>LR738715.1:343023046-343034269 GCA_902687465.1 Secale cereale
CATCTAGTGAAAGAAAATATCAAAATTTATCTAACTAACATTTCTACATCTAAAATTCATCTAACATTTCTATAACTAAAACTATACAAAAAGCTATTTCATCTAACATTTCTATATAGCTATTCATCTAATTCATCTAACATTTGACTTTAATCTAACATTTCTATCTTATTCGATCTTCTAATTAACAATTTGACATTAATTTAATTCATCTAGCTAGCTAAAACTTTGACATTAACAATTTGACATTAATCTAAAAAACAAAAACAGAAAATAAGTAAAAAAATGTGTGGGTATGTGTATGTGTGTGTGTGTACGGGGCTCGGAAACGGGGTGGCCGGGGGCTCACAGCATGGGGCGACCGGGACGGCGGCGGGGGCGGCAATCCATAGCTGCGGCGTACGAGGCGGCGACGAGCAGACGCGACGACGACGGCGGGGACTGGCCAGGGCGGCGACGGGGACGGTGGTGGCGACGGCGATGGGGATGGCAACGACGACGGCATATGGGGCAACGACGACGTCGAAGCAGAGGAGGCAAGAGGAAGTGGGAGAAGAAACTACAAAATTTCTTAAGTGCTGCTTATATAGGAGGGGCCTTTAGTACCGATTGGAGCCACCAGCCGATACTAAAGGTCAAATTTGGCCAGGCCAAGCGGCGGGAAGACCCCCTCTTTAGTACCGGGTCGTGATTTCACCCAATACTAAAGACTCCCCTTTTGTAGCGACCTTGATCCGAATGGACCGGAGTCTCTGTGCTCAGTGTCATCCCTGGATCGGTATGCTGACACACACAGTACTTCGAGGATTTATAGCAGAGTTCAATCACACTTTATTACATCGAAAATCCTCATAATGAGTCTTATTACATTAAGATGGCTAAAGGACATAAACTAATACGAAATCCTGCGGAAGCAACGAAGATAAGTTGAGTCCATCCAACTCCACGGCAAACATTGAGTGCATGACAACAACCTAATCGCACCTTATTCTTGGTCGGTAAACTCTGCAACATGAGACGTTGCAGCCATGCAGGTCAGCACATTGAATATGCTGGCAAGAACACAATGTAGCAAGTAATGAAGAACAAATGGCTACAACTATATGCATATTTGGCTGGTGGAGGCTGTAAGGTTACATTTTGCATAAAGCTAGTTTTTCCCTACAACAAAGGAATAAATTTTATTTACTACTTAGTTTAGTTATGTAATATTGAGAAATGGTTCCTCCATCTCAATCCCAAATTACCATAATCATTAATAACCAAACAAATTAAATTAATAGAGTGTTGAGATCAGTCCATAATTCAAATACTAGGATACTCAAGATGTCCATAATTGGGGACACGGCTACTCATGAATAGTTTGTACACTATGCAGAGGTTTGTGCACTTTTCCCCAGAAGACTCGATCTCCCCCGTTTGATTTCTCGCACTTCATGGTGTTTGAGAAACAGATGACCGAGATACAGTCTTTCAGAAGCATTCACTCTTTACCCTGGATAGACCGGTACGCCTACAACCCCCCTACATCTGCTAGTCCACCACTGAAAGAGCTCACACAACATACTCAACTATGCCAGAGCCCATAATGGCTTGTGGCTGCACATGGAAGTTTCTAGGCATGAAAATATCATATGATCCCTTTGAGCCTGGGTGCCATTCCAATAGGGTGATCTACGGGTCCTTCGGGATCCCCTAGGACAACATTGGACCCTTCAGGTGCCCGGGCAAGCCACCTGTTTCTCTAGGGTGCCCCAACCATTCCACCCAGATGTGTATTAATGCTGCCACCTTAAGTTTCCCTTAGATAATATTACTCTCGCAACTTTTATGAATCACACATACCAATCCACATCTACGCATGGCTAAGCAATAAGTAACAAAGCGTATATTCCCTGGGTTGATCTCAAGTCATTGGGTTCCTACCTCATGAACTACATAGCATCACCACATGTTTCCAAACCCTACTAATGCAATCTTTGAGGATACAACTAATGCAAGTAAAAACTGGGTATTGGAAAGTATGATCAAAATATGAACTTGCCTTGCTGACGATCGTTCAAACCTAGTGACTCATAGTAGCATGCTTCGCACTCCGGGAATTCTATCGCAATCAAACAATAGCATATAAGCAATCATGCAACAGAATCGAAGAACGAAACACAAAAGATCTCGAAAACAAATGAATAACTCTTTCAACATAAAACAATTTCTACAGTACCAAATTTAAGTGAATTTGGGCTTATCAGAAAATTTAGTTCACGAGCTTCCATTTGCAAAAAGAATCAACTCAAACGGAGTTACGGAACTCAAGTTACGATCAAAAGAAGTTCAAACGCAAATATGTTTGAATTCAAATTGAAAAACTTTCAAAATCAAATTTGGTTCACGCTACTGGAAAGATAAGATCGAAACAAAGAAATTGGCGTCGGTTTCACCTAATTCCGACTAACGAGTAAAAAGTAACGATCATTTGAAAAACAGGGGCTGGTCTGTACAACTTTAAATTGCGGATAGGTCCATGACGAAAATTAACAGAAAAAGAAAAATCTAAATAGCGAACGTTCAATTTCTGAAACTAAACAGCGGACGTTCGCTATTTAAATAAACCCCAAAAAATGAATCTAGGTTTTTAAAAACCGATCTAGGGTTAAAAAAACCGAAAATAAGAATCGAAGAAAAAACCTGGTGGGTTTTTACCTCGCGGACCGGATCGGCCGGCGGGTCGGGTCTCGGGCGGCGGCGGGTTGCCGGGGCCGGCGGTGGATGGCGGTGGCAGGCGATGGCAGCGGCGGCTGCGGACGACGGCGTGGGCGTGGGGCGACGACGGGGCGAGGCAGCGGCAAGTGCGCGGCGGTCGGCAGGTGGCAGGGCTGGCGAGCGGCGGCGGCGGGTGGCGGCTCGGGGCCCGGGCCCCGGCTATTTATAGCCTCGGGGGAGGGGGCGGCTTCTTGCGGGAGGGGCAAGCTGGGGCGACGGCGGCTCGGACTCCGACCGTAGTATGGCGCTGGCACGGGAGGCGGAGGTAGTGGCCTGGCTGGGCTAGCTGGGCTTCGGCCCAGTCGGTCTGGCCCAAAACTTTTTTCTTTTTAAAAAATCCGCCGAACGAAAAAATTCAAAATAAAATATAAAAAAATCCTAAAAATTTCAGAAATAATTTTCCTCATTCCCAGCTAATATTTGGACAAAGTGAACATTTTTCTGAAATAAAAATGCCTAAAAATAAAATAACTTTTTAATGCAATTTTAAAATAATAAATTGCAAATAAAAATCCAATTTTTTTACCCAAAATACAATTTCCAATATTTTTATTCTGTTTTTGAAGAAGTCATATTATCTTCTCTCATTTATTTAAAATATTGAAAATGAAAATTGGCAAAAATATTATTTGATCAAACCCTACTGCTAAAATAATAAAATAGTGGGTCCTCTTTGGGAAAACTTCCAACTCTCTCACTTGGGTCATTGAGTTGCTTAAAGTTTTTTGGATCAATTTTCGAATAAACTCAAATGGAGAATGCTCAAATGATGAATGCATTATAAATGATCTATGTTAACATCCAAATTGAAAATTGGGATGTTACAAACCTACCCCCCTTAAGATGAATCTTGCCCTCGAGATTCGGGTTGGCTAGAAAATAGGTGTGGGTGGTCCTGGCGTAGATCATCCTCTCGTTCCCAGGTGGCTTCATCCTCTGTATGGTGACTCCACTGAACTTTGTAAAACTTGATGACATTGCTGCGGGTAACTCTGTCGGCAAACTCATGAATGTTGAGAGGCTTCTCCTCATAAGTCAGATCACTCTCTAACTGAATTGCTTCCAAGGGCACTGTATCTCGTAGCGGAATCTCGGCCATCTCTGCGTGACATTTCTTCAACTGTGATACGTGAAAAACTTTGTGAACTCCGGACAAGGTTTCGGGCTATTCTAGCTGATAAGCTACTTCTCCTCTATGCTACAAAACTTTGTACGGTCCCACGAATCGTAGTGTCAGTTTACCCTTAACTCTGAAACGCTTAACTCCTCGAAGTGGGGACACACGAAGATATGCTCTATCTCCAACTTCGTAGGTCACTTCCTTGCGTTTCGTATCTGCATAACTCTTCCCTCAGGACTGGGCTATCTTTAGTCTGTCGTGGATCAACTTGACCTTCTCTTCTGACTCTCTAATTAAGCCAGGTCCAAATAACTGACGGCCTCCAACTTCATCCCACATCAACGGTGTTCTACACCTCCTTCCGTACAAAGCCTCGAAAGGGGCCATTTGCAAACTGGTCTGATAACTATTGTTATAGGAAAACTCTGCATAGGGAAAATTATCATCCCATCTGGATCCATAATCTAGTGCACAAGCTCTCAACATGTCCTCCAGAATCTGATTGACTCTCTCCGTCTGTCCATCTGTCTGTGGATGAAAGGCTGTACTGAACTCTAGCCTCGTACCCAAAGTCTCGTGCAAGTGCTTCCAAAACTTTGAAGTAAACTGTGTTCCTCTATCTGATACAATGGTCCTCGAAACTCCATGCAGACATACAATCCTGGTCATGTATATCTTGGCCAACTTAGCACTCATGTAGGTGGTCTTCACGGGGATGAAATGAGCTACCTTTGTCAAGCGATCAACTATAACCCATATGGAATCATACCCTGAACGTGTCATGGGTAGTCCTGTGATAAAGTCCATTCCAAGTTTATCCCACTTCCATACTGGTATGGGTAACGGCTGCAATAACCCTGTGGTTTCTGATGTTCTTCCTTGACTCTGTGACAAACATCACATACTGGTGCATACTCGGCAATGTCCTTCTTCAATCCAGTCCACCAAAAATTCTTCTTCAAATCCAAGTACATCTTGGTGTTGCCTGGATGTATGGAGTAAGGCGAATCATGAGCCTCCTGAAGAATCAATTTTCTGATCTCTGGGTCACTCGGCACATAAATACGCTCTTCAAACCATAGTGTTCTGTGTCCATCCTCATGAAATCCTCCTGCCTTTCCTTTGGCCATTCCGCCCTTTATTTCTGCTATACCTTCATCCGTCTTCTGGGCTTCTCGTATCTTACCCAACAAAGTGGACTGAATTTCCATAGTAGCAACATAGCCTCTAGGGACTATCTCCAGCTGTAAATCTTTGAGGTCACTTGCTAACTCCTGTGGTAAACCTCCGGTTATGATCGTGTTAGCATAACTCTTGCGACTTAACGCATCTGCCACGACATTGGCTTTTCGTGGATGATAATATAGTCTCATGTCGTAATCCTTTATGAGCTCCAACCATCTCCTTTGCCTGAGGTTTAACTCCTTCTGTGTGAAGATGTACTTCAAACTCTTATGATCCGTGTACACATCACGACGGTTTCCTATAAGGAAGTGCCTCCATGTCTTGAGTGCGTGCACTACGGCTGCTAACTCCAAATCATGCGTGGCATAATTCAACTCGTGGGGTCGAAGTTGACATGCGGCATATGAAACAACTCTTCCTTCTTGCATGAGAACGCCTCCAAGTCCTTGATGTGAGGCGTCACAATACACTTGGAAATACTTGCGAATATTCGGGAAAATCGACACTGGGGCTGTAACCAAACGCTTCTTTAACTCCTGAAAATTGGCCTCACATTCCTCGGTCCAATTGTACTTACTTTCCTTCTTCAACAACTCTGTCATGGGCTTCGCAATCTTGGAGAAATTCTCAATGAACCTCCGATAATATCCTGTGAGTCCAAGAAAACTGCGAATTTTCTCCAACTGAGGTGGGTGCCTTCCATTCCATAATGGCCTCTACTTTGGAAGGGTCCACTGCTATACCATCTCCTGATATAACATGTCCGAGAAATCCAACTTCCTTCAACCAAAACTCACATTTGATTAACTTGGCATATAGCTGATGTTCCCTGAGCTTCTTGAGAACTAAACGCAAATGTTCCTTGTGCTCCTCTTTGTTCTTGGAGTAAACCAATATGTCATCAATGAACACTACCACAAACTTATCCAAGAACTCCATGAATACCTTGTACATCATACTCGTGAAATAGGCAGGGGCATTAGTCAAACCAAATGACATAACTGTGTACTCGTAAAGCCCGTACCTTGTGGTAAAAGCTGTATTAGGTATTTCCTGCTCTCGGATCTTCAACTGGTGATAACCAGATCATAGATAGATCTTAGATAATACATTGGCTCCTTGCAACCGATCAAACATGTCATTTATCATGGGCAGAGGGTACTTGTTCTTGATCGTCACTTCATTCAGTGCATGATAATCCACAACCATTCTTAGGGAACCATCCTTCTTCTCGACTAAAAGTACTGGGGCTCCCCAAGGTGATGAACTTGGTCGGATATAACCCTTTTCCATTAACTCCTTGATCTGCTTCTTGATCTCTTCTAGATCATTCGCGGGCATCCGGTACGGTCTCTTGGATATTGGTCCGGTGCCTGGTAGCAACTCAATTAAGAACTCGATGTCTCTATTCGGTGGCATACCTGGTAACTCTTCCGGAAATACATCGGGGTAATCCTTCACAACTGGTACTTCCTCCTGAACAACTCCTGAGAGTGCATTCACGTGCGTCTTCTGGGGCGTGTGCCTCGACACATACTTGATCGTTTTTCCTTCCGGGGTGGTGATAAGAATTGATCTACTAGCGCAGTCGATGTTTCCTCCAAACTTGGATTGCCAATCCATACCTATGATTACATCCAGACCCTAGGATTCCAAAAGGATGACATCTATGGGGGAATACATGCCTTCCAATGGTCAATGGCACTTGATAACATCCTCGGCTAGCCATGTACTCTGCTCCAGGGGAACTTACTAACATAGGTGTCCTAAGGGCTACGGTGGGCAAATGATACTTTTCCACAAAACCCCTTGATATGTATGAATGAGATGCACCAGTGTCAAAAAGAACAAGGGCGGTAAATGCATTAACCAAAAACTTACCAACCACTACGTCGGCCTGCTCGTCAATCTCCTCCACGTTGACGTGGTTCACATGTCCTCTGGTGAAAGGGTTGGGCTTCTTCCGTGAACTCCCATTGCCATTCCCATTCTTTCCTTCAGGGCACTCTGTGGCATAATGTCCAGTCTTCCTGCACTTCAAACAAGTAATGTGGCTCAATCTCTCTTTGCGGGCATGGATGGAGTGGAACGGTTCTGGTTGTTGTTTCCTCCATTCCCATTGCCATTCTTGGGGCCACTATGGTTGTGTGAACTTCCTCCATTGTGAGAATGGCCTCCAGTGGTGGGATGGTTATGTCCTCCTGAGTATGGGGAATAACGGGGCTTCTGCTGGGCTCCAGAGTTAAACTTCCCTGATCCATACTTCCTCTTGCGGTTTTCAATCTGCTGCTGCTTTCCTTCAATCATGATAGCCTTGTCTACCAACTCCTGGTAGTTGTTGTAGGTGGCTACCAGCAGCTGCATGCTCAACTCATCATTGAGTCCCTCCAGAAACTTCTCCTATTTCGCGGCGTCAGTGGCTATATCATCTGGCGCATAGCGAGCTAACTGCCTGAAGTCGTCCACGTACTGCCTCAAAGTACGGTTTCCTTGGCGCAAGTTGTGAAACTCATGCTTCTTCAGGTTCATGGCTCCAGCCGAGACATGTGCAGTGCGAAAGGCTTGCTGAATCTGATCCCAAGTAACTGTAGCAAGTGGATAGGTAGCGGTGTAGTTCTCCCACCAAGCGGTTGCTGGTCCCTCAAGCTGATGTGCGGCAAAGCGCACTCTCTCTGCATCAGTGTATCCTGTAGTTGCTAGCTCTCTTCCCATCTTGCGGAGCCACTCATCTGCAACAATTGGCTCGGTGCTACTAGAGAACGCTGGAGTTGCAACCTTAAGAACCGGGTCAGGTTGTCATGGGGAGGCGGAGGTGGGTTGTTGTTGTTGTTGCTGCCTTGGTTTTGAACAAGTAGTTGCATCAAAGTGTTCTGCTGCTGGATAACCTGAGTGAGCTCAGGGGGGAACTCAAATCCGGGCTCACGTCTCGGAGGCATCTGAGGGGTTTAGAGGGATGAGATTAGAATAGAATGAGGCCTAGGGGAATTCACTACCCATATGCACATGAGACAAACAATTTTCGAATCATATCACTCAATTCAATCAAGGTCACACAAAAGATCCTAATACAAAGCTAGCGAACGATTTCTAACTACTCAGAAGAATACTAATGATTACAAGGTGGTCATCTAATCACTATCATCTGAAGACTTCATGATATCTGCTCCAGCTTCGTCTTCATAATCACTTTCATCACTGTCGGTGTTGTCTATCAGAATGTAGTTCTCCATATTAATACCCATCTCGGTTCCGGCTTCATCGTGTTTGTTCCAACCTTCTTCTTTAGTGCTTCATTCTGCTCCAATAGTACGGCGATTTCCTCTTCATATCCACCACGTACTGTCTTGAGTTCTTCTTCTAGCTCCACGTTCCGGGTTATCACCATGTTGCTCTTCTGCATGATCATGCACATCTGGTTCTCGTAGCGTCGAATGTGTTGGTCCATCTCCTGGATGAATGCTGCAATGGATCCATCTTTCCTGGTGCGAATCATCTCCCATTGCTCGTCTCGGCGTCCACAAATCTGGTAGATGGTGTCTTCAAGATCCTTGTTGTAGACTTCACATATGCGTCCAAATGTGATGTGAGCTGCCATACTCTTTCCCAAGCTCTAAGTCGGTGCGTCAAAAGCAAGCTCAAGAGGTCCCGTGACTGGTGCAATAGTCCTCCCAGGAACAGTAACTTTGATCTTCCAGCACTCCTCTTCCGGCAATGTTGCATAGAGGTCTCCAGTGATACTTGGTATTCCAATGCGTAGGTATCTAGTGATTTCCTTCAAGTGTCTTCCGAAAGGGGTGTCATCGTCTGGATGAGTGAACTTGCTCCCGGGGTCTGACATCTATAGAAATTGAAATAGAGAAGAATTAGGATAAGTGGAGAAGAAGTAGAATGAGTAGAGAAGAACATCCTCTGGCTTATCCTAATGGCCGCGCCCTACAGTCAACGTGTGCTCTGATACCATCTCCGTAGCAACCTCGATCTGAATGGACCGGAGTCTCTGTGCTCAGTGTCATCCCTGGATCAGCATGCTAATACACATAGTGCTTTGAGGATTTATAGTAGAGTTCAATCACACTTTATTACATTGAAAATCCTCATAATGAGTCTTATTACATTAAGATGGCTCAAGGCCATAAACTAATACGAAATCCCGCGGAAGCATCGAAGATAAGTTGAGTCCATCCAACTCCACGACAAACATTGAGTGCATGACAACGACCTAATCGCACCTTATTCTTCGTCGGTAAACTCTGCAACATGAGACGTTACATCCGTGTAGGTCAGCACATTGAATATGCTGGCAAGAACACACTGTAGCAAGTAATGAAGAACAAATGGCTACAACTATATGCATATTGCCTGGTGGAGGCTGTAAGGTTACATTTTGCATAAAACTAGTTTTTCCCTACAAGAAAGGAATAAATTTTATTTACTACTCAGTTTAGTTATGCAATATTGAGAAATGGTTTCTCCATCTCAATCTCAAATTACCATAATCATTGATAACCCAACAAGTTAAATTAATAGAGTGTTGAGATTAGTCCATAATTCAAATACCAAGATACTCAAGATGTCCATAACCGGGCACACGACTACTCATGAATAGTGTGTACACTCTGCGGAGGTTTGTGCACTTTTCCCCATAAGACTCGATCTCCCTCGTTTGATTTCTCGCACTACATGGTGTTTGAGAAACGAATGACCGAGACACAGTCTTCAGAAGCATTCACTCTTTACCCTGGATAGACCGGTACACCTAAAATCCCCCTACATCTGCTAGTCCACCACTGAAAGAGCTCACACAACATACTCAGCTATGCGAGAGCCCATAATGGCTTGTGGCTGCACATGGAAGTTCCTAGGCATGAAAATATCATATGATCCCTTTGAGCCTGGGTGCCATTCCAATAGGGTGATCACACGGGTCCTCCAGGTGTCCGGGCAAGCCACTGGTTTATCCAGGGTGCCCCAACCATTCCACCCAGATGTGTATTAATGTTGCCACCTTAAGTTTCCCTTTGATAATATTACTCTCGCAACTTTCATGAATCACACATACCAATCCACGTCTACGCATGGCTAAGCAATAAGTAACAAAGCGTATATTCCCTGGGTTGATCTCAAGTAATTGGGTTCCTACCTCATGAACTACATAGCATCACAACATGTTTCCAAACCCTACTAATGCAATCTTTGAGGATATAACTAATGCAAGTAAAAACTGGGTATTGGAAAGTATGATCAAAGTATGAACTTGCCTTGTTGACGATCGTTCAAACCTAGTGAGTCGTAGTAGCACGCTTCACACTCCGGGAATTCTATCGCAATCAAACAATAGCATACATAAGCAATCATGCACCAGAATCGAAGAACGAAACACGAAAGATCTCGAAAACAAACGAATAACTCTTGCAATAGAAAACACTTTGTAATAGTACCAAAATTAAGTGAATTTGTCCTTATCAGAAAGTTTAGGTCAAGAGATTCGATTTGCAAAAATTATCAACTCAAATGGAGTAACGGAACTCAAGTTATGATCAAAAGAAGTTCAATGCAAATCTGTTTGAATTCCAATTAAAAAACTTTCAAAATCAAATTTTATCCGCGCTACTGGAAAGATAAGATCAAAACGAAGAAATTGTCGTTGGTTTTACCTAATTCCGACTAACGAGTAAAAAGTGACGGTCGTTTGAAAAACATGGGCTGATCTATAAAACTTTAAATTGTGGATAGGTCCCTGGCAAAAATTAACAGAAAAAGAAAAATCTAAATACCGAACGTTCGTTTTCTGAAACTAAATAACGGACGTTCGCTGTTTAAATAAACCCCAAAAAACGAATCTATGTTTTCTAAAAAATGATCTGTGTTAAAAAATGAAAATAAAAACAGAAGAAAAAGCCTGGCGGGTTTTTACCTCGCAGACCGGATTGGCCGGCGGGTCGGGTCTCGGGCAGCGGCGGGTTCGCGGGGCGGGCGGCTGCTCCTCCGGCGGGTGGCGGCGGCTGAGACGGTGGCATGGGCGTGGGGCGACGGCGAGGCGAGGTGGCGGCGAGTGTGGGCGGCGGTGGATTAGCGTGCGGCGGCAGTCGGCAGGCGGCAGAGCTGGCGAGCGGCGGCGGTGGGTGGTGGCTCGGGGCCCGGGCCCCGGCTATTTATAG
>LR738715.1:343034385-343120611 GCA_902687465.1 Secale cereale
GGGAGGGAGGCTTCTTGCGGGAGGGGCAAGCCTGGGCGGCGGCGGCTCGGACTCCGACTGGAGTCGAGCGCTGGCACGGGAGGCGGAGGCGGTGGCCTGGCTAGGCCGGCTGGGCTTCGGCCCAGTCGGTCTGGCCCATTTTTTTTAAATCCATCGAACGAAAAAAATTCAAAATAAAATATATAAAAAATCCTAAAATTTTCAGAAATAATTTTCCTCGTTCCCACCTAATATTTGGGACAAAGTGAACATTTTTATGAAATAAAAATGCCTAAAAATTAAACAAATTTTTAATGCAATTTTAAAATAATAAATTGCAAATAAAAATCCAATAAAAATTATTTTTACTCAAAATTCAATTTCCAAAATTTTTACTTTCTTTTGAAGAAGTCATATTATCTTCTCTCATTTATTTAAAATATTGAAAATAAAAATTGGTAAAAATATTATTTGATCCAACCCTACTGATAAAATAATAAAATAGTGGGTCCTCTTTGGGAAAACTTCCTAGTCTCTCACTTGGGTCCTTGAGTTGCTTAAAGTTTTTGGATCAATTTTCGAATAAACTAAAATGCAGAATGCTCAAATGATGAATGTATTATGAATGGTCTATGTTAACATCCAAATTGAAAATTGGGATGTTACAACTTTAGTACCGGTTAGAGCCACGACCCGGTACTAAAGGGTGTGCGCTACCACCCGCGGTGCCAAAGTTTAGTCCCACCTCGCCGAGCGAAGGGCAGTCGCACTGATTTATAAACCCAGCCGCGGCTGCTCCTTCGAGCTCCTCTCTAAAGGAGGCTTCTGGGCCTACCTCTCCTATGCTGCCTTGTTGGGCATACTAGGCCTGTGGGCCTGCATCCTGGCCCAACTACAAGTTGGGTTTCGAGTCGTATGCAGGCCGCTGCGGTCCGGTAGGCGGGCTTTTTAATGTAGTTTTTCTTTCTTTTCTGCTTTATTTATTTTCTTTAATTTATTTCTGAGTTGTCTTTTTGCTGTATTTAGAGTTTCTTTGTGAATATTATTGCTTTAGGTAAAACATATACAAACTTTCTATTAGTGCCAGTAGTTTTCAAATTTAAATAGTTTAAATTCGAATTATTTGAAATTTGTGTGAATCACTAGTTTGTGAATAACTTTACTTTAAAAATAGATTTTTTAAGTGATTCTTTTTTCTTATGTTTAATATTAGTGTGTTTTATCATCATATTAAATTTGGTAATACTTAGGTTATTTAAAAAGATGAAATGCCTTTGTAACAGACGAGTTTTCGTCAGAAACCCTGATACTTCGAAAGAGATTGTCCATTTTGTACACGAAGTGCATCCAGTTTTTGCCGTAACCCTCTCAACTTTTTTGCACATGCTATGTGGGTGAAATGATGATATCATGCCAACTTTCAACCTTTTCAGAGTTCATTTGTATTGCTTTTCAATTTCAGGGTCATTTAGCTCAAAAAACAGTAAATGCATGAAAAATAGCAAATGTAGTCAGAAAGGGTTGAAAGTTGATGACGTGGCTTTGAATGGTGCATAATGAACGCGCAAAAAGTCTGGAGATGTAATAAGTTAAAAAAAATGAAATGCCTTTGTTACAAATAAGTTTTTGTCCTAAACCCTGATACTTCAAAAGAGATTGTCCATTTTGTACACGAGGTGCATCTAGTTTTTGCCGTAACCCTCTCTACTTTTTTGCACATGCTATGTGGATGAAATGATGATACCATGCCAACTTTCAACCTTTTCAGAGTTCATTTGTAGTGCTTTTCAATTTCAGGGTCATTTAGCTCTAAAACGAAATTAGTAAATGAGCTGAAAAATAGCAAATGAAGTCAGAAAGGTACCCGTTTGTCCGAAGCACAGAAGTACACGTTTCAAATGACAAAACACATAAGCGCCCTAACTATTACAAAGATTCCCTACGATTTGTCCAAAGTGGGACTTTCTAGATATACAAGTCCGGAAACTCACTAGAGAAGAAAGTGATGACAGCGAAGCCGATCACATCCCAGAGTGGGATCTTTGGGTGTGAAACATTTTCTTCGCATGTGTCCCTTTAAGTCTTAACCATGGAAAATCTTCATCATTTAACTGGATGCTCAGGTCAATATTCACTGTGAATGTAGATTTCATCAAACTTTTCATAATCTTCTGACATGTCTGTCTTGTCATCCACTCCCACGATGTTTCTTTTCCCTGAAAGAACTATGTGGCACCTTGGCTCATCATATGATGTATCGCTTCCTTATCTTTTCTTTTTCTCGGCTTGGTAGACATGTCCTTCACATAGAAAACCTACGCCACATCATTGGCTAGGACGAATGGTTCGTCTACGTAAGCAAGATTGTTGAGATCCACTATTGTCATTCCATACTGTGGGTCTTCCGTTACCCCGCCTCCTCTCAGATTGACCCATTTGCACCGAAACAAAGGGACCTTCAAACCACTTCCATAGTCAAGTTCCCATATCTCCTCTATGTAACCATAATATGTGTCATTTTCCCTCTTGGTTGCTGCATCAAAGCGGACAAAACTGTTTTGGTTGGTGCTCTTCTTATCTTGGGCGATCGTATAAAATGTATTCCCATTTATCTTGTACCCTTTGAAATTCATTATATTTGAATGTGGTAACTAGGACAACAAGTACAGGTCATCTTCAACAGCAGTGTCATGCATGGCACGTATCTGCAACCTACCGACAAAAGTCCCCGTTTGTTCACGTGTAATCCAGTCGTCAGACTGCTCCGGGTGTTTGGAGCATATAATATTCTTGTGTTCCTCCATATACGGAGCCACCAAGGCGGAATATCGTAGAACTGTGGAGTGTGCTTGAGTGAAAGAATGCCCGTCCATACATATTATTTGTTTCGGTCGTAGCATGCCATTTCCACTTAGTCTGCCCTTATGCCGCAATTCAGGAACACTAATTAGCTTAAGGTCAGGAATAAAGTCAATATAAAACTCAACGACCTCCTCATTTTCACGGCCCTTGGAGATGCTTCCTTCTAGCCTAGTACGGTTATGAACACATCTCTTTAAGACTCCCATGAACCTCTCAAAGGGGAACATATTGTGTAGAAATACAGGACCCAAAATGTTAATCTCTTCGCATAGGTGAACTAGGACGTGTGTCATGATGTTGAAGAAGGGTGGTGGGAACACCAACTCGAACTGACAAGACATCGCACCAAATCATTCTCTAACCTTCGTATGATTTCTGGATCGATTACCTTTTGAGAGATTGCATTGAGGAATGCACATAGCTTCACAATGGCTAATCGAACGTTTTCCGGTAGAAGCCCCCTCAATGCAACCGGAAGCAGTTGTGTCATATTCACGTGGCAGTCATGAGACTTTAGGTTCTGGAACTTTTTCTGTGCCATATTTATTATTCCCTTTATATTCGACGAGAAGCCAGACGGTACCTTCATACTGAGCAGGCATCCAAAGAAGATTTCCTTCTTTTCTTTGGTAAGAGCGTAGCTAGCTTGACCCTGATGTATGTCGTCTTTTCCGTGCATACGTTGCTGGTCCTCCCGTGTCTCTGGTGTATCTTTTGTATTTCCATACACACCCAAGAAGCCAAGCAGGGTCACACAAAGATTCTTCGTCACGTGCATCACGTCGATTGCAGAGTGGACTTCTAGGTCTTTCCAATATGGCAGGTCCCAAAATATAGATATCTTCTTCCACATGGGTGCGTGTCCGTCAGCGTCATTCGGAACAAATTGTCCGCCAGGACCCTTTCCAAAGATTACCTTCAAATCCTTGACCATATCATGTACATCATCACCAGTACGGTGGCGAGGCTTCGTCCGGTGATCCGCCTCACCTTTGAAATGCTTGCCTTTCTTTCTTACGGGATGCCTGCTCGGAAGAAATCAACGATGTCCCAGGTACACATTCTTCCTACAATTATCCAAATATATATTGTCGGTATCATCTAAACAGTGCGTGCATGCATGATATCCCTTTTTTGTCTATCCTGAAAGGTTACTGAGAGCATGCCAATCATTGATGGTCACGAATAGCAACGCCTGTAGGTCAAATTCTTCCTGTTTGTGCTCATCCCATGCATGTACACCTTTTCCATTCAACAGATGTAAGAGTTCTTCAACTAATGGCCTTAGGTACACATCAATGTCATTGTCGGGTTGCTTAGGGCCTTGGATGAGAACTGGCATCATAATGAACTTCTGCTTCATGCACAACCAAGGAGGAAGGTTATACATACATAGAGTCACATTCCAGGTCCTATGGTTTCTCCTCTGCTTCCCAAAAGGATTAATGCCATCTGCGCTTAGACCAAACCATACATTCCTTGCATCACTTGCAAAGTCCGCCCAGTACTTTCTCTCGATTTTCTCCACTGCGACCCGTTAGCGGGTACTCTCAACTTCCCGTCTTTCTTACGGTCTTCTCTGTGCCATCGGATCGACTTGGCATGCTCTTTGTTTTGGAACAAACGTTTCAACCGTGGTATTATAGGAGCATACCACATCACCTTGGCAGGAATCTTCTTCCTGGGGCGCTCGCCCTCAACATCACCAGGGTCATCGCGGCCGATCATATAGCACAATGCACCGCATACCGGGCACGCGTTCAAATCCTCGTACTCACCGCGGCAGAGGATGCAGTCATTAGGGCATGCATGTATCTTCTGCACCTCTAACCCTAGCGGGCAGACAATCTTCTTTGCTTCGTACGTACTCTCGGGCAATTCGTTGTCCTTTGGAAGCATATTCTTTAACATTATCAGCAAATTTCCAAATCCCTTGTCAGATACACCATTCTCTGTCTTCCATTGCAGCAATTCTAGTGTGGTGCCCAATTTTTTCTTGTCAGCTTCGCAATTTGGGTACAACAATTTCTTGTGATCCTCTAACATGCGCTACAACTTCTTCTTCTCCTTTTCACTTGCGCAGTTTCTCTTTGCATCGGCAATGGCCCGACCTAGATCATCAGCGGGCTCATCTGATGCCTCTTCTTCAGCTTCTTCCCGCATTGCCGGCTAAGCTTCTTCCCCCATTGTTGTACCATTGTATTCAGGGAACCCATGGCTAGGATAGCTGTCATCGTCCTCTTCTTCTTCATTTTCTTCCATCATAACCCATCTTTCTCCGTGATTGGTCCAAACATTATAGTGGGGCATGAAACCAGACTCAAACAGGTGGACGTAAATGGTTCTTGACTTAGAGTAATTATCATTCTTACAGCCAGCAGATGGACAAGGCATAAAACCATCCACCCGCTTATTTGCCTCAGCCGCAAGCAGAAAAGTATGCACGCCATTAACAAACTGGGGAGAGCATCGGTCATCATACATCCATTGCCAGCTCATCTTTATTACACAGCAGCGAATAGACCAAATTAATACAAGTTCATACAACACTTATTGTCATAAAAACAAATATACAAATAACTCTCTAGCTAAAGCATTTAAACTTAAAAACAAATGCAATCAAGAGCGCAACTAAGGTAACAATTGATCCAACATCATAGTGATACTAGCCTCACTATCAATGGCATATTTTCTGATCTTTCTAATCTTCAAGCACATTTTCTCCATCTTGATCTTGTGATCATCTACGACATCGGCAACATGCAACTCCAATTCCATCTTCTCCCCCTCAATTCTTTTCAATTTTTCTTTCAAATACTCGTTTTCTCTTTCAACTAAATTTATCCTGTCGACAATAGGGTCGGTTGGAATTTCCGGTTCACATACCTCCTAGATAAAAATATCTATGTCAACTTGATGGGCATAATTTGTCATAAACACGAAATGCAAAAAATAGTTATAAAATAGAATATACCACATCTGAATCATAAACCGGACGAGGGCTGACGGGGATGGGTATTAAAACCATGGCACTATGTATAACAAACAATATACGAGTAAGATAATTATAAAAGTAACTATATATCTAAATCACACGAACATGATTTTTATATAAAAAAGATAAGAACAAGAGGCTCACTACAAGGTGGTGCCGGCGAAGGGACGGTGCGAGCGATCGATGGTGGTTAGGACGGTGACGGGAAGGCACTAAGTAAACCATGCCTACATATGCAAACTAAGAGTTATTTTGACCTCAAATTGCATATATATCAAATACTAACATATATAATTCCTCCGAAAACAAAGACCACAAATCACTATACTCATAGAGCATTGCAAGAGCTAATCTAGCAATGAGAGATGAGAGGACATAGTTGCTAACCTTTGTGATTTGGCAAAAATGGAGTGTGAGCTCGAGAGGAAGAGGAAGAAAACAGAGGAGAGGGGAAAGGGGAAGAACAGAGCGCTCGGGCTCAACGAAGGGGTTTATGTAGGATGACCTTTAGTACCGGTTGGTTATACGAACCGGGACTAAAGGTGCATCTCTAGTCCCGGTTCATATAACCAACCAGTACTAAAGGTGATGGTGGGGCCCCAATCTGAGACAAGCCTGCCAACACGTCTTTAGTACTGGTTCTTGGCACGAACCGGTACTAATGGTTTGCCAGGAACCGGTACTAATGATCGCGGCCCGCCTAGCCGTTGGAATCGGCACTAATGCTCACATTAGTGCCGGTCAGTTACAAACCGGGACTAATGTGCTTCACATTAGGCCCTTTTTCTACTAGTGCATATATGCGAGCCAGATTTTACCTAATTTGGTGAAGGCACCCCAACCCTGGAAGCGACGATC
Source organism: Secale cereale (assembly GCA_902687465.1). NCBI lineage: Eukaryota > Viridiplantae > Streptophyta > Magnoliopsida > Poales > Poaceae > Secale > Secale cereale. The sequence continues at coordinate 343,041,080 of LR738715.1, forward strand.
TCTGGAAGCGATGACCAGACCGAGAGATGATCTCTTGAAGCGACTACCGGACTGATGACGATCTCTGGAAGGGACGCCCCCCTCCCGGCAAGCTAGAGTTTTCCATGGAAGGTGAAGCCACATGTCAGCATCATTGCCCTATTCATATGAGCACAAGATAAATATATAACAGTAATTCATAACGCATCAGACTCTCTAGAATAATATTGAAGTTCTTTAGTGCCAACGCCGCTTCTGCTTAGCCTAAAACATAGTAAAGTGACGTTCTATGAACCATAAAACCAAAGGTGTGTGTTCACTTTACCTCTCCTATTGTGTTGCAACTTGTCGAGGAAAGAAATAACCCCCCACTGAGATGCATATCTATAGCTCATATTACTTCCAGTGTCCACGGAAGGATATCAATAATTGTGGTCCAGTGACGACTAAAGACTTGGTGACCATTATTTGTTGAAGAAGGTTCAAGCTCTGCTAGGGATTGAACACAGAGCAGAAATTAAGGTATCTATTTCGACCATTATTTGCCTGGCATATTGCTGATCTAAAGACATGTGTGTATTTTATGGTAGCCTTTGTACAATTATCACAATAAGTAATACACAGCCGGAGGAAAAATCGACATATATAAGTGTGCCCCACTAAAAAGGACTGATAAGCTAATTTTGGACATAACATTAAGGATGTGTTTCAACCATGCTTTGTTTAGTACAACCATTAGCAAATAATAAGAAATGCACACTATGAATTTGCTGCCGCACTTATGTGTTTCAATAACGGACCAAGCTTTGTACAATACAACCATTAGCAAATAACAAGAAAGGCACATTATGAGCAGCGTGCATAATGACATTAAAAACTAACAAGAAGGATAAGGAAAACTAGTCAACCAAGTTCGAAACTCATTATAATTCAGTAGGCAAAGACAATAGAAGATCACACACTTGATTAGGACATAGGTGACACACCATGCTCCTGGATTGGTCCTGCAGATTATATAAAACAGAAGAGCAGTTTTTTGAAATGAAAGGGGTTTCCCCCCGCCCCAACTATTATTAAAGCCAAGGCAAAACCTGAAGAGCAGTTTCATGGAAGAAAATACCCAAAATAAGGTAATTAAGGGCAACTGAAGAGAAATTGAACTTAAGCAGTTAGAAGTGCCTAACTGAACTAACTTCCGATAGAAAATCATAGACATTCAGTGATATAAGTATTCTTATTTTTCATGCAGTGACCTAAAAGGGAATTATGTTCACTAAATAATCCACCACAACCAAAGAAACGATTATAAAACGATCATACATGTATGAAGAAGTTTTTTGAGTTCAAATAATGCTTGCAATGTCCTAACATCATCGAGATTCTCCAATAGGATGTTCTCCAAATAATTACTAACATAGAAAGCAACCACAATTAGGTGATTAGATTCTACTGTATAAGATAACTTTAGATATTTTCTGAACACTTGATGGCTGGCTTACATGGCAAGGACGGGCTCAACAAGCAAAGCTCAGAAACATTGATGTTCATTGTAAGTGTTTTAGATGGCAGCATGTACCAAACCATAGACATGTAGGTCGCTGCTGCTTACCTACTTTCTTCAACCAGCTCCTCCTGCCGCCACTAGCCAGCTGCTACCACTCGGCAGTTCCATCCTCTTCAGCCGCTCCCACCCTAAAAGGCTTCAGATTCACGGATACATACATGGTTGTGTACCTGTCTAAGGTGCCCACCGAGTTGATTAGCCTGTAAAATTGTACTGTTGGAGAGGAAAGAGGGCCATTGCTTCATCTTCCCAGTAATCCGTTGTGAGAATTACACTGATATTTGAGCAATAAAGACGTCGGGCCATGCCTCTATCTTGATGGGTGGGACACCCCATGGACAACCTTGTTTTGAACGGACCGATGATGCCGCCGGAATGGAACCACCGCAGCGGCGACACCACAGGGACTGCAGAGTTGTCTCTATGACCGCACAATCACCGCCGTGCGCCTATCCGACTACTACCCCATCGCCAGACAGGCAGGCTCCATCGTCGCGCCAAGATTGACCGCCGTCGCACCGCCAAAATAACCTGATGGGCGTGGATGGCAGCAGATCGAACCAATCGAGCCAGGAAGATGCGTCCTAGTACAACATTGGAGGAGATGATGAGCTCGGTGTCGGTGTCAAAATCGGCGGATCTCGGGTAGGGGGTCCCGAGCTGTGGATCTAGGACCGATGGGGAATAATGAACGATGGACACAATATTTACCCAGGTTCAGTCCCTTTTGAAGAGGTAAAACCCTACGTCATGCTTGATTGTATTTGATGTGTATGGTATGGTTACAGAGTTTATTTACCTCGAGATCATGCGAACTAAACCATAGGTTGATGAGGTGATGATTATAGCTCTAGCCCTAAAGACTAAAAAACCCGGTTTATATAGACACCAGTAAGGTTAGGGTTACATGAGTTCGGTTACAATGAAGGAAAGATCATGCTAAGCTTGACTTGGAGGGCACACCACGACTCTGAAGATCTTCTACTGACATCCGAATGCGCACTCTAGTTGGGTTCCACAACAGCCCATTAGTTTGGCCCATACGTAGCGGGGCGGCGTCTCGAGGACCCCTTAGTCCATGACTCCCTTAGTAGCCCCCGAACTAGCCTCCAACGCCAGGGCTTGTGTCCGACATTCGCGCACCTCATAGTCTTCAGCTTGCGAGGCGAGTTCTTCATCTTGTCTTGTGCGTGCTCGGAGCTTGAGTGGTATCCAAAATACTGTCCAGAATTGAGATCAGTATCAGAAAATCACCGATCAACGAGACCCGCACTAATCCCGCACTCGTGTCGTCTTGAGATCATGGTGGGACCATCAGAATTTAATGCCTACCTCGGGGTATGGGCCAACTTTTACCATCACACACCTTTTTAGAAGGTGTGCGACCCAACGCTACCTCTCCATAAACCCGTCCTTTCAGCTTCAAGGCGAGGTGCGTACTTATAGATCCACAGGTGCGGGGGACAGCTAACCCAACCCTTTCGCAAAAAATAGCGTCGAAGGAATCTTTAGGCATCATGGCCGACCTCCCCAGTTCATCTTCGCGCCCTCATGCCCCCTCCCAGGCAATTGTACAAGTTGTTCATTCTCGCCCCTCTAGCTGAGCAACCTGTAAACGCAGGGCTATCTTCCCATGGCGGATCTCATTCTCGTACGCACCGCATTAATCTCCATCGATGGCCAAGCACTCGCCGAGAGCTCCCTTTCCCCAAGCAAGGAAGAGAGGGTATGCTTCATGCCCTTCCTTCTAAGAGGCCCAGGCTTTCCCATTCACCCCTTTCTACGGGGTCTATTAGAGTTCTATGGGATCCAACTCCACAATCTCACCCCAGGGTCTATACTGCATACTTATGGTTTCGTGGCCCTTTGCGAGATATTCTTGAGTTGCGAGGCCCACTTTGATCTGTGGAGGAAATATTTTTGTCTCATCCGCCATCCCCGGGGGGTCCATATTCGAAGTGGGTGGATCCGAAGTGTGGAAGATAGCCGGGACATGGTATCCCATTGGAACCCCATGAGAAGATCCCGAGTGGACCTCAGAGTGGTTTTATATTGAAAACATTCCCCTTTCTAAACCAATCCGGACAGGGCTACCGGAATACTCAAGCGCCCCACTAACAAAGTGGTTCAACCGGCGGCCCAAGGGCCCCTCCCAATCAGATACTGAAGACGTGCTCCCGTTGGCCGCCAAAATCAAGCTGCTGACCCATAGCAAACTGACCATGATTGAAGTGATGGCCATCGCCATATCCCGATGCGTACAACCCCTCCAGCAGAGGGGACATCCTTTATGGTTCTACAACAGAACCTGTGACGCAACCCGCTGCAAGCGACAAGGACCAGACAATAAGGTGGCTATGGCCAAAATATTAGTCGACCTCTTTAGAGGGGAGGAGGCGAATTTCTCCCAAATGAGTATCCGGGAGGGTTACTCCAGCTACAATCTGGCAGACTGGGTAAGCTGCAATCCGTTGTGTTCAGTTCGGAGATTACATCCGAACTCTTATTGGATGTATCGTTTTTCTTGAACATGGTTGGAGGCGTCAAGTCGAGTCCATCCATTGCCCTTCCCCTCAACCGAAGGATCATTCCCATGATGACGATCTGGGATATCATGACGCCCCGGAGACATTGATCGGTTTTGAAGACAGGGTCTTTTACCAAGAAATCCTTGATGGCACCAAGGTTACCTTGACGGCCGACCACCCTGGGGCTCTTCCCTCCTCCAAAGTAAGTGAAAAGAGTACCTCTTCCCAAACAGGGCGCTCATCTTGCACCATCCCAAATATGCTGACTCCCACTCCCAAGGGTCGTTGTTCTACATGACGAACAGTCGCATGAGGATCGCATATCATGCTGCTACTTCTTGAGATTGTTTTGATTTTCCCTTGAAGATAAAGGGTGATGCAGCAAACTAGAGATAAGTATTTCCCTCAGTTGAGAACCAAGGTATCAATCTAGTAGGAGGCACAATAAAGTCTCCAATATATGCACCTGCACAAACTAACAAATACTTGCACACAACGCGAAAAAGGGGTTGTTAATACCTTCACGGTCACGAACAAGAGTGAGATCTAATAGAGAGATAATAAACAAATAAAAATAAATATAACTCAGTGAGCTATTTTTGTATTTTTTATTATATAGATTTGAATAAATATGATGGAAAATAGACCCTTGGGGCCATAGGGTTCACTAGAATCTTTTGTCTCGAAGAAAGCATACAGTTGGTAAACAAATTACTGTCGAGCAATTGATAGAAAAGCGCAAAGTTATGACGATATCTAAGGCAATGATCATGAATATAGGCATCATGTATGTCTGTCACAAGTAAACGTACACCTGCCTACATCTACTACTATTACTCAACTCATCGACCGTTATCCAACATGCATATAGAGTATTATGTTAAAAACAGAGTAACGCCTTAAACAAGATGACATGATGTGGAGGGATAAACTCATGCAATATGATATAAACCCCATCTTGTTATCCTTAAGGGAAACAATACAATACGTGCCTCGCTACCCCTTCTGTCACTGGGCGACGAGACCGCAAGATTGGACCCATCACAAAGCACCTCTCCCATTGCAAAATAAACTAATCTAGTTGGCCAAACAAAATCGATAGATCTAAGAGAAATACAAAGCTATCAAATGATGCATATAAGAATTCAGAGAAGACTCAAATAATATTCATAGATAATCTGATCATAAATCCAAAATTCATCGAATCTCGGCAAACACAACGCAAAATAAGATTACATCGAATAGATCTCCAAGAACATCAAGGAGAACATTGTATTGAAGATCAAAGAGAGAGAAGAAGCCATCTAGCTACTAGCTATGGACCCGTAGGTGTGAGGTAAACTACTCACGCATCATCGGAGGGGCAACAAGGTTGATGTCGAAGCCCTCCCTGATTGAACCCTCCCTTCGGCAGAGTACCAGAAAAGGCCTCCAGATAACATCTGACGAGGTCATAGACCTGCGGCAGTGGATTTTTTTGCGTGGATGTCTCTAGGGTTTTGGGAATATATGTGAATTTATAGGCCAAGGAACGGCATCAGGGGACTCTCGAGGGGGCCACAAGCCCAGGGGCGCCCCCGGGCGCCCCCTTTGGCTTGTCACCTCCTCGGGAATCTTCTGACTTGGACTCCAAGTCCTCTGGATGTCTACTAGTCCAAGAAAAATCATCGTGAAAGTTTTATTCCATTTGGACTCCGTTTGGTATCCCTTTCCTGCGAAGCTCAAAAACAAGGAAAAAAACAGAAACTGGCACTGGCCTCTAGGTTAATAAGTTAGTCCCAAAAATAATATAGAATATCATATTAATGCATATAAAACATCAAAAGTTGATAATATAATAACATGGAACAATAAAAAATTATAGATACATTGGAGACTTATCAAGCATCCCCAAGCTTAATTCCTACTCTTCCTCGAGTAGGTAAATGATTAAAACAGATTTTTTGATGTGGAATGCTACCTAACAAATTTAGCAATGTACTTCTTATCTTGGCATGAATGTTTAGATCCATATGATTCAAAACAAAAGTTTGTTGGCATACAAACACTAATACTCCAAGCATACTAGAAAGCAAAATCATGAAGCTTCAAAAATAGCATGGCCAAAGAAAGTTATCCCTACAAAATCATATAGTCTTGTTATGCTCCCTCTTCTTAACACAAAGTATAAATCATGCCCACCCCGGTGTATAAATCATACACAAAGTATAAATGATGCTCCCTCTGATTAAAACATGCTTCACATTTTTCAACTCTTGATGCAATACATGCGCGTGAGCCATGGACATAGCACTATAGGTGGAATAGAAGGTGATAGTAGACAAATAAGGGAGAAAGTCTCACATCAACTAGGAAAATTAATGGACTATAGAGATGTCCATCAATTGATATCAATGTGAGTGAGTAGGGATTGCCATGTAACGGATACACTAGATCTATAAGTGTATGAAAGCTCAAAAGAAAACTAAGTGGGTGTGCATCTAACTTGCTTTCTGATGAAGACCTAGGGCATTTGAAGAATCCCATTGTTGGAATATACAAGCCAAGTTCTATAATAAAAGTTTCCCACTAGTAATATATGAAAGTGTCAAAATAAGAGACTCTCTATCATGAAGGACATGGTGCTACTTTGAAGCACAACTGTGGAAAAGGATAATAACATTTTCCATTCTCTCTTTTCTCTCATTTTATTTGAAGACTCCGTTTCTCTCTTTTTTTGGTTTTCTTGGAGACTCTTTTGGCCTCTCGTTTTTATACTCTCACATGGGACAATGTTCTAATAATGATGATCATCACACTTTTATTTACTTACAACTCAAAATTACAACTCAAGGTAAACTCAAACTCATAATGACGGAATAGTGGAGTTACATGGCAATACATCTCGGAATGGCTATGAAATGCCATGATAGGTAGGTATGGTGTATGTTTTGATGAAGGGTCTAGGGTTTAATGCACCGGAGAAAGTTGTGCGGTACTAGAGTGGCTAGAAAAGGTGGAAGGGTGAGAGTGCGTATAATCCACGGACTCCACATTAGTCATAAAGAACTCACTGTTGGAAATATGCCCTAGAGGCAATAATAAATTGGTATTATCATATTTCTCTGTTCATGATAATCGTTTATTATCCATGCTATAATTGTATTGATTGGAAACTCAAATACATATGTGGATGCATAGACGACAATATGTCCCTAGTCAGCCTCTACTGGACTAGCTCGTTGATCAAAGATAGCTATGGTTTCCTAGCCACTGACATGAGTTGTCATTTAATAACGAGGTCACATCATTAGGAGAATGATGTGATGGACGAGACCCAAACTATGAACGTAGCATATGATCGTGTCAAGTTTATTGCTATCGTTTTCTGCATGTCAAGTATGTGTTCCTATGACCATGAGATCATGCAACTCACTGACACCGTAGGAGTACCTTGTGCTTACCAAACGTCACAACGTAACCGGGTGACTATAAAGGTGCTCTACAGGTATCTTCGAGGGTGTTTGTTGAGTTGGCATGGATCAAGACTGGGATTTGTCACTCCGTGTGACGGAGAGGTATCTCAGGGCCCACTCAGTAATACAACACCACAAGAAGCTTGCAAGCAATGCGACTAATGAGTTGGCCATGGGATCTTGTATTACGGAACGAGTAAAAAGACTTGCTGGTAACGATATTGAACTAGGTATGGAGATACTGACGATCGAATCTCGGGCAAGTAACATACCGATAGACAAAGGGAACTACATACGTGATTATCTGAATCCTTGACATCGAGGTTAAACCGATAATATCTTCATAGAGTATGTGGGAACCAATATGGGCATCCAGGTCCCGCTATTGGTTATTGACCGTAGAGGTGTCTCGGTCATGTCTGCATAGTTCTCGAACCCGCGGGGTCTACACACTTAACGTTTGGTGACGATATTAGTATAGTTAAGTCGTTATGGTGGTTACCGAAGGTTGTTTGGAGTCCCGGATGAGATCCCGAACGTGACGAGGAACTCCGGAATAGTCTGGAGGTGAAGATCGATATATTGGACAAAGGGTATTGGAGTCCGGAAGAGTTCCGGGGGTACCGGGTGATGGCCAGCATGACCGAAAGGGGTTTCGGGGGGCCCCCACAAGTGTTGGGGGGGCCTCATGGGCCCAGGGGAGGGGGAAAACCAGCCCACTAAGGGGTTGTGCGCCCCCTCACCCCTTCCCACATTGCCAGAGGAGGTGAGGTCGTCACCCCTAGGGTTCCCACCCCTTTGCCTTGAGGGCCAAGTCTCCTAGGGGAAAAATCCATCTAGGGTTTCCCTCTTGTGGCCGCCGGCCCTAGATGGGATCTCCTAGGGGCGCCCCTCTCCCTCTTCCCCCTATATATAGAGAGGTAGAGAGAGGGGCAGCCGGACCCTTACACGCCTTGGCCCTGCCCCTCCTCTCCCGTAGCTCTTCTCCTCATACGCGTAGTGCTTAGCGAAGCTCTGCCGCAATTCCTCCTCCACCACCACCACCACGTCATCGTGCTGCCAGAGCACTGGAGCTCCTACTTCACCTTCACTCGCTGGATCGAGGAGGTGAAGGCGTTGTCAAGCCATACGTGTGTTGAACGCGGAGGTGCCATCCGTTCGGCACTAGATCGGAGTTCGCGGGACGGATCGTGATTGGATCGCGAAGACGTACCACTACATCAGCCGCATTCTTGAACGCTTCGGTTTAGCGATCTACAAGGGTATGTGGATCCAACTCTCCTCTCGTAGATGTGGATCTCCTAGATTGATCTTGGGTGTTCGTAGGAATTTTTTTGTTTCCCATGCAACGTTCCCCAAGAATGGCATCAAGAGCTAGATCTATGCGTAGATGACAGCATGAGTAGAACACAAAGGAGTTTGTGGGCGTTGATATTTAGATTGCTTCCTTCCCTAGTCTTATTTTGATTCAGCAGTATTGTGGGATGAACCGGCTCAGACCAACCTTACATGTCCATGTACATGAGACCGGTTCCATCGACAGACATGCAACTTGTTGCATAAAGATGGCTAGCGGGTGTCTGTCTCTCCCACCTTAGTTGTATCGGATTCAACGAAGGCGGTCCTTGTAGAAGGTTGAATAGGAATTTGCATATCAACGTTGTGGCTTTGCGTAGGTAAGAATCATTCTTGCTAGATACCCATAGCAGCCACGTAAAACATGCAAGAACAAATTAGAGGACGTCTAACTTGTTTTTGCAGGGTGTGTTGTGATGTGATATGGCCAAGGACATGATGAGATATATTTGATGTATGAGATGATCATATTTTGTAATAATTTATCACGACTTGCATGTCGATGAATACGGCAACTGGCAGGAGCCATAGGGTTGTCTTTAATTATTGTATGACCTGCGTGTCAATCATTAAACGCTTTGTAATGATTTACTTTATCGCTAAGTGGTAGCAATAGTAGTAGAAGCATGGTTGGTGTGACAACCCCGATGGCAGCACGATGATGGAGATCATGGTGTCATGCCGGTGATGATGGAGATCATGCCGGTGCTTTGGAGATGGAGATCAAAAGCACAAGATGATGGCCATATGATCTCACTTATGATTTGCATGTGATGTTAATACTTTTATGCATCTTATTTTTCTTAGGACGACGGTAGCATTATAAGGTGATCCCTCATTAAAATTTCAAGATAAAACTATGTTCTCCCCAAGTGTGCACCGTTGCGAAAGTTCATCATTTTTGAAGCACCACGTGGGTGCAAGCCAGTTTTGCACATGCGGAACACTTGGGTTAAACTTGACGAGCCTAGCATGTACATACATGGCCTCAGAGCACAAGAGACCGAAAGGTCGAACACGAGTCATATAGTAGATATGATCAATATGGAGATGTTCACCATTGAAACCACCTCATCTCAAGTGATGATCGGACTTGGGTTGGTGAATTTGGATCATGTTGCACTTGGACAACCGGAGGGATGTTGATTTGAGTGGGAGTTCTTAAGTAATAAGATTAATTGAACCCATTTATCATGAACAATAGTCTAAGGTCTTTGCAAATTTATGTTTTAGATCAATGGCTCGCGCAGTAGCTCTCCTAGATTTCAATGCGTTCCTAGAGAAAGCTAAGCTGAAAGATGATGGAAGTAACTTTGTGGTCTGGGCCCGTAATCTGAGGATTATCCACTCGGCTGCCCAAAAGGTTTATGTCCTTGATGCACCACTTGGTACGCCACCCGCTCCCGCGTCTGTGGACGTTACGAACGTCTGGCAATCGTGTGTTGATGACTACTCAATAGCTCAGTGCGCCATGTTGTATGGCTTAGAACCTGAACTTCAAAGGCGTTTGGAATGTCATGGAGCATATGAGATGTTCTAGGAGTTGAAGTTTATTTTTGTGAAAAATGCCCGGATCGAGAGGTATGAGACCTCCGATAAGTTCTACACCTGCAAAATGGAGGAGAACACTTCTGTCAGTGAGCACATACTCAGAATGTCTGGGTACTACAACCGTCTGGCTGAGTTGGGAGTTGAGCTCCTGCCTGAGGCGATCACTGACAGAGTTCTTCAATCGCTTCCACCTAGCTACAAGAGCTTTGTGTTGAACTATAACATGCAAGGGATGAATAGGCCAGTCTCCGAGCTATTCGCGATGCTAAAAGTCACTGATTCAGACATCCAGAAGGAGCATCAAGTGTTGATGGTCAATGAAACCACTCGTTTCAAGAAGAGCAAGGGAAAGAAGGTAAACTTCAAGAAAGGTGGGAAAGAAGTTGCTGCTCCCATGAAGAAACCCAAGGCTGGACCCAAGCCAGAAACTAAGTGCTTCTATTGCATGGGAACTGGCCACTGGAAGCGGAATTGCCCCAAGTATCTGGCTGACAAGAAGGGGCCAACAAAGGTATATATGATATACATGTTAATGATGTGTACCTAACTAGATCTCGTTGTAGTGCCTGGGTATTTGATACCGGTGTGGTTGCTCACATTTGCAACTCTAAACAGGAACTACGGAATAGACGGAGGCTGCCGAAGGACGAAGTGACGATGCGCGTGGGAAATGGTTCCAAGGTTGATGTGATCGCCGTAGGCACGCTCGCTCTTTGATTACCATTGGGATTAGTTATAGACCTAAATAATTGTTATTTAGTGCCTGTGTTGAGCATGAACATTATATCTGGATCTTGTTTAATGCGAGATGGTTACTCATTTAAATCAGAGAATAATGGTTGTTCTATTTATATGGGTAATATCTTTTATGGTCATGCACCCATTGTGAGGGGTTTATTCTTATTGGATCTCGGTAGTGGTGATACACATGTTCATAACATTGATGCCAAAAGTTGTAGAATTGATAATGATAGTACCACTTTCTTGTGGCACTGCCGCTTGGGTCATATTGGAGTAAAATGCATGAAGAAGCTCCATGTTGATGGACTTTTGGAGTCTCTTGATTTTGAATCACTTGACACATGCGAGCCATGCCTCATGGGCAAGATGACCAAAACCCCGTTTTCTGGTACAATGGAACGGACAAGTGACTTGTTGGAAATCATACATACTGATGTGTGCGGTCCAATGAGTATTGACGCGTGTGGTGGATATCGTTATTTCCTCACCTTCACCGATGATTTGAGTAGATATGGGTATATTTACTTAATAAAGCATAAGTCTGAAACGTTTGAAAAGTTCAAGTAATTTCAGAGTGAAGTCAAGAATCATCGTAACAAGAAGATTAAAATCCTACAATCCGATCGAGGGGGAGAATATCCGAGTTATGAGTTTGGCAATCACTTAAGACAATGTGGAATTGCTTCATAGTTAATGCCACCTGGAATACCACAGCGTAATGGTGTGTCCGAACGTCGTAATCGTACCTTGTTGGATATGATGCATTCTATGATGTCTCTTGTCGATCTGCCATTATCGTTTTAGGGTTATGCGTTAGAGACAGCTGCATTCACTTTAAATAGGGCAGCATCTAAGTCCGTAGACACGATGCCGTATGAACTATGGTTTGGCAAGAAGCCTAAGTTATCATTTCTTAAGATTTGGGGATGCGATGCTTATGTCAAAAGGCTTCAGCCAGAAAAGCTCGAACCGAAAGCGGACAAATGCATCTTCATAGGATACCCAAAGGAGACGGTTGGGTATACCTTCTATCCCAGATCTGAGGGCAAAGTGCGTGTCTCTAAGAACGGGTCCTTTCTTGAGTAAGAGTTTCTCTCGAAAGAATTGAGTGGGAGGAAGATAGAACTTGATGAGGTTGTTGAACCTTCACTTCAACCAGATATTAGCATGGTGCAGAAAGAAGTTTCTGTGGCACCTACATCAGTTGAAGACAAAATTAATGATGGTGATCATGAACTTTCGGACCAAGTTACTATCGAGCCTCGTAGGTCGACAAGGATACGTTCTGCTCCTGAGTGGTACGGTAACCCTGTCTTAGAGGTCATGTTGTTGGACAACGATGAACCTACGAGCTATGGAGAAGCGATGGTGGGCCTGGATTCCGACAAATGGTTAGAGGCCATGAAATCCGAGATGGGATCCATGTATGAAAATAAAGTATGGACTTTGGAAGTATTACCCGAAGGGCGAAAGGCCATTCATAATAAATGGATCTTCAGGAAAAAGACAGACGCGGACGGTAATGTCATCGTCCATAAAGCTCGACTTGTGGCAAAGGGGTTTTCACATGTTCAAGGAGTTGACTACGATGAGATTTCCTCATCCATAGTGATACTTAAGTCCGTCAGAATCATGTTGGCAATAGCTGCATTTTTCGATTATGAAATCTGGCAGATGGATGTCAAAACAACGTTCCTTAATGGTTTCCTTAAGGAAGAGTTGTATATGATGCAACCGGAAGGTTTGGTTGATCCAGAGAATGCTGACAAAGTGTGCAAACTCCAGCAATCCATTTATGGACTGGTGCAAGCAACTCAGAGTTGGAATCTTCGCTTTGATGAGGTGATCAAAGCGTTTGGGTTTATACAAGTTTTCGGAGAAGCTTGTATTTACAAAGAAAGTGAGTGGGAGCTCTATAGCATTTCTAATATTATATGTGGATGACATATTGCTGATTGGAAACAATAAAGAACTTTTGGAAAACGTGAAGGAATATTTAAACAAGAATTTTTCAATGAAGGACCTAGGATAAGCTGCTTTCATATTAGGCATCAAAATCTATAGATATAGATCGAGACGCTTAATAGGACTTTCACAAAGCAGATAACTTGATAAGATTTTGAAGAAGTTCAAAATGGATCAGTCCAAGAAGGGGTTCTTGCCTGTTTTGGAAGGTGTGAAGTTGATTAAGACTCAATGCCCGGCGACTACAGAGGATAGAGAAAAGATGAGTGTCATCCCCTATGCTTAGGCCATAGGCTCTATCATGTATGCAATGCTCTGCAGAAGATCAGATGCCAGCCTTGCCATAAGTATGGCGGGAAGGTTTGAAAGTAATCCTGGAATGGAGCACTGGACATCGACTAAGGAAATGTTTCTCGTTTATGGAGGTGATCAAGAGCTCGTCGTAAAGGGTTACATCGATGCAAGCTTTGACACTGATTCGGATGACTCTAAGTCTCAAACCGATATATATTTTTTTTAACGGGGGAGCGGTAAGGTGGTGCGGTTCCAAGCAAAACGTGGTAGCTGATTCTACATGTGAAGTGGAGTACATAGCTGCCACGGAGGCAGCGAAGGAAGCTGTCTGGATGAAGCAGTTCATGACAGATCTTGGAGTTGTGCCCAGTGCCCTAGACCCAATGACTTTGTCTTGTGACAACACTGGTGCCATTGCTCTAGACAAGGAACCAAGGTTGCATAAGAGGACCAGACACATAAAGTGACGCTTCAATTCCATAATCGATTCGATCAAGGATGAGGACATAAACATTTGCAAAGTACACACAGATCTGAATGTTGCAGATCCGTTGAATAAACCTCTTCCACGGGTTAAACATGATCGACACCAGGACTGCATGGGTGTTATATTCATTACCATGTAATAATAGATTATTGACTCTAGTGCAAGTGGGAGACTATTGGAAATATGCCCTAGAGGCAATAATAAATTGCTTATTATCACATTTCTCTCTTCATGATAATTGTTTATTATCCATGCTATAATTGTATTGATTGGAAACTCAAATACATGTGTGGATGCATAGACGACAATATGTCCCTAGTCAGCCTCTACCGGACTAGCTCGTTGATCAAAGATGGCTATGGTTTCCTAGCCATTGACATGAGTTGTCATTTGACAATGAGGTCACATCATTAGGGGAATGATGTGATGGACGAGACCCAAACTATGAACGTAGCATATGATCGAGTCAAGTTTATTGCCATCGTTTTCTGCATGTCATGTATATGTTCCTATGACCCTGAGGTCATGCAACTCACTGACACTGGAGGAGTACCTTGTGTGTACCAATCGTCACAACGTAACTGGGTAACTATAAAGGTGCTCTATAGGTATCTCCGAGGGTGTTTGTTGAGTTGGCATGGATCAAGACTGGGATTTGTCACTCCGTGTGATGGAGAGGTATGTCAGGGCCCACTCAGTAATACAACACCACAAGAAGCTTGCAAGCAATGTGACTAATGAGTTGGCCACGCGATCTTGTATTACGAAACGAGTACAGAGACTTGCCGGTAACGAGATTGAACTAGGTATGGAGATACCGACATTGAATCTCGGGCAAGTAACATACCGATAGACAAAGGGAACTACATACGGGATTATATGAATCCTTGACATCAAGGTTCAACCGATAATATCTTCATAGAGTATGTGGGAACCAATATGGGCATCCAGGTCCTGCTATTGTTTATTGATCGTAGAGGTGTCTCGGTCATGTCCGCATAGTTCTCGAACCCGCAGGGTCTACACACTTAACGTTTGGTGACGATATTAGTATAGTTAAGTCATTATGGTGGTTACCGAAGGTTGTTCGGACTCTTGGATGAGATCCCAGATGTGACGAGGAACTCCGGAATAGTACGGAGGTGAAGATCTATATATTGGACGAAGGGAATTGGTGTCCGGAAGTGTTCCGAGGGTACCGGGTGATGGCCAGCATGACCGAAAGGGGTTTCGAGGGGCCCCGGCAAGTGTTGGGGGCCTCATGGGCCAAGGGGAGGGGGCAAACCAGACCACTAAGGGGTCGTGCGCCCCCTAACCCCTTCCCACATTGCCAGAGGAGGTGGGGGCGTTACCCCTAGGGTTCCCACCCCTTTGCCTTGAGGGCCAAGTCTCATAGAGGAAAAAACCCATCTAGGGTTTCCCTCTTGTGGCCGCCGGCCCTATATGGGATATCCTAGGGGTGCCCCCCCTCTCCCCCTTCCCCCTATATATAGAGAGGTAGAGAGAGGGCAGCCGGACCCTTACATGCCTTGGCGCTTCCCCTCCTCGCCCGTAGCTCTTCTCCTCATACGTGTAGTGCTTAGCAAAGCTCTGCCTCAATTCCTCCACCACCACCGCCACCACGCCATCGTGCTGCCAAAGGATTAGAGATAGTACTTCACCTTCGCTCGCTGGATCGAGGAGGTGAAGGCGTCGTCAAGCCGTATGTGTGTTGAACGCGGAGGTGCCATCCGTTCAGCACTAGATCGGAGTTCGCAGGATGGATCGTGATTGGATCGTGAAGACATACCACTAACTCAACCGCATTCTTGAACGCTTCTGCTTAGAGATCTAAAAGGGTATGTGCATCCAACTCTCCTCTCATAGATGTGCATCTCCTAGGTTTATCTTGGGTGTTCGTAGGAATTTTTTTGTTTCCCATGCAACATTCCCCAACACTCACTAACTTATTGCAAAAAGTTTATTAGCCCTCGAAGCAAAGTACTACTACGCATGCTCGTAGGGGAGAGGTTGGTAGGAGTTAACCATCGGGCACTCCCGGCTTTGACACAAAGGAAGACAATCAAGATAAATTGTGCTCCAACTTCATCACATAACTAGAAGACCACACGTGCATGCTATGGGAATCACACACCTTAACACAAATATTTCTTTAACTACACAATTCACTACTATTATGACTGTAATATCACCATCTTAAAATCTCAAAACAATTGCAATGAATCAAACTTCTCATATATTTAATGCTCTTTACAAAAGTTTTTATTATATCCCCCTTGGATGCCTGTCATACTAGGACTAAATTCACCACCTGTCGGGGATATACCCCGTAGTATAACCCAGCCTGGAGTACGACCCGCCCAGACTTGGCGATTCACCAGAGACCCGACTGATACTTGGCTATTCACTGGTGACCCGCCCAAAGCTCGGTGACTCATTAGTGACCCGGCAGGCGGGTCAGACAATCGATAAGACCCAACGACCCAGAAGGCGACTCGTGGGAAGGACGGCTTATGTTATGATGGGCCGGCTTAAGAGGAAAGGTATAAGGAGTATTTCCCTTACAAGAGAAGCAAGACTAGGATTCCACTTGTAATAGAGTAGTCCTAATCCTACTAGGACTAGTCATGTAACCATTTCAACTTATATAAGGAGGGGCAGGGCACCCCAAGAGGGAAGAGTTGAAAACAGACAGACAAGTCTTAGAAAATATCAATATAGATGATCTCGAGATAGAGGTTGCGAAACATCGCCCTTGTAACCAAGATCATCATCATCAATATCAATCAAGCAAGAGTAGGCTTTTACCTCCACCGTAAAGGGCCGAACTTGGGTAAAAAACCTCGCGTCTCTCGTCCCGCTCAACCCCTTTCAAGCTACCACATTGATGCGTTGGCCTCACGACTAAGTCCTCGCACTAGGACATCTGACGTGACAAAACGACGACAGTTGGTGCCCACCATGGGGCCAGCGCACGGTGGTGTTGAGGTCTTTAAGGGATCTTTCATAGGGATCGAGAGGTTCACAATTTCTGGATAAAGAAGAGCCGGTTGAAAAGGATCTACATCAGCTTCGAGCTCATCGGTCCAGATTCATAGTCTAGAGATTTAAAGTTCAAGAAAATTAAGGTTGCGATCTGATGCCTGCCACAAGTCGCCAAGAAAAGAAGTCATAAGTCGCCAAACATCATCGTTTCCTGCTAGTTTGTTTCTCTAGCATATCAAGTCTCAATTTATAAAATTGCCAAAAGCCAGTTGGAGTCTATGTTTCGTTCAATGTTGGTTTAGCATGATAAAAGTATTTTGGATTTGTTCAGAAGTTGAAAATCTAGCTGCTAGTTTCACACGGAGTCTGACGCACAAAAGAAGAAAATAAAGGAAGAGTCCGCGACTCAGAGGAGGACTTAGTGGGGGCTTGACAGTGCCTTCTGTCCGTGCTTTGAGTCGGTCCTTAGCTTTAAGCCGACCTACGCCTTGGCCTCTAAGAGCATCTCCAGCAGTTCGGTCCCCTAGGGATGCCCAAATAGCGCCGCCTCGGGGTGAGCCGGTGAAAACCGTGGCATGGGGGCGTTATGTTCTCCAACCGCCGACCCCCACGGTGTTTTTTCGTTCTTTCAAAACCAAAACTCGGCCACAAATTCGGACAAACAAGGCGCAAGTTCGACCAAACTTCGGCGAGTTCATCAACTATTTTACAGATGCTTGAGATAAAAAAAGCCACTAAACCCTAAACACTACTAGGCTCGCTGTTGTCGTCGCTGTTCCTCGCCGCCCTAAAGTTCTACATGCCGAGGAGCTTGTAGAACTTCGTGTAGTCGCTGCCGCCACCGTCGTCGTCGCCTCCGTCATGGCCGTCGTCCCTGCCGCTACCCTGCCTAGGGCCGCCGAGGCGCGGGGGGTTGGACGGCCCGGGTGCGTCCTTGTCATCGCTGTCGAGGATGATGATGACGTCCTCCTTGCGCCCACGTCGGCGAGCGGCTATCTCCTCAAGCGCTTGGCACTGCCGGACCATCTCATCGCAGAGGTAGTCATCCCGAGCCCATTCGAGGGCGGCCTTGTCGTCGAAGCTAGCCCGAGCCATGGCCTCGTACTCTATGGCGAGGCCTGACTCCACCTTCGGTCTGACGATCCGGGCAGAGGTGGGGGAGGGCTCGTTGATGTGGATGCCGCCGCCGTGGGTGGGCCCACCGGGCGGTGTGTCTTGGGGTTCCGGCTTGACGGGGAGGAGGGAGGGCGAGACGAAAGAGCAACTGGACGAGGAGGAGGAC
The DNA here is from genome assembly GCA_902687465.1 of Secale cereale. Lineage (NCBI taxonomy): Eukaryota > Viridiplantae > Streptophyta > Magnoliopsida > Poales > Poaceae > Secale > Secale cereale. The sequence continues at coordinate 343,059,267 of LR738715.1, forward strand.
GCCGGGTCCATGCGCCACAACGTCCAGGTGCTGCCATGTCAGTGGGAGAAGGTGGGGGGCGACGAGTACTCCAGCCGCGGCATGTTACCGCCCTCGATGTAGTCGAGGACGGGCTCGAGCGTGCGGCTTGGCACGCCCCATCGTCGGCGCGCCCTTCGGAGTGGAGGCGGCCGGGGGGCTCGGTACCGTTGGTGGCCTCCAGCTGCTCGGCGTGATGACGCAGAAGTACGAATACCATAGTGTGCCATCGGTGGCATACCTCGGCTCGTCCCTCGCTGCCTACAGCAGCAAGGATTGGATACGGGCGATCTCCGCCAGCCGATCCACCCCAGAGGGCAGCGGCGGCATGGGAACCCTGCCGGTCCTCAACTTCCACGAACCAGGCACCCGCATGTCCGGCGGGGCCGGGTACTCGACCTCATAGAGGAGGGGGCCTCGTCCTCGTGAAGGTGGCGGCGGCCGAAGCTGTCCGCTGCCGCACCATCGTCGGGGTTGCGCTCGGCCATGGGAGGAGAAGGGAACGACGATAAGAGAGGAGAGGCGGGAGCGTCTGCGATGGAGAGGGGAAGTGTGCGTCTCACTGGCGTGGGAGAGTCGGCTTTTATAGCCGTAGTCAGGCGGCGACCGCGTGGCCGCCGTGTTTACGTGTAGCGGGAGGGGGCGGGACACGCGTCGCCGCGCCTTCACTGCGCCGCCCGTGAGGGCATCAATGGAGGCTGACCTGCACAGCAGCGCAGCAACTTTGGCATTGATCCCCCCGCAGGAACCAAGGCGATGAGGACGACGAAGCAACAAGAACCGCCGGATTTCACATTAAAAACGATTCGCCTGGCGCCCCCCAGCGCGCCGGGTTCAGCCTAGGTCCGCCGGCGCCAAATTCGGCCCGAGACGGTGAAAAATGGGCTTTTGGGGGCGCGACTGGGCCAATTCTTTGGCACCGGCGACAAAAAACTGGCTTGGGCGGGCTTGTTGGGGCGTGACTGGAGATCCTCTGAGCTGTCGCGCCTCGTGCGGCTTTGAACCACCATCACCGTGGTCACTTTCAAACCACTGCTGTGAACAGTCGCCTACCTCAAGCCCCCGCATCAAGAGCCGCCGACTGCTAAGCACCTCGAGCCGCCGCCATGTCCGTTTTTAAACCGGTCCAACTTGGACTCTTTTTCCGCTGCTTGTGCGGTCTCGCCTTGAGCCATTTCCTCCGCCGGACTCCGTTGAGGTGGCCCCAAGTCACCTTTGCGTCGAGCCGCCATCTGCCTCTGAGACGCCACGATTGACTTCGCGTGACCTTTGGCCGTCGAAGCTACATCGACCGGCCGCCTGAGCTACGGCACGCCGTGTTCACCCCTGCTACCTCGCCGCTCAGCTGCAGTTGTTGCCTTGAGCTGGCCTTGCCGTCTCCTCCACCACGCCTCTGAGCTGCCGAAGTCGGCCCTGCCCTTTCCATGTTTGGGCGGTAAGTCGCCGTGGCCCTTAACGCGTCAATACGCCACCACCAGAGAGCCACCCCGTGCCGTGAGCCGCCCGGCTTCCCTCGCGGCTTGCCTCGCTCTGCCTCACTGCGGACTTCCTCAGCCATAGCCGCGCCTGCGCCGCTGCAGTTGTGCCTGCCTCGCTCCACCATGAAGCTCTTTCAAATGCTAGTCGGCGTCAAGCAGCCACCAAGGTCGTAAGTGTTAGGTTGATCTCCATCGTGTGGGTCCAATAGCCCACCGGGCCCTTAGATCCGTGCTTTGATCGGGGGCGCTCAACCCACTATGGTTGACGGGCCCCTGTCATAATGCGCCATATTAAGAGGTGGGGGCCTGTGCCTCGCAACACGAGGTTCATCGCCAGCCGCACACCCCACCGACAATCCCTTCCGATCTAGAGTTTTCGCAGTAGTGACGGGAAGCACCGCCACCACCTCACCCACTCTCCGCCATCATCATGCACCACCATGGCCTCCGGCTCGAGCTCGTCAGGCCAGGTAGAAGGTTAGACCACCGGGATCTCTAGCCTACCCTGATCCGGAGGATCTATCAATGGTATCAGACCATGCTAGGCTAAGATTTTCGGTACAAAGTACATACGGAGAAAGAAAGATCCCTCGCTCCCCCCAAAGAACCCTAGCAGGGCACATAAAAGCAAATAAAAAAACCAAAGGTTCACCGAAGTATGGCCTCTCGGGCCTCGCCTGCAAAGAGCACCGCTGCAAGCCCGCGTCGTCCCTCTCGATTCAGATGCGCATCGGCAAGCCGAGGCATCCGAAAGAAGGACACCACCCTGCAAAGGGCAAAGGGAGCATCGCAGCCACGCCATTCGGCAGCGGCGCGCTTCCGTTAAAGGAAACGTGTCACCGGCGAAGGGGAGGCAACGGCGCCACTGATTGTCATCGTCCATCAGGCACAGAGGAGAATATGAGGATCTCCAGTATCTCTCTGTGTGTGTGTGTGTTGCAGTGGAGATGGATAAAGAAAAGGAGGGGAAAGGAAAGAGCATAGTGGCGCGGCGCAGCGCAGTGGCAGTCGTCGCGGTGGCGACAGGGCGCGGCGCGGTGGCCCGACGCGGTCGGGACAGAAAGGAGACGAACAGTGGGAGGAAAGGGAAGGAGAAAGAGGGCGAGCACGGCTCGTGCGACGCGGTGGCCTGGCGTCATCACCAGCGGCCGGCGAGGTATGGACCCGCTGAAGCGCTATTGCGAACAGAGACGAGGCGGAGAGAACAAGAATGGGGCTAGGGTTTCGGGAGGATCGGTCGAGGCTAGTTTTGATCCAGCGAAACCTGCGGTGGTTCGTCCGATCATAGTGTACGACTGCGATCTAAAACCTAACTCAGCCCTGGCCTTTTGGGCCGAAACTAGAAGAGGCTGGCAGCGATGATGCTGGCCCAGGCCGAGTCAAGGCGGCTTGCGCAACAGGTAGAGGCTGTGGTTTTCGCTGCAATTTTCTTTTTTATTCATGTAGTTTTCTCTATTCATATTAATCCAACGATATTTTTGTTTAGAAAATAGAAAAGTAAAAGAAATGACTCTACAAAGTAAAAGTAAAAAGTTTATGAATTTTTTATTCATGTTTTCCGCTGCGTAAATAATTCATAGTGCTTTTTCACAAAGAAAATAAAGTTTACATAGAATAAAGTTTTTAAGAGCATGTTAAAGTGATTATCAATATGAATATGATTATGTTATTTTTATGACCAACGTTGTTAATAACATGATCATGTTTTATTATTGAAATTAAAGGTGCATTTATTTCTAATATTTTGCCCAACGATAATGTAGATTTAATTGTATAGACAATTGTATGTTTAATTTGACCAACGTTAGATTAATGCATATGATTGTTATAATGATATCACTCCATTGTGTTTTCAGGAGGGTACCTCTTGATGAGTTGCCTAAAAGATGTTCCGACACTCATAGGTGACAACTACACTGAGTGGAGGAAGAAAGTAGACCTGGCATTTGTCTGTGCTAAGGTGGACTGGGTTGTGGATAAACCACAGCCGGTCAGACCTACAGAGCCAGTCAGAGAGGCCACTGATGATGCTGCGTGGTGTAAAAAGAGGGGGGATCATGCCCTAGTGGAAATTTTATAGTCCATCCAAAACAAAAAGTGGGTCAATGCAAACAAAAAGTGCATGCCATCTATAAAGAATACAATTGAGAACGCCATCATGGGCTCAATTGCAGAGTGCACTTCCATAGGGGGGTTGCTTACAAAGATAAAGAGTCAGTTCACTGGTTCTTCAAAGACATATGCCACCCAGTTGATAAAGCAACTGGTAACAGAGAACTACACTGGCGGTGGTCATGGAATAAGAGAGCACATCCTCAGGATGAGCAACATGGAAACAAGACACATGTCTCCATTGTAAGCAGACTAGGCACTATAAGAAAGACTGCCCTGATTGGCTGAAGTCCTTAATGGCAAAGCAAGGTAACAACATTGTTTCCTTAGTAAATGAATCCTTGTATACATAGTTTTCAAAACCTACTTGGTGGATTGACTCAGGAACAACTGTTCATGTTGCAAATTCTTTACAGGGACTCCATTCGACCCGGACTACGCAAAGAAGAGAAAGAGGCATTGAAGTAGCAAATGAAATTCAAGCGGAAGTTGAAGGTGTCGGCAACATCTCCTTGGAGTTAGCTGATGGATTCAAGCTTCTACTTAGAGATGTTTTATATGTTCCTTCATGTAATAGAAACTTGATTAGTGTTTCATGTTTGGACAAAGATCATTATGAATGTTATTTTGGACATGACAAATGTGCCATATGGTTTAATAATGCTTATGTAGGTGATGCTTTACTTCATGATGAGCTTTATTTATTATCACTATGTTGTGATGCCCAGATAATTAAGCTACAGTAATCCCACGCTGGTGATAGCACATCATCATTTTTACGGTTGCTAAGTCCCACGTTGATTCAAATCAAATCGGAATTAAAATTTAAAATAAAGTCAATCAGTAAAAGTTTTCAAATAATAAAACTAAAATGTTCCAAAGATAGCAAATATTTCATAGGTAATTATGGTGGAGATACCAATCTTTTATAAAGTGTTGAACTATTCTAAAATAAACAAGACCGTAGCAAAACAATTAATTAATTTCCTTTTACAATTAATAAAATACTAACATATTTTATTTTAAACCTAAAACTAAATGTGGCAGTGGACTAATGTAAACTGCTAATTTAGGTGTTAGTTTAATATTTTATAAAACTATAAATTAATTTGGAACAAAGAAAAAAAACAAAAAACTTTAAATAGAAAACAAAACTTAAAAAAAGAAAGAAAAGAAAGCAGAACCCCCCCCGGCCACTTGGCCCAATTGTCCAGTGCAGCCTAGTCGACCTGGTCGGCCCAGCCAACCCACCACCGCCAGCTCTTCTCCTTCCCCTGTTCACCAGGGGCGTGGTGGACGCAGCGTGCGCGTTGACGCCGTTGATGCTCCACGCGTCAGCCATCCTGTGGCACACCCTCCCTCGCCCGCGCCTACTAGTCCCTCCCCCTCAGCGCCCTAGAACCCTAGCCTCGCAATCCCCTTCCTCTCGCTCTCTCTCTCTCTCCCTCTCTCTCTACTAGAGCTCGCGCTCGAGACCCTCGTCACCGCCACGTCGTCGTTGCCGCGTCGTCGCTGTCGTGCTTTGAGGCATCCCCGAGCTGCTACAAGGCGGCCAGGAGCCTCCTTGACCTCATCTCCTTCACCTACGCCTCTGGATCGAAGCCAAAAGGCCCTGTGCGCTCTGCATCGAGCCGCCATCCTCACCACAACCGCCGTGGCCATCGCTGCCGATCTCCACCGCCGACGCCTTCCCGACCTCCTCGAGCTCTTCATTGGCGCCACTATGAGCTCCGCCAACCCCCCTATGCCTTCCCGAGCTCAGATTCGAGCTCCAGAGTGTTCTCCCCATCGCCTGTAGCTTCGTCCACCGCTCCGTTAGTCGCCACGGCGGCCGCGACTACTTGAACACGCGTCTGATCCCGTAGTCGCGTTCAGTGGGTCGCCAGCTACCCAACGCACCGAACCCCGCCGCTCGCCGTGCACTGTTTCACCGGAACTCAACGTACCCGAAGTCCGGCGTCGTCCGCGAGCTCACCGCCGTCAGTTGCGTCCATGTCCGGCCATGCCACCACCACAGATCGATGCGACGGGCTCTCCTCGTTCGAACGCGCACGCCTGCGCCCATTTTGGCCGCCAGACGACGAATCCCTACGCACGGCCGCGCCCCACCTTCGGCCGCCCCATCCTGCTCCACCCGCCCCTTGCCGCCGACCGCCCCGCCCGGCGAGCGCCTCCGCCGGGCCGCGTGCCCCGGGGGCCTCCTGCCCGCCACCGCCTAGGGCCGCCAGCGCCACCGCTGGTGGTTGTTGGCGCCCTGCCTACTGGCGCCCCGCGGCCTCGCCCGCACATAGGCGCCCGTTCGAGCGGGCGCCCACGCCCGTTAGCCCGTGCCCGCTTGGCCCCTGTGCCTATGGCACGTGAGGCCCGTCCCTATTTTTTATAAAAATATATATTAATAAAAATAATTAATTAATTGACTAATTAATTAATAGGTAATTAATTAATTAACTTAATTAACTCCATTTAATTACCCTAATTAACTAGGTTAACTAATTAGATATGTTTATTTTAGTTAATTCACTGGCAGACAGGTCTCGGCTGATAGTTTGACCAGTCAACGCTTAGTTGACTGCTGACATCGTGATGACATCAGGCTGGCATCATAATTCCCTTTTTGAATTAAAGATAATCCCAGAATATAGTTTAAATGTTTAGAAAAGCATAGAAAAGTATCCGTAACTCGGATGAAAAAGTTTTATATATGAAAGTTGCTCAGAATTGCGAGACGAATCTGAATACGCTGTCCGTTCGTCCGCCACACATCTCTACCATACCAAACATGGAACAATCTGCCTCCGGTTCACCTGTCTGAAAATGCCTAACACCGGGAATGCTTTCCCGGATGTTATCCCTCTTCGCCAGTATCATGTAGCACCGCGTTAGAGCACCCTAACACTTCGTGTTGACTTGTCGTGCTTCTTTGTTGCATATTTATGCTTTGTATTTATTGTTTCTTCCCCCTCTTCTCTCCGGTAGACCGCGAGACTGATGCTACCTCGATGATCGACTACATCGACGACGACCCCTCCTTTTCGTCTGAGCAACCAGGCAAGCCAACCCCCCTTGATCATTCCGATATCGCCCACTCTCTTCTACCTTATGCTTGCATTAGAACTGCTACTACTTTTTGTATGATCCTATTCTAATGCATAGCCTGTTGTTGATACCTGCTTTCATACCTTACATGTTTATACTAAACTGCTTAGTATATGCTGGTTAGAGATCCACCAGTGACCCCCACATTGTCCCAAATGCCTGGCTGGATTATCAGAAGACCAGATCAACGGGATCGAAGACCAGTCTCCGGCACCGCACATCACTTTCCCCTTAGTTGCTCGACACTACTGGGTTACTATCGAGTGCCGAGGGTGAGACCTGATCAACACTCTTGATGTTAACCTTCTAGGTTAATTCGTCGGTTATGGTCACCGAGGGTGAATCCTCCATCTCCACTCCCAATAACGACACTGTCGTGCAACTCCTCAAGAGTGGGCCTCGAGGGTGACTCCTCTTTCGTTCACCTTGACGATAAACATCAGGTGGAATTCCATCGAGGGTGATTTCCTCAGGTTTCCCTTTGGTGTTAGACACACAGTAACTATGGTTACTATGACTTTACACTGAACCATGTTACAAAAGACGGGTCGACCCTGAGGGGTACCCGCGTGAGCTTAATTGCGAGTGACGTGTAGTCGGGTTGACCTGGAAGGTGCCCGCGAGATAAATATGAGGCGTGGCGGGGCACTCTTAGCCCTTGCCAGAAGTCCTCGAGACGGGGCGATGGGGTCACATGATCGTGAGTCTCTGCTCGTTACCGCGCGTTCCTAAGACACTAAACGGTTTGGATATTTGATCCAAGGGGCCTCTGGTCTGATAGCGCTAACCATCACGTGGGCATAGTAAGGGCGTTCTGCGTCGTATACATCAGCCGAAGCTTAATTGACGTCATGCGATTGAGCGGCGTGCGTCGGGTTGGACTAGTTATGCACCTAACTTTTTAAGAAGGTAGCTAGGTCTGCTCACCAGCCGCCCACGCAATGTGCAGGAGTTCCCGGGGAGATGGCCCATGACCCCTGGGGCCATAGGTTTAGTCCGGCATGCATGACCTCTCTATCAAGCCCAGGTCGGGTTGCGACGTATTGTTTGGCCGAGGACGGCATGACCTGATGGTGTGTCCGACCGGAGTTATGCGATCATGGTGGGTAAGTTGGTGCACCCCTGTAGGGAAGAAAACATCTATCGATAGCCTGTCCTACGGTAATAGACACTTGGAGTTGTATCCCGATCGCTACAACTAGAACTGGATGCTGAGGCATGAATTGGATATGTTGCTTCGGGAGTCGAGAAAGGATCCCAGAGCGTTGAAACAACAACATAAATATGACTTATGTTATACTACTCTACTCCCCCTGTTGCTGCAAGACGGTGGTTTCTAGAAGATGCTAGTATTCGATAGGATTAGCTTCTCCCCCTCTTATTCTGGCATTCTGCAGCTTCGTGCACAGATACTACCCTTTTCATTGATACCGATGCATATGTAGTGTAGATCCTTGCTTGCGAGTACTTTGGATGAGTACTCACGGTTGCTTTGCTTCCCCTTATTCCCGTCTTTCTTCTTTTTGGTTGATGCAACCAGATGGTGGAGTCCAGGAGCCAGAAGCCACCTTTCACGACTGCTACTACCCCGACGGAGTCTACTACTACGTGGAGACAGCTGACGACCAGGAGTAGTTAGGAGGTCCTAGGCAGGAGGCCTTGCCTTTTCGATCGTTGATGTTTTGTGCTAGCCTTCTTAAGGCAAACTTGTTTAACTTATGCCTGTACTTAGATATTGTTGCTTTCGCTGACTCTTGTGTATTCGAGCTTATGTGTTCGAGCCCTCGAGGCCCGTGGCTTGTAATATAAAGCCTGTATTATTTTTATTTGTGTCTACAGTTGTGTTGTGATATCTTCCAGTGAGTCCCTGATCTTGGTCGTACACATTTGCGTGCATGATTAGTGTACAGTCAAATCGGGAGCGTCACAAGTTGGTATCAGAGCCAACTGCATGTAGGAACCCCCTTTCCAACTCCTTGGCCGAAGTCGAGTCTACTCATTGCAAAACTTTTACTAACATGGCTGTGTGGCTTACGGGCCCACATCACCATTGGGTGGTATTAGGATATTTTATTCCTCGTCTGTACTCTGGGATTCTGATCTCTCTTCTAATCGGGTTAAATTAATTTACTAACTACATTAGGTTCTCGTAACGACTTTCCTTGGAGAGCCCCTTCATTCCAGATGGTTGCCCGCTTCACCAGAAGACTTCGAAGATACTCTCCGATCTACTCCTGAGAACTTGTGTTCATTTCTTTTGCAATCCTTAATACCGTTGTATCCTTATGGATAGTTGTATATCCTTGCCGTCTATACCTTCATCCCCAGTTGATATTGTTATTACAAGATACCCGAAAATTCTCTCCATTGATTCGAGAATACCTTGTGCCTACTGCTCTGCAGTTATTTGCCACCTGAATACCCCTACGGATAATTCCTCGCCCTTAGCGAGTATCCGCTCATTCTTCGTTGATCATGTGTTTCACAAAAGTCTTTGAAATACCATTCGGTCTTCCGAAAATCCTGAGCAGCCTATTGCTCTTGAAATTATTGCTTGCTTGCCTTATGGTTAATCCCATAAGCCTCGTGATCTATTAGCATCTGATATGTCTCCAACGTATGTATAATTTTTGATTGTTCCATGCTATTATATTATCCTTCTAGGATGTTTTATGGGCTTTTATATACACTTTTATATGATTTTTGGGACTAACCTATTAACCTAGAGCCCAGTGCCAGTTTCTGTTTTTTCCTTGTTTTTGAGTTTTACAGAAAAGGAATATCAAACGGAGTCCAATTGACGTGCCAATTTTTGATGGTTTTTTCTGGACCAAAAGAAGCCCCTGAATTAAAAGAGTTGGGCCAGGAGAGCCACGGGCCGCCCACGAGAGTGGGGGACGCGCCCTGGGCAGGTGGTGGTGCCGCCCTATCTCGTGGACGGCCCGGAGGGCCCCCTGACTGGTGCCCTACGCCAAAAAATCCTATAAATACTGAAACCTTCGGAAATTAACCTAGATCGGGAGTTCCGCCGCCGAAAGCCTCTATAGCCACCGAAAACCAATCTAGACCCCGTTCCGGCACCCTGCCGGAGGGGGGAACCCTCACCGGTGGCTATCTTCATCATCCCGGCGCTCTCCATGACGAGGAGGGAGTAGTCCACCCGCGGGGCTGAGGGTATGTACCAGTAGCTATGTGTTTGATCTCTCTCTCTCTCTCGTGTTCTTGAGATGGCACGATTGTATCGCGAGCTTTGCTATTATAGTTGGATCTTATGATGCTTCTCCCCCTCTACTCTCTTGTAATGGATTGAGTTTTCCATTTGAAGTTATCTTATCGGATTGAGTCTTTAAGGATTTGAGAACACTTGATGTATGTCTTGCACGTGCTTATCTGTGGTGACAATGGGATATCATGTGATCTACTTGATGTATGTTTTGGTGATCAACTTGCGGGTTCTGTGACCTTGGGAATATATGCATAGGGGTTGGCACACGCTTTCGTCTTGACTCTCCGGTTGAAACTTTGGGGCACTCTTTGAAGTACTTTGTGTTGGTTGAATAGATGAATATGAGATTGTGTGATGCATATCGTATAATCATGCCCACGGATACTTGAGGTGACAATGGAGTATCTAGGTGACATTAGGGTTTTGGTTGATTTGTGTCTTAAGGTTTTATTCTAGTACAAACTCTATGATAGATTGAACGTTACTACGGACTCTTGAATAGATCGATCAGAAAGAATAACTTTGAGGTGGTTTCGTACCCTACCATAATCTCTTCGTTTGTTCTCCTCTATTAGTGACTTTGGAGTGACTCTTTGTTGCATGTTGAGGGCTAGTAATATGATCCAATTATGTTATCCTTGTTGAGAGAACTTCCACTAGTGAAAGTATGAAGCCTAGGCCTTGTTTCCTATCATTGCAACACCGTTTATGCTCACGTTTACCACTTGCTACCTTGCTGTTTTTATATTTTCTTATTACAGAAACCTATATCTACCATCCATATTGCACTTGTATCACCATCTCTTCGCCGAACTAGTGCACCTATACAATTTACCATTGTATTGGGTGTGTTGGGGACACAAGAGACTCTTTGTAATTTGGTTGCAGGGTTGTTCGAGAGAGACCATCTTCATCCTACGCCTCCCACGGATTGATAAACCTTAGGTCATCCACTTTGGAGTGACTCTTTGTTGCACTTGGAGGCCCAACAACGTCTACAAGAAGAAGTTTGTGTAGTAGACATCAAGCTCTTTTCTGGTGCCGTTGCCGGGGAGGTTAGTGCTTGAAGGTATATCTTTATATCTTGCAATCGAATCTTTTAGTTTCTTGTTTTATCACAAGTTTAGTTTATAAAGGAAAACTACCAAAAAAATGGAATTAAGGTTACCTCATATGCTTCATCTTTTTAATATCTATCATGAAAATGATGGAAAGGAAAATTGTGCTCAAGTACTAGAAGAAGAATTACATAGAATGCTTGGCACTAAAGACTTGAATGATGAGCATGCTTGAAATATTGTTAGTGTGACTCCTTTGAATATGCAGGGTACTAATGATGATTGCACTAGTCATGACGAAAATATCTCATATAAGCATGTTGATTTTTGTGGAGTGCATAGAATTTGCAAGTACATACCAAATAGGGAAGATAGATTTTGCAAGAGGCATAAGTATTTAGAAACTAAATGGTTGCTACAGATGCTAGATGATTGTGCTAAAAATTTAAAATATCTTAGCCGTACTTGTGAACTTTGCAATGAACGTGGTCATTTCATTTCCCAACGTGAATTGTTTCATGATCGAATTGTATCCAAAAATTGCGATGACTTGATTTCCCTTGCACATCATAATGAACTTATCTTGCTTTTGGGTTATGAAGAAATCAAATGTAGAACTAAGCATCTTCCAGTATTTAATATTGATAAACTTCTTGATTTTGATATAGAGGAAATATATATGTATTGTGCGGTGAATTGCATTGAAAATCCTTATATTGAAAATTACCTTAAGTCAAGAAAGCAAATAGGAGATGAAGAGAATACTAATGAAAGGGAAGAGATTTCCCAATATCCTCCTATTATTTCTTATGATGAATCAGGTAACGAGGAGGAGCCTTCTATTCAACCAATCTCATTAATAAGGAGCTCCAAAAAGAAGATTAAACCCATACCTAATGTGAAGAAGAAAAAGAAAAGACGGAGAAACAAAGATAAAAAGATATCCCTCCCAAATGATGTTGCTCCTATTACTCATTGTGATGATGATAATTGCTATACTATCGGTGCTGTCCATATTATTAATCATGCGAGTGATTATGCTTATGATATGAAAAGGCCCAAGCTTGGGGATGCTATGTTTGATGAAGATGATATTCTTGAGAATTTATTTTCTGCAATTAATGTTTGTCCCAAGCTTGGGGATGCTACGCTTGATGAAGATGATATTTTTAGCCTCCCAAGTCTTGATATGCAAATCTATTATGATGAAAGCATGCCTCCTATTTATGATGATTATTGTGATGCCACTTATGCTATAAAAAGTAGTGATGATTATACTTATAAAACTTGTCATGAGTACCTTTTTTTTCCTGAACATTACTCTTTTAATGTGGAAACAATCTATAGTATTCAAGTCTCTTATGATACTCCCACTATTCCGATTGAGAAGAATTTTGCTTATGTGGAGAGTAGTAAAATTTCTATGCAAGTAGAGCATGAAAAGAATGCTTTATGTTCTGGTTATATTGTTGAGTTCATTCATGATGCTACTGAAAATTATTATGAGAGAGGATCATATGCTTGTAGGAATTGCAATAATATCAAGTTTCCTCTCTATGTGCTTAAAGTTTTGAAGTTATGCTTGTTTTACTTTCCCATGCTAGTTGATTATTGTTCCCATAAGTTGCTTGCTCACAAAATCCCTATGCATAGGAAGTGGGTTAGAATTAAATGTGCTAGCCATATTCTTCATGATGCTCCCTTTATGTTTCAATTATTATCTTTTATGCGAGCATCATTGAAATCATCATGTCTAGCTAGGGGCGTTAAACGATAGCGCTTGTTGGGAGGCAACCCAACTTTATTTTAGTTTCTTTGTTTTTGCTTCTGTTTAGGAATAAATATTGCATCTAGCTTCTGTTTAGATGTGTTTTTGCGTTTTAATTAGTGTATGTGCCAAGTAGAACCTTTGGGAAGACTTGTGTGAAGTTTATATGATCTTGCTGTGAAAAACAGAATCGTTAGCGCTTGTTAGAATGGTCATCAGATTTTACTGGAGCGTGCTATTTAGTTGATTATTTTTGCAGATGATTAATAGACAAATTCCTCACGTTTACCAATTTAGTTTGAATTTTTTGGTGTTACAGAAGTATGTGAAACCTGCAGATTACTACAGACTGTTCTGTTTTTAACAGATTCTGTTTTTGTGTGTTGTTTGCTTATTTCAATGCATCTATGAGTAGTATTGGGAAGTATGAACCACAGAGAAGTTGGAATACAGTAGGTGTAACACCAATATAAACAAATAATGAATTCATTGCAGTACCTCTGAGTAGTGGTTTGCTTTCTTATACTAACGGAGCTCACAAGATTTTTGTCTAAGTTTTGTGTTGTGAAGTTTTCAAGTTTTGAGTATTGCTTTGATGGACTATGGAAGAAAGAGTGGAAAGAGCCTAAGCTTGGGGATGCCCATGGCACCCCAAGGTAAAATTCAAGGACAACCAAAAGCCTAAGCTTGGGGATGCCCCGGGAAGGCATCCCCTCTTTCGTCTTCATCCATCGGTAACTATACTCGGAGCTATATTTTTATTCACCACATGATATGTGTTTTGCTTGGAGCGTCAATTTAGTTTATTTTGTTTTGCTTGCTGTTTGAATGATATCCCAAGATATGAAGTTCTTAAATGTTAGAGAGTATTCCCATAGTTACATATTTACTCAACTACTCATTGATCTTCACTTATATCTTTCGGAGTAGTTTGTTATTGCTCTAGTGCTTCACTTATATCTTTTAGAGCACGGCGGTGGTTTTATTTTGAAGAAATAGATGAACTCTCATGATTCACTTTTATCCTTTTGAGAGTCTATTAAAACAGCATGGTAATGTGCTTAGGCTATGAAACTAGTCTTCACATGATAGACATCCAATATCAATGTAGTAAAAACTTTCACGCTAAGTGCATTGAATATGATGAGAAGTTGGACGCTTGATAATTTTTTTGAGATATGAGGATAGTGATATTAGAGTCATGCCAGTGGAGTTATTATGAAATTGAGAAATGCTTGTGTTAAGTTTAGTGATTCCCATAGCATGCACATATGGTTAACCGCTATGTGATGAAGTTAGAGCATGAGGTATTTGTAAAGTGTCAACCTTTGTGTGGAGGTCGGGGGTGCGCGGTGGTTAACTCCTACCAACCTCCCCCCTAGGAGCATGCATTGATTGCTTTGTTTTGATGACTCGTAGATTTTTGCAATAAGTATATGAGTTCTTTATGACTAATGTTGAGTCCATGGATATTACGCACTCTCACCCTTCCACCATTGCTGGCCTCTCTTGTACCGCGCTACTATCGCCGGTACCATACACCCACTATACATCCTTCCTCAAAACAGCCACCATATATCTTCCTCAAAACAGCCACCATACCTACCTATCATGGCATTTCCATATCCATTCCGAGATATATTGCCATGCAACTTTCCTCCGTTCCGTTCTTATGACACGCTTCATATTGTCATATTGACATGCATGATCATGTAGTTGACATCGTATTTGTGGTAAAGCCACCATGCATAATTTTTCATACATGTCACTCTTGATTCATTGCACATCACGATACACCGTCGGAGGCATTCATAAAGAGTCATACTTTGTTCTAGTATCGAGTTGTAATATCGAGTTGTAAATCAATGAAAGTGTGATGATCATCATTATTAGAGCATTGTACCATGTGAGGAAAGGCTAAATAAAGAAAGCCCCTCCAAAAAAAAGAAAGTCCAAAAAAAAGAAAGGCCCCCAAAAAAAAGAAAAAAGAGAGAAAAGGGACAATTGCTACTATCTTTTTCCACACTTGTGCTTCAAAGTACCACCATGTTCTTCATGATAGAGAGTCTCATGTTTAGTCACTTTCATATACTAGTGGGAATTTACATTCTAGAACTTGGCTTGTATATTCCAATGATGGGCTTCCTCAAATGCCCTAGGTCTTCGTGAGCAATTAAGTTGGATGCACACCCACTAGTTTCTTTTGTTGAGATTTCATACATTTTTTAGCTCTAGTGCATCCGTTGCATGGCAATCCCTACTCACTCACATTGATATATATTGATGGACATCTCCATAGCCCATTGACACGCCTAGTCGATGTGAGACTATCTCCCTCCTTTTTGTCTTCCCCACAACCACCTCTATTCCACCCATAATGCTATGTACATGGCTCACGCTCATGTATTGCGTGAAAGTTGAAAGGTATGAAAGAATGAGTATGAAAACCAAGTGCTTGGCTGAAACCGGGGTTGTGCATGATATGAATATTTTGTGTGATGAAGAGGGCGCATAGCCAGACTATATGATTTTATAGGGATAACTTTCTTTAGCCATAGTATTTTGAGAAGACATGATTGCTTTGTTAGTATGCTTGAAGTATTATTATTTCTTATGTCAATATAGACTTTTGTCTTGAATCTTTCAGATATGAACATTCATGCCACAATTAAGAGAATCACATTGAAAAACTATATTGGTTAGCATTCCACATCAAAAATTCCTTTTTTATCATTTACCTACTCGAGGACGAGCAGGAATTAAGCTTGGGGATGCTGATACGTCTCCAACGTGTCTATAATTTTTGATTGTTCCATGCTATTATATTATCCTTCTAGGATGTTTTATGGGATTTTATATATAGTTTTATATGATTTTTGGGACTAACCTATTAACCTAGAGCCGAGAGCCAGTTTCTGTTTTTTCCTTGTTTTTGAGTTTTACAGAAAAGGAATATCAAACGGAGTCCAATTGATGTGCCAATTTTTGATGATTTTTTCTGGACCAAAAGAAGCCCCCGAAGTAAAAGAGTTGGGCCACGAGAGCCACGGGCTGCCCACGAGGGTGGGGGGCACGCCCTGGGCAGGTGGTGGTGCCGCCCTATCTCGTGGACGGCCCGGAGGGCCCCATGACTTGTGCCCTACGCCAAAAAAATCCTATAAATACGGAAACCTTCGAAAATTAACCTATATCGGGAGTTCCGCCACCGAAAGCCTCTGTAGCCACCGAAAACCAATCTAGACCCCGTTCCGGCACCCTGCCGGAGGGGGGAACCCTCACTGGTGGCTATCTTCATCATCCCGGTGCTCTCCATGACGAGGAGGGAGTAGTCCAACCTCGGGGCTGAGGCTATGTACCAGTAGCTATGTGTTTGATCTCTCTCTCTCTCTCTCTCTCTCGTGTTCTTGAGATGGCACGATCTTGATGTATTGCGAGCTTTGCTATTATAGTTGGATCTTATGATGCTTCTCCCCCTCTACTCTCTTGTAATGGATTGAGTTTTCCCTTTGAAGTTATCTTATCGGATTGAGTCTTTATGGATTTGAGAACACTTGATGTATGTCTTGCACATGCTTATTTGTGGTGCCAATGGGATATCATGTGATCTAATTGATGTATGTTTTGGTGATCAACTTGCGGGTTCCGTGACCTTGGGAATCTTTGCATAGGGGTTGGCACACATTTTCGACTTGACTCTCCGGTTGAAACTTTGGGGCAATCTTTGAAGTACTTTGTGTTGGTTGAATAGATGAATCTGAGATTGTGTGACGCATATCGTATAATCATGCCCACGGATACTTGAGGTGACAATGGAGTACCTAGGTGACATTAGGGTTTTGATTGATTTGTGTCTTAATGTGTTATTCTAGTACGAACTCTATGATAGATTGAACGTTACTACGGACTATTGAATAGATCGATCATAAAGAATAACTTTGAGGTGGTTTCGTACCCTACCATAATATCTTCGTTTGTTCTCCGCTATTAGTATCTTTGGAGTGACTCTTTGTTGCATGTTGGGGGCTAGTAATATGATCCAATTATGGTATCCTTATTGAGAGAACTTCCACTAGTGAAAGTATGAACCCTAGTCCTTGTTTCCTATCATTGCAACACCGTTTATGCTCACGTTTACCACTTGCTACCTTGCTGTTTTTACATTTTCTTATTAAAAAAACCTATATCTACCATCCATATTGCAATTGTATCACCATCTCTTCGCCGAACTAGTGCACCTATATAATTTACCATTGTATTGGGTGTGTTGGGGACACAAGAGACTCTTTGTTATTTGGTTGCAGGGTTGTTCGAGAGAGACCATCTTCATCCTACGCCTCCCACAGATTGATAAACCTTAGGTCATCCACTTGAGGGAAATTTGCCACTGTCCTACAAACCTCTGCACTTGGAGGCCCAACAACGTCTACAAGAAGAAGGTTGTGTAGTAGACATCAACATCCCTTGTCATTTCCATAAGTCCGTTGGTGCAATATGTTACGAATGCTGGCAATCCTCAATCAGATCCTAGAATTCATCCTTCTGGCTCAGGCGTCATGTTGAACATGAGCTGGTTCTCGACCAATCAAATTGTCGTCGATTGCACCAATAAGCCTACTCTACTTGTCAATCCGTAATCAGAGTGTTTGCTCTTGATCCCTTGAATTGAACATCATAATTCCTTCGCATTGGCGCTATGAATTAGTCAGTTGTTTCTATGCTCCAATTCCTTTGCCTTGTTTCTTCCTATGGTTGTGTGCCGATGCTCACATCAGCTCCATTATGGACTGTCCAATCCTTTGTTGAATTATTATCTAACACTATCCTCATGTTCCATAACTTTGTGAGTCTTTCCTCGGATACATAATGCTTTTGGTAAATTTTATCCTCTGCTTTGTCAACCATGCTCTACTATCGAGCTTGTGATAGGTACTCCTAAAAGTTAGTGGTATATGTTCCTAAGATGCCCTGATGGGTTGAAACTATACCCCATAAAGCCGTGTGAACCCGAAAGATTTCATGGGTCTTACTCATCTGGTATTTCACCAGGTAAGACTTTCAACACTAATGCAGTTTTCAAAACAAGAAGTGAATGAAAGGTTATACATTGAAGAAGTGGGAGTCAACCTTGAACTTTCTGTTCATGCCCATGGACACGGTGTAGATCTTGTCATTAAGGCTTCTCTTAAAATTAATTATTCCCTTGATATAAGTCCATCTTATATCAGGGATCTGGCCTTTTGCAATCGTGGTTCCGACCATGCTCTCCTTTAAATACCATTTCTCGGACAAGTTAAACCACTTGTCCTCTACAGGTCAATGCATCCGTCCAACCTCTATTATGAACTACCTTCGAGTATTACCCCGTGGCATCTCGATAATGTCACAAAACCATATTACTTCTTATGAGTTCTTCAAGTATTACTTCTCACTGATTCCAATTTTCCCAGGGTTCTGAGTTGTTAGACACTCAAGGACACCGATAAATGAATCAATTCCGCACTCCGATTCAATAGCTTTAAGTAATCCCATTGCTTATTGGTTTATTAATTCTTCAAGTCATATCTAGCCTGATCGGCTATATCATTATCATGCATCTTTTAAACTGTGCTACCTGGTCCTTCTTCCCACAGCACAAATTCAGCAACGAGCTAAGCTTACGCCGATCTTCCTAGGCATATCATTTCGCCTTGAACAACTAGCTTGATTTCAAGTTTGTATTGTCCTAGTGGTTTCAATAACCTTTCGCTCCATCATTCATTTGACTTGATGTCATTGCCGATCGATTACATCTTAATGAAATCTCTCGACAAATGTGTCGTGATCATCATCAACAATGATTTGCGTTCTTCCAAGTTGTGAATCGAAGTCATGATGGGAAATACCATCCTTTCCCCTCGATGATTTGTATTAACATCGACAACATTCTTGCATTCCCTCCAACACAAACCTGTTCTTGTTTTGTGTTAGATCTTGAGTTCCTTGTTATCCGACTTATGATATACTCTATCTTGGAGTACTACCATCTTTCATGTCAAGAATGTCTTGAGAATTTCACCACCCCTTATGAATTCTTGATACAAGTAATACTTCTCGCCATCCTCATTCGTTCCCTGGTCCCCGTGTTGTTTCTAACCGGAAACCCAACCATTGAAGTATGACGTGCGAATCCAAAAATTCTAGCAAACCGAATGCTTTGAAGTGAATGGTCGATAGTTTCATTCCAACCCTTCTGGTTATTAAACCTCCATTCTGACATCGATCTTGCTACTTGGTACGTATTTCCAGGTGCAATTCGTTCAATACTTAATTGTGAATGTTCTCCACGAACACACTTCATTACATATCCTGGGGTATCCAAAGTCCGATCTTTACCCAATGACCATGTCAGTGCTATCTCGAAGCATGTCTGTGGTACTCCGAAGATCCACAAGAACATTGTAAGTGCAAGGCTAAATGTTTCTTGATCAACTATCCAACATCATTGAGTGGGTACATATCATAATTCTTCTTACCCCTTTTCTCTATATGGCCAGGACTTTGATCTCTTGACACGTATATCTTGCCTTGCTTAATCTTGGGAATGATATACTCCTTTTCATTGTGTTTAAACACATTTTTCCTTTCCATTTGTTTGTTTGACCTTTCTTTGGTCTACATATAATCTAAGCAGTAATAATTTTCTGCTTACGTAAACACCTTGGTGTACAACTCTGTCAGTAAGACCCTGTTACTATTGTTGATAACATTCCGATAACCACCGATGGACGAGAACTTTGCCTATTGGTCCGCCTCATTTCAACGAGCAGGAAAATGGTTCTCTTTGTCCCTCGCCCTTGGTATCGATGTTGTTGCCGACATAACTGACATGCTATCCTTTGACATGCCTTGCTTACATGACCGTGCAAGTTGTCACCGCTCTTTCAACCTTTAAACCCAACTGGTGGGCCCATAACCCATAGTTCCACAGGATCAAAACCCGACTTTCCTATACACCCATGTTCCCAAGGTTATTCCTCACACTTGGCTTCAATAGTTAATCACGAGCCACCTTCCTATATATGTTCGATTCTGGTTTCAGCCGCAATACTTATTTTGTTGGTCCGAACCCCTTTCCCACTCCATTTCAGGCAACGAACGATTTCCTAGCCACTTAAAACTTCTGATCGCACCTTCTTATTATCCTCTTGACGACTTCCGGAATTTTAACTTGAGCGATGCTTCTATGCCTCGTTCACCGAGATATCCCCCAGGTACCTAACATGTATTGAGCTCCGTCCTACCCAAGTTTTCCCCCCTCACCTTTTCCGTAAGTATGATGGAGATCCTGAAGGAAGAATGACAACTTCATCATGATGCCCTAAAGCAGAGAACTAAAGACATCAACTATAATGATCGACTACTTTGGGAAGAGCAACCAAGGCCGAGAAGACTCGTTGGAATTTCGTAATCGATTCTTCCCCTTAAGTCTACCTCTTTAATCTCGAGACGAGATTTCTTGTAGTAGAGGAGAATTGTGAGGCCCGGATAATTAAGCTACAGTAATCCCACTCTAGTGATAGCACGTCATCATTTTTACTGTTGCTAAGTCCCACGTTGATTCAAATCAAATCGGAATTCAAATTTTAAAAAAAGTCAAACAGTAAAAGTTTTTAAATGACAAAACTAAAATGTTCTAAAGATGGCAAATATTTCATAGGTAATTATGGTGGAGAAACCAATCTTTTATAAAGTGTTGAACTATTCTAAAATAAACAAGACCGTAGCAAAACAATTAATTAATTGCCTTTTACAATTAATAAAATACTAACATATTTTATTTTAACCTGAAACTAAATGTGGCAGTGGACTAATGTACACTTCTAATTTAGGTGTTAGTTTTATATTTTATAAAACTATAAATTAATTTGGAACAAAGAAAAAACTGAAAACTTTAAACAGAAAACAAAACTTAAAGAAAGAAAGAAAAGAAAGCAGAACCCCCCCCCCGGCCACTTGGCCCAATTGGCCAGTGCAGCCCAGCCGACCTGGTCGGCCCAGCCAGCCCACCACCGCGAGCTCTTCTCCTTCCCCTGTTCACCAGGGGCGCGATGGACGCAGCATGCACGTTGACGCCGTTGATGCTCCACGCGTCAGCCATCCTGTGGCACACCCTCCCTCGCCCGCGCCCACTAGTCCCTCCCCCTCAGCGCCCTAGAACCCTAGCCTCGCAATCCCCTTCCTCTCGCTCTCTCTCTCTCTCCTAGTGCTCGCGCCCGAGACCCACGTCGCCGCCGCGTCGTTGCTGTCATGCTCCGAGGCATCCCCGAGCTGCTACAAGGCGGCCAGGAGCCTCCTCGACCTCATATCCTTCACCTACGCCTCTGGATCGAAGCCAAAAGGCCCTGTGTGCTCTGCATCGAGCCGCCATCCTCACCACAGCCGCCGTGGCCATCACTGCCGATCTCCACCACCAATGCCTTCCCGACCTCCTCGATCTCGTCATTGGCGCCACTGTGAGCTCCGCCAACCCCCCCCCCCGTGCCTTCTCGAGCTCGGATTCGAGCTCCAGAGTGTTCTCCCCATCGCCTATAGCTTCGTCCACCGCTCCGTTAGTCACCGCCGCGGCCAAAGCTACTTGAACACACGTCTGATCCCGTAGTGGCGTTCAATGGGTCGCCACCTACCCAACGCACCGAACCCCGCCGCTCGCCGTGCACTCTTTCGCCGGAACCTACCGCACCCGAAGTCTGCCGTCGTCCGCGAGCTCACCGCCGTCGGTCGCGGCCATGTCAGGCGACGCCACCACCACAGATCGACGCGACGGGCTCTCCTCGTTCGAACGCGCCCACCAGCGCCCATTTTGGCCACCGGACGACGAATCCCTGGGCACGGCCGCGCCCCGCCCCATCCTGCTCCTCCCACCCCTTGCCGTCGACTGCCCCGCCCAGCGAGCGCCTTCGCCGGGGCCGCGCGCCCCGGGGGCCTCCCGCCCGCCAACGCTTAGGGCCGCCGCGCACCACCACTGGTGGCTGCCGGCGCCCTGCCTACCAGCGCCCCGCAGCCTCGCCCGCACATAGGCACCCGTTCGAGCGGGTGCCCACGCCCGTTAGCCTGTGCCCGCTTGGCCCCTGTGCCTATGGCACATGGGGCCCGTCCCTATTTTTTTTATAAAAATATATATTAATAAAAACAATTAATTAGTTAACTAATTAATTAATAGGTAATTAATTATTTAACTTAATTAACTCTGTTTAATTACCCTAATTAACTAGGTTAACTAATTAGATATGTTTATTTTACTTAAGTCACTGACAGACAGGTCCCAGCTGTCAGTTTGACCAGTCAACGCTCAGTTGACTGCTGACATCGTGATGACATCAAGCTGGCGTCATAATTCCCTTTTTCAATTAAAGATAATTCCAAAATATAGTTTAAATCTTTAGAAAATCATAAAAAATTATCCGTAACTCGGATGAAAAAGTTTTATATATGAAAGTTGCTCAGAATTGCGAGACGAATCCGAATATGCGGTCCGTTCGTCCACCACACATCTCTACCATTCCAAACATGGAACAATCCGCCTCCAGTTCGCCTGTCTGAAAATGCCTAACACCGGGAATGCTTTCCCGGATGTTATCCCTCTTCGCCAGTATCATGTAGCACCGCGTTAGAGCAGCCTAACACTTCGTGTTGACTTGTCGTGCTTCTTTGTTGCATCTGTATGCTTTGTATTTATTGTTTCTTCCCCCTCTTCTCTCCGATGGACCGCGAGACTGATGCTACCTCGGTGATCGACTACATCGACGACGACCCCTCCTTCTCGTCTGAGCAACCAGGCAAGCCAACCCCCCTTGATCATTCCGATATCGCCCACTCTCTTCTCTCTTATGCTTGCATTAGAACTGCTACTACTTTTTGTATGATCCTATTCTGATGCATAGCCTGTTGTTGATACCCGCTTTCATACCTTACATGTTTATACTAAACTGCTTAGTATAGGCTGGTTAGAGATCCACAAGTGACCCCCACATTGTCCCGACTGCCTCGCTGTATTATCAGAAGACCAGATCAACAGGATCGAAGACCAGGCTCCGGCACCGCACATCACTTTCCCCTTAGTTGCTCGACACTACTAGGTTACTATCGAGTGCCGAGGGTGAGACCTGATCAACACTCCTGATGTTAACCTTCTAGGTTAGTTCGTCGGTTATGGTCACTGAGGGTGAATCCTCCTTCTCCACTCCCAATAAAGACACTGTCGTGCAACTCCTGTAGAGTGGACCTCAAGGGTAACTCCTCTTTCGTTCACCTTGACGATAATCATCAGGTGGAATTCCATCGAGGGTGATTTCCTCAGGTTTCCTTTGGTGTTAGACACACAGTTACTGTGGTTACTATGACTTTACAGTGAACCATGTTACTAAAGACGGGTCGGCCCTGAAGGGTACCCGCGTGAGCTTAATTGCGAGTGATGTGTAGTCGGGTTGACCTAGAAGGTGCCCGCGAGATAAATACGAGGGGTGGCCGGGCATTCTTAGCCCTTGCCGTAAGTCCTCGAGACGGGGCGATGGGGTCACATGATCGTGAGGCTCTCCTCGTTATCGCGCATTCCCAAGACACTAAACGGTTTGGATATTTGATCCAAGGGGCCTCTGGCCTGATAGCGCTAACCATCACGTGGGCATAGTATGGGAGTTATGCATCGTATACATCAGCCGAGGCTTAATTGACGTCATGCGACTGAGCGGCGCGCGCCGGGTTGGACTAGTTATGCACCTACCTTTTTAAGGAGGTAGCTAGGTCTGCTCACCGGCCGCCCACACAACGTGCAGGAGTTCCCGGGGAGATGGCCCATGACCCCTGGGGGCATAGGTTTAGTCCGGTGTGCATGACCTCTCTATTAAGCCTAGGTCGGGTTGCGGCGTATTGTTTGGCCGAGGGCGGGCATGACCTGATGGTGTGTCCGGCCGGAGTTAAGCGAGCATGGTGGGTAAGTTGGTGCACCCCTGCAAGGAAGAAAACATCTATCGATAGCCTGTCCTACGGTAACGGACACTTGGAGTTGTATCCCGATCGCCACAACTAGAACTGGATGCTGAGGCATGAATTGGATATGTTGCTTCGGGAGTCGAGAAAGGATCTCGGAGCATTGAAACAACAACATAAATATGACTTATGTTATACTACTCTAATCCCCCTATTGCTGCAAGACGATGGTTTTCAGAAGATGCTAGTCTTCGATAGGACTAGCTTCTCCCCCTCTTATTCTGGCATTCTGTAGCTTAGTCCACAGATACTACCCTTTTCATTGATACCGATGCATGTGTAGTGTAGATCCTTGCTTGCGAGTACTTTGGATGAGTACTCATGGTTGCTTTGCTTCCCCTTTTCCCCCTTCTTTCTTCTTTCTGGTTGACGCAACCAGATGGTGGAGTCCAGGAGCCAGAAGCCACCTTTGACGACTGCTACTACCCCGACGAAGCCTACTACTATGTGGAGACAGCCAACGACCAGGAGTAGTTAGGAGGTCCCAGGCAGGAGGCCTTGCCTTTTCGATCGTTGATGTTTTGTGCTAGCCTTCTTAAGGCAAACTTGTTTAACTTATGTCTGTACTAAGATATTGTTGCTTCCACTGACTCTTGTGTATTCGAGCCCTCGAGGCCCCTGGCTTGTAATATAAAGCTTGTATTATTTTTATTTGTGTCTAGAGTTGTGTTGTGATATCTTCTAGTGAGTCCCTGATCTTGGTCGTACACGTTTTGTGTGCATGATTAGTGTATGGTCAAATCACGAGCGCCACATATGTCAAAAAGTTTATTTTGTGTTCAATGTGAATGAGCATGTTTCCGCATCAAATAAAGAACAAAAGAAAAGAAAGAGAACTCACAACTCATCGAAATTGTGGCACTGTCATTTGGGCCATATTTCCAAGGGGAGAATAGAAATACTCGTTAAAAGTGAAATTCTTCCTCCATTAGAGTTCCCAGACTTAGAACAATGCATAGACTGCATTAAAGGAAAGTATGTAAAACAAATAAAAAAGGGTCCAAACTGTAGCATAATAAACCTAGAAATCATCCACACTGACATTTGTGGACCATTTCTGGTAAAAAGTGTGGATGGATATGACTCGTTCATAACATTCACAGATGATTACTCACGCTATGGCTATATTTATCCAATCAAAGAAATATCTAAGGAGTTGGATAAATTTAAGATATTCAAAGCTGAAGTTGAAAATCAGCATGATAAAAGAATAAAGATAGTAAGATCCGACCGTGGGGGAGAGTACTACGGTCGGCACACTCAATATGGCCAAGTCCCTAGACCTTTTGCAAAGTTCCTGCAGGAGACTAGCATAGTAGCCCAATATTCAATGCCGGGTGAGCCGCAACAAAATGGAGTAGTTGAAAGGCGTAACCGTACACTTATGGATATGGTGCGCAGCACGATGAGTTACTCCACCTTGCCATTGGGATTATGGATGGAGGCGCTTAAAACCGTCATTCACATTCTCAATAGAGTACCAAGAAAGTCGGTGCCCAAAACACCGTACGAGCTATGGACAGGAAGAGTGCCCTCCCTAAAACACTTTAGGGTGTGTGGGTGCCCTGCTGAGGCCAAAATGTTTAATCCAAACATTCCAAAGTTAGATCTCAAAATAGTGAGTTGCCACTTAATTGGCTACCCAGACAGATCAAAAGGTTTTTGTTTCTACTGTCCAGACAGATATACAAAGTTTGTAGAAACAAGGCATGCAGTCTTCTTAGAAGACGAAATGATGAGGGGGAGCTTGGTAGCTCTGAAAATCGATCTTGAGGAGAAGAGGGTGCATGCACCTAATCCGGTGATTCAGGAGCCATTTTTCTCACTACCAGTTGCAACTCCACCCACGACAACTATGGGGGTAGACCCGAAACCTGTTCGTGAGGGGCCGACTAAACCCATTGTTGAGCATGAAAGGAAGGTGCAGCAGACAATTTTTGACGATGTGCCGGAAGTTGAGGCACATAATGTGCCAAAAACTGAGGCCCTTAGAAGGTCTAATAGAACAAGAAGATCAGCTATTTCTTCTGATTATAAAGTTTATAACACAGAAATGGTTCATATGGAAAAAATATCCCAACTCATATGAAGAAGCCATGAGAAGCCCTCATTCATCGAAGTGGATGAAGGCAATGGAAGACGAGATGAAATCAATGAGTTCCAAAGATGTTTGGGACTTAGAGAATATTCCTAAAGGATCCAGGCTATAAATGGGTCTACAAAACTAAGTATGACTCTAAAGGGAATGTAGAAAAGTATAAAGCAAGACATGTGTCAAAAGGGTTTACACAAAGAGAAGGGATAGATTACAATGAGACATTTTCTCCAGTCTCATGTAAGGATTCCTTCAGAATCATAATGACATTAGTTGCTCATTTTGATTTAGAGTTACATCAAATGGATGTAAAGACGTCATTTCTCAATAGGGATTTAAAAGAAAATGTCTACATGAAACAACCCAAGGGTTTTATCGCGGAAGGCAAGGAAGATATGGGATGCCGCCCAAAGAAATCCATTTATGGATTAAAGCAAGCCTCTAGATAGTGGTATCTAAAGTTTAATGAGATACTTAAAAGTTTTGGATTTAAAGAAAATATTTAGGACAACTACATTTATGCAAGGTTTAAAAATGGGAAATATATTTTCCTAATATTGTATGTGGATGATATCCTGCTTGCTAGCAGTGATGTTAGTCTACTACAAGAAATAAAGAAGTTCTTATCCTCAAATTTTGACATCACAGATCTTGGTGAAGCATCATATGTTTTGGGCATAGAAATTCACCGAGATATGAACAATGGAGTCTCAGGACTATCGCAGAAAGCATATTTAGAAAAGGTTCTCCTAAAGTATAATATGCATGTGAGTAAAGCACACCTGCTCCTATAGTCAAGGGCGATAGTTTTGGGAAATTCCAATCTCCCAAGAACCAGTACGAGATCGATCAAATGAAAGCAGTACCATATGCTTCGGCTGTTGGAAGCTTACAGTATGCACAAGTGTGCACTCACCTTGACTTAGTTTTTATCACCGGGGTACTCGGTAGATATCAAGACAATCCAGGCATAGAGCACTAGAAGATGGTAAAGAAAGCATTGCGTTATGCACAAGGCACGAAAGACTACATGCTAACATACACTTAGCCGGCATATAAGGACAAAAGATATGCTTGCGGATCCGCTAACGAAAGGCTTACCACCGAATGTGTTCAAGGAACACTTAGCCGGCATGGGTTTAAGTGGATAGGCCCAAAA
This sequence comes from Secale cereale, assembly GCA_902687465.1. NCBI lineage: Eukaryota > Viridiplantae > Streptophyta > Magnoliopsida > Poales > Poaceae > Secale > Secale cereale. Next base: position 343,086,302 of record LR738715.1, read on the forward strand.
GGAACATAATTTGTTTCTAAACAAAACATATGTTGTAGCTGTATGATTCTATCAGCAATTAAGCTGTGACGATGAAACATGTTCTATGTACTAATATGTTATGAAAACAATAAACTAGAAAGTATAAGGTTAAAAGTAAAGTTGAGATCAAGGGGGAGAATGTTAGGTTGATCTCCAGCGTGTGGGCCCAATGGCCCACCGGGCCCTTAGATCTGCGCCCGGATCTGGGGTGCTAAACCCACTATGGTTGACGCCCCCTGTCACACTGCGCCATATAAAGAGGTGGGGGGCGACGGCTCGCAACACGAGGTTTGTCGCCAGCCGCACACCCCACTGACAATACCTTCCGACCTAGGGTTTTCGAAGTAGTGATGGGAAGCACCGCCACCACCTCACCCACTCTCCGCCATCATCGTGCGCCACATCACCACCATGGCCTCCGGCTCGATCTTATCAGGCCAGGCAGAAGGTAAGACTACCAGGATATCTAGCCTACCCTGATCTAGAGGAACTATCAGGAAGCTGCACGTTCGTGTTTGTATTATATCTGACAGAGAAAACGTACATGAGCATGGGTGTTCAAAAGCAGAAGTGGATTTCACAAGAAAAGGCTGCACTTAGAGTTGGTTTAGCCATGTTTTAGGGATAAGGGAAGGACCGCCAAGAAAAATTGAGCTACTCCTAAGAGGAATGATCACCCAATGGCAATGAGCTCAATTGTCCAAATTGCTTCTGGTGTTGATAACGAAATTATTGATGAGCAGCTTAAAACATCATTGTTAAGGGAACTGAGTAATGTTTTCGATTCCAAAGGAATCTTAGTCCAGGATTACACCTATACCTGGTTGACTATATTCTAAGGGACGAAGCCCTGACACGCTCCTGCTAGAAGACATGCAAAAGGAGTTCTAAAAAAAGAAGAGTGATGCTATTAAAATCTTTACAAAAGCTCAAGATGTTGAATTGGCACATATGATTAGGTCCAATTGCCGTCAAGTTGCTGCATCCAAAAGATGTATCAGGTGATACCCAACTTATATATTTCATCTATATACAAGAATTTGTCTGCAAACAGTTACTTTGGCTTGCAGTATTTTTACGCAGGGCAATTATTTATGACAAAAGTGTTGCTATACCACGGATACAGAGCGCACCAGCATCATTCTGCACTGGCGTTCATCCGTGCTGCGCTGATTAACAAACGTGCACAAGTCACCGCCCGTGCGGTTCGGTTTACATCAACAGGTGTCCGACTCATCTGCGCCCGCGACCGACTCTCTGGTCCGCATTGCCTTACGACGCTGCGGCTGGCACACCCGTCCGCGTGGCTTACCGCGCCTGCGATTGACTCACCCGTCCGTACTGGCTTACAATGCCATTACTGACCCATCTATCCATGCCTGCGGCTGACTCGCCCGCATCCCTACCGCTTCTGATGATGTGGCTATCTTTACCGTCCGCCCTCGCGGTCTGGTCTACATCAACACACCGGAGCCGCACCCGTCTGTATGAGCTCTTATTGAATGCAAGAAAGTCACTGCTCAGGTTGCTCGATTTTTTCTTCCAAATCATAATATATTACCAGCCTTCGCCTGCACCAGATGGCCCAATGGGCAGGCACATTAGTCACTGCAACTACAGTTTGGTTAATGTCAACAATCAGCCGCCATGAACCATTGGTCTGGCTACTGAAACAATTCATACGGGATCATTTATAACCCGCCGTGGTCGACCTCAATTTTCCGTCGATTTACATCGCGTTATCAACGCCGAGGATATACAATGAGTATTGCGAAGATCATCAACTCTCCACCTTGCCTCCAGCTTCAATATATTCCAGTGTTTCGCTGTTTAACTATATGTCGGTTTATATCACGGTCAAGTATGGAGAATCTCAAGCTAACTCCTCGAGTCGTCTTAAGACTCGGGGGCTACACAGACATGACTCAGCAAGTTTTTCCAGTTTCAGCAAAATTCAAGAACGCCGGGACATTGAAGGGAAAAATAACCCGGTCCCGGAGGCTACTGCCATATTGATGAAAATATAAAGGCCATTAGAAAATTTCCGGCTTAAAAAATGCCTGGCTATCAAAATGTTCCCACTCAATAGAAGAGTTTCGGGTTATACGAAAAAATTCCGGTTAAAAATCCGGCTCAAGGGAAATCTCTCTCCCACAATGTTTCTGAGCTCTCAATATGTAATGCCCAGGATGTGACTATATCTCCTACGTGTCGAGGCATGAGTTAGAGACATAAGCGCATTCTCGAATGATCGCAAGCGTGGTATCTTTGCACAACTCATGTAATGAACAGGGATGAAAGAGAAAAATAGTTGGCTTACACTCGCCACATCACACAATTAATACAATAGCGTACATTCATCCAAATAACACAGGGTCCGACTACAGACGAAATCAAATGAGGAAAGATACCACAACCACAAGTCCTGATCACCCCTAGTAGGAACCACTATTGATCGTTGGGATACGTCACATACATAGGACCCCGTTCTTCATCGAACTCCCAGTGAAGTTCTTGTCCATCTCCTGCGTCGTACTCTATTGTACCTGCATCTGGTGTGTGTTGTAATCTGTGAGTCACAAGGATTCAGCAATCCCATTCCCGGGTATCAAAACTAACAAAGCCTTTAGGTGTGGAGAGGTAATAAAGTGTCTGCAGCAAGCACTAAGCAACTAGCTTACGAATTCAAAGCGAGATGAGGATATGTGCCAACGGTCTCCAAAGATGATCAAAAGTGATCTTAGCTACTCACGCTCATGCATAACCCCACCGTGTTCACTTTCCGAAACCCCTTCGAAAAGAGACCGTCACGGTTACTCACACAGGTAGTGTATTCTTAAGGATATGGTGTCAAATTTTCTACGACCGGATATTGACAAATTCCCATCTGCCACATAACCACGGGCACGGCTTTCGAAAGATCATAACCCTGCAGGGGTGTCCCAACTTAGCCCATCACAAGCTCACAATCCGCGGAGTAACAACTCCATGTTGGGAAGCCCTGAGTATTCTCGGAATCCCGTGCTCAAGTTCTTCGAAAAAAAGGAAAACTAGCCCAAGGAGATCTCCGGGTTAGTCAGATCCGTGTCCAGAGCCGCGCGCTCTCCATCTACGGACTCATCCGTCTATGCAAAGTGGACGATAGCCGAAAATGCCTCGAGTTGCCCCGAGGTGGCACCGCTGACTGCTAGGTAGGTGGACCAACACTCATGAGGAGCACTGCCCAGGGGTGGATTAAGTACTCGGGTTAATTACTCCCCATGCAAGTTTTAGTTGTTAAGCAAATGGTAAAACCAAAGTTGGATCTCCTCGGGAAAGCTTTACTTTAAGCAAAGAAACAAGGGGTTCCCATAACCCCAACCGTGTGAGGAACGCAAAATCAAGGAACGCAACACCGGTTTATCGGGGTCCTAAGGTGGCATGAGTGGAACAAAACACCAAGCAGAAGGCCAAGCCTTCCATCCATTACCAATATATATGTGCATTAATTGAATTAAGATATATTTGTGTTATCCCAATAACAAGTCCAAACATGGAGCAATCTTCAAACTTCACATGCAACTAACAACGCTATAAGAGGGGCTGAGCAAAAGCGTACTTAGCCAATCAACGGTTTGCTAGGAAGGAGGTTAGAATGTTTCATGGGAACATAGGAGGCTGACAAGACAAGTATAGGCATCGAGGCATAACTATAGAGCGAGACAACTAGCAAGGCAAAGATAGAGGTGATATCAGAGAACGGTCATCTTGCCTGTTAAGTCCTCGGTGGAATGGTAAGACGGCTCCTCAAACTCAGTATCAACAAGATCCTCAAACTCGGCATCGGCCCCCGGCTCTACCCAACACAAGAGCACAACAATGGTACAAGATCAATCACGGTGCAATGCAAAAAGAACATGATGCAAGACATGTCATGGGATGCAAGTCATGTTGTGCGTATGCGTGAGGATGCTCTCGAGCCTGAAGGAGAAGATGATGGAAATGGATTCATCTTGGGCAACCAAGCAAGCCACTGGATAGAGGGGAAGATTTCGGTCGAAATCGATATAAAGATCATTTGAATCGGATGCACGGTTTGCAAATGGCAAGCAAAACAAGATGCAATGCAAAACTGTAGTTAACAACAACATGGCATCTTTGGAGCAAGGTATTATTATGCTACAACACCCAAACATGAAGACAAAAGGCATGGATGTGAAATAGACATTGTTCTCAACAAGTATGAACTCAGATCACACCCAAATACTTGCTGGAACACAATTAAACAAGCATGGCAAGATTCAATAAGTTAACAGATTTCTCAGACTTAGTGAAATTTACTAGGCATGCAACCTGGAACGATATGTTGCTGCCTTTGGAGGCACACAACAACAAGCAAAACAAGTCTAACAAGCATGCAATTTACATGAGCATGAAGAAGACATATTATACTTCCAATTCATCCAAAGACACAATTTATTCCATGCAAGGGTTGCTTAACACAAGCTTTGCCAAAATGAATGTTCTGTTAATAGGCTGACAGGTTTAATTTCAAGCATTTTGAGAGCAAGATTACAACAAGCTACAACAGTGCATATATGCAAACAAAGGCATGGATTGATAGACAAATACATGGACAACAAGACATACTCACTAAGTATTCCAAAGCATGCATGGAAAAGATTAAGGCATCAAGTTTACATGGCAACTTGTTATTACAGATTCCAGACTTAGCAGTTTTTCACTAAGTGTAAAAACGACAACATTGGCATGGCATGTTTACAAGCTTGTTTAAGCCACCACAGAGCATATCATGGAAAACCAAATACACCACTTCAAAGATAACATGATTATTCTCCTAAAACATGTTGACATGTGGCACAAAAGAAAATCACACAAAATGCTACAAAAAAGACAAATCACCAAGTGATAACAATTTCAGAAACTTAACAGCCACAAGCACTTTTGCAACAGGGTTAAACATGGCATAATGCAACCTAACATGTATGCAAAAGAATCCATCATGAAGAGCATCACAAGACAAATATTTGACATAGCATACACTCCATTTGGACAAACATGCATAAAATTACGACCTCACGAACATGCACACATATTGTTAACAGACAACTAGTGCTGAAACAGTAACATCACGAAGCAGTCTTGCAATGAAGATTAAGACATCTATATGAACCCTAACATGCCCAAAACTGATGCCATCACGTAGAGCACTTTTAGACGAACATTTTCATTTATTATATGCGTGAAATGGAGGTATGAGCATGGAGTTATGACATGATGAAGAGGGCATAAAAATAATGTGATCCAGGGACTTAGAGAAAATATACCCTCCAAAAAGTCAACGTGGGATGGAGGGATCCGGGATGAGCCAGTGCGGGACAGACGGAGGCGTTTGGTTATGTGCCAACGGTCCCCAAAGATGATCAAAAGTGATCCTAGCTACTCACGTTCATGCATAACCCCACCATGTTCACATTCCGAAACCCCTTTGAAAAGAGACCAACACGGTTACTCACACAGGTAGTGTATTCTTCAGGATATGGTGTCAAATTTTCTACAACCGGATATTGACAAATTCCCATCTTCCACATAACCGCGGGCACGGCTTTCGAAAGATCATAACCCTGCAGGGGTGTCCCAACTTAGCCCATCACAAGCTCACGATCCGTGGAGTAACAACTCCATGTTGGGAAGCCCCGAGTATTCTCGGAATTCCGTGCTCAAGTTCTTCGAAGAACGGAAAACTAGCCCAAGGAGATCTCCCTGTGAGTTAGATCCGTGTCCAGAGCCGCGCGCTCTCCATCTACGGACTCATTCGTCTTTGCAAAGTGGACGATAGCCGAAAAGGCCTCGAGTTGCCCCGAGGTGGCACCGCCGACTGCTAGGTAGGTGGACCAACACTCATGAGGAGCACTGGCTCGGGGGTAGATTAAGTACTCGGGTTAGTTACTCCCTATGCAAGTTTTAGTTGTTAAGCAAATGGTAAAACCAAAGTTGGATCTCCTCGGGAAAGCTTTACTTTAAGCGAAGAAACAAGGGGGTCCCATAACCCCAACCGTGTGAGGAACGCAAAATCAAGGAACGCAACACCGCTTTATCATGTCCTAAGGTGGCATGAGTGGAACAAAACACCAAGCAGAAGGCCAAGCCTTCTACCCATTACCAATATATATGTGAATTAATTTAATTAAGATATATTTGTGTTATCCCAATAACAAGTCCAAACATGGAGCAATCTTCAAACTTCACATGCAACTAACAACGCTATAAGAGGGGCTGAGCAAAAGCGTACTTAGCCAATCAATGGTTCGCTAGGAAGTCGGTTAGAGTGTTTCATGGCAACAAAGGAGGCTGACAAGACAAGTATAGGCATCGAGGCATATCTATAGAGCGAGACAACTAGCAAGGCAAAGATAGAGGTGATATCGGGGAACGGTCATCTTGCCTGTTAAGTCCTCGGTGGAATGGTAAGACATCTCCTCAAACTCAGTATCAACAAGATCCTCGAACTCGGTATCGGCCCCCGGCTCTAACCCACACAAGAGCACAACAACAGTACAAGATCAATAACGATGCAATGCACAAACAACATGATGCAAGACATGTCATGGGATGCAAGTCATGTTGTGCGTATGCATGAGGATGCTCTCGAGCCTAAAGGAGAAGATGATGGAATTGGCTTCATCTTGAGCAACCAAGCAAGCCACTGGATAGAGGGGAAGATTTCGGTCGAAATCAATATAAAGATCATTTGAATCGGATGCACGGTTTGCAAATGGCAAGCAAAACAAGATGCAATGCAAAACTGTAGTTAACGGCAACATGGCATCTTCGGAGCAAGGTATAATTATGCTTCGGCACCCAAACATGAAGACAAAAGGCATGGATGTGAAATATACATGATTATCAACAAGTATGAATTCAGATCACACCCAAATACTTGCTGGAACACAATTAAACAAGCATGACAAGATTCAATAAGTTAACAGATTTCTTAGACTTAGTGAAATTTACTAGGCATGCAATCTCGAACGATATGTTGCTGCCTTTGGAGGCACACAACAGCAAGCAAAACAAGTCTACCAAGCAAGAAATTTACATGAGCATGAAGAAGACATATTATACTTCTAATTAATCCAAAGAAACAATTTATTCCATGCAAGGGTTGCTTAACACAAGCTTTGCCAAAATGAATGTTCTGTTAATAGGCTGACAGGTTTAATTTCAAGGATTTTGAGAGCAAGATTACAACAAGCTACAACAGGGCATATATGAAAACAAAGGCATGGATTGATAGACAAATACATGGACATCAAGACATGCTCACTAGTTATTCCAAAGCATGCATGGAAAAGATTAAGGCATCAAGTTTACATGGCAACTTGTTATTACAGATTCCAGACTTAGTAGTTTTTCACCAAGTGTAAAAACGACAACATTGGCATGGCATGTTTACAAGCTTGTTTAAGTCACCACGGAGCATATCATGGAAAACCAAATACACCACTTCAAAGATAACATGATTATTCTCCTAAAACATGTTGACATGTGGCACAAAAGAAAATCATACAAAATGTTAGTAAAAAGACAAATCACCAAGCGATAACGATTTCAGAAACTTAACAGCCACAAGTACTTCTGCAATAGGGTTAAACATGGCATAATGCAACCTAACATGTATGCAAAAGAATCCATCATGAAGAGCATCACAAGACGAACATTTTGACATATCATACACTCCATTTGGACCAACATGCACAAAGTTACGACCTCACAAACATGCACACATATTGTTAACAGACAACTAGTGCTGAAACAGTAACATCACAAAGCTGTCTTACAACGAATACTAAGACATCTAGATGAACACTAACATGCACAAAACTGATGGCATCACGTAGAGCACTTCGAGACGAACATTTTGATTTATTATATGCGCGAACCGGAGCTATGAGCATGGAGTTATGACATGACGAAGAGGGCATAAAAATAATGGGATCCAGGGACTTAGAGAAAATATGCCCTCTGAAAATTCAACGCGGGATGGAGGGATTCGGGACGAGCCGGTGCGGGACGGACGGAGGCATTTGGTTCACCGAGCGGGTGCAGCTGATCCACCCCGATCGAGATCGGGATCCGGCCGGAGATGTCGTCCGGAGGCGGGGCAGACGACGGCGGCGGTGGAGGACGGCGCGTCGGCGGCGAGGAGCGACGGCGGCGGGGTCGGGCGGTGCGCCGACAGCGGAGGCGGGCGGTGCACCGGTGGCGAAGGAGGGCGGTATGCTCGCGGCGGAGTTGAGCAGGCGTGGCGACGGTGGTTGCAAGGCGGCGGTGGCCGAGCGAGATGGCCGGCGGGGAGGTTGTCGGGCGGCGATGCGGTCGTCCTACACGGCGATGGCGGAGCGCGCCGGCGGGACCTACGGCGAGGCGGGCGAGGCACCCGAGCTGCGGCGGTGGCGACTCAGGCCGGGGGGGGGGGCGACCCGGGCCGGCGGGCCCAGCGCACGGTGGAGGGAGGAGCCCGACGGCGAAGGCCACATGGCAGCCTCGGATTCGTCCGGGCCGACGGACGGACGTGTCCGATGCGGTCTGGGCGCGTCCGGCGGGGCGGAGGAGCTCGGGTTAGGGTTTGCCCGTGATTTCTGGGATGGGGGGATGTTTATATAGATTCTGGGAGCTACGAGAGTCCAAATGTGGTGCGGTTTTCACCCACCTGATAACGATCCAACGACCAAGAGCATGTAGGTGGTTAGGATGGGCTTGTGGGCTGTTGTGGAGGGGTGATTGGCCAGAAGAGATAGGGCTTCCGGTGTTAACACGGTTAATCGTTGGAGTATCAAACATCCTCCAAACGAGACGAAACTTGACAGGCGGTCTACCGGTGATATACCAAGACCACTCGACAATTCTCGGCCCATTCCGAGGATGTTTTTAACCCACTCACGAAACAAAGGCTTGAGAGGTGCGACAGGTGCCGGGTGAGAGAGTCGGAACCCGAAATGAACAACGGAGACGATGCAACTACACCCGGATGCAGGTGAGACTATGCCAATGCAATGCACATAATGAAAAATGACATGGTGACATGCAACACACGCACAAGGCAAAAAAAACGAAGAAACCCAAAATGAAGGAAGAGCCCAGAATGGAATTGATTAAGTCAACGATGAATATATTGCCATATAAGGAAGTTTGACATCTGGGGCCATATAAGGAAGTTTTACATCTGGGGTGTTACACAATATCCGACTCAACATCCGGTTCAAGAGGAATTCATCTCTCGCACGTTCGAGTTCTCAGAAAAGTTAAAGGTTGCCAAAGAGAACTTGTTGCCATGATGCACGGTTCAAACATGGGTATCGTGCCTTATGGGCTTATCATATTATGATCAATTTAATAAAGCCAGCATCCTTGAAATTCAGGGCCTCTCTCATTTCATTTATGTGCATCTTTATTAATTGATCATAAGGTCACTTGGGGGCTTCCAACCAATGGGTTTAGCTTTTATACCCTCTTGACCGGCTTGAAATGTTACTTTATGGGTCATACCTGCCTGTTTGCAACTTGTTACTCCGCCAGGTGACCCGCCGAACTCTTAACAGTCAATCTTTTTTAAGATCCGGAACTTGTTAAGGTTAAAGCGACGGCTTGTGTCACGTGCGAGTGAGCTTACAGTGACCTAGGATAAACTCAACGACTATTGCGGCCTTGAAAGAAAATATGAGGCCTGTGAGCCTACTTTTTTTGGTCGGGCCTTAAAAGCCGACTTACCAAATATTTGAGATTTTCATATTCTCTATTTTGGTATTTTCAGATATTTTTGTGCTTTCAATTTTCTTGTGATGCAAATTATGAATCCCCGGGTCATACTGGTTCCGGGTTATCTTGCTCATATTTGAGTCTTTGGGTTATCACCCGTCCTGGCTTTTGACTTTAAGTCGCCAGTATAATTTTGGCTATAAGCCGCCATTATAATTTTTTCAACAATTGTTTATAACCCGCCCTGGATTCGAGCTTTAAAATCTGGTCTTTTGTCAAGCCTTGAAAGGCGACATTTTTTATACTCTGTTGTCATACATCATTACATTGCATCATCATAACATGCATCATATATGCATAGATATACTGATTTGTACTGCAGGAACTGGTTTTTAAACCGGGTTACGTATTCCAACCCTTAATAGCCAACATGGCTGGATTTTCATTATGGTTGTCATAACCTGTGTTGAATGATTGAAGTTGTCATACCGGATTATATTATTCAAATCTTAAATAGCCGGTGTTGCTGGATTTTCTTTATGGTTATCATAACCAGTATTGGATGATTGAGATTTTCAAAGACCCTTGAGAGTAATGGCTATTATTCCTTCATCCAAAAACACCAGCTCACGGTAGAGAGCATGGTTCCATATTGATATGCAAGGCTTTTAGCAACATCATCCGGACAATGTATATGGTTTTATTTTACAATGGAAGGAATAGTCCTGATTTTATGCAGGCATACGACCCGACACGTGGGGGCTACATTATTCAAATCATGATTACATCAAGTATGCAAGTCCCATATCGCTGCAAGCATGCACCATGGCACATGGGGGCTAATGCAAGGTCATGTTTAACTCACCTTGTTGAAGACCCGACTCATCACATAGTGATGTGGCAGCCCTCGGGGGATACTAATTGCTCCTGCCAAAGGTAACCCGAAACTTGGAGGCTACACCGTATGATGTTATTTTCAATGAAGTACATGTAAAGTCCCAGATCAGTATTTTCTTACCGAGTCGGCCCTTGTGGGCTACACGTTGCTGCTCAAGTATACATGATCAGATCTACAAAGTCCCTGCTCATTATGACCCGGCCCTTGGGGGCTACACTGGTTGAAGTTTCATGAGCTAAGACAATTACAAAGTACCAGGTTGCTGCAGGCAAGACAACCCGACACTGGAGGCTACATCATTTAGTTGTTTCAAACAGATCATAAGATCCAAATTGAGGACCCGGCCCATCACATACTGATGAGCCGGCCCTTGGGGGCTTCATATGTGAAATGCAAAATATTCAGTTTATGACTGGTGATTCAGATGAACAAACCTGGATTGTTCCAAAATTGCAACATTTATATTGAAGCAAGTCTTAAAACCCACACTACATTTCCCCTCTTAAGACTTGGGGGCTACAAGTGATATGCATATAAGGGAGATACATCTTCAAGTTTCTGGTTTTGAGCAAACCAGGTATCATATTTTTAGTGGAGAAATTGACAAAGTTTATCTCCTCTAAAGCTATTCATATAAAGGATCAGTAGCCGACTCAATGATTGGAAGCTATATTTACAAGCACCAAGTCATCACAGGGTATGGCCTAAAGAGCTCAAGAAGACCAATTATGCGACCCGACGTCTGTAGCAATCATGACCCGGTATGATGAATTTCTATAACTCGGCAATCTCGGTGATCACAACTCGCCAAGCTCTACATCCTCAAGCCGGCGGATAATCAGATGAATATCTTAAGTCCAATATTTTTGTCAAGCCGGAGCATTGGAAGCCGACTCAAAATGGATTATTATTTCCCCAATATTTTTCTGCAAGAAACCAATGTCAGCAAATAGATTTTGAAGCTGGCCTACAGATAAAATGAAGAGACCCAAACTTTTCAGAAGAAGCGCCTGGATTTTTGCTTTGGCGAAGTTTGACACGGCCGAGTGTGTTTCAAAGAAGGAAGTGACAAGGACTTAAGGATGATCAGGTGCCGGCTCAGAAGAACCTTCAACCCGGCATGTAGCCTGTCAAATTTGTTCTTGTTTTTGTTCAGGATCAATTTAGCATGGATAAATCCAAATTAAACTGGGGGATCATGTCGGGGATATACCCCACGGTATAACCCAACCTGGAGTATGACCCGCCCGGACTTGGCGATTCACCAGAGACCCGACTGATACTTGGCGATTCACTGGTGACCCGCCCGAACCTCAGTGACTCATTAGTGACCCAGCGGGCGGGTCAGATGATCAACAAGACCCAACGGCCCAGAAGGCGACTCGTGGGAAGGCTGGCTTATGTTATGATGGACCGGCTTAAGAGGAAAGGAGTAAGGAGTATTTCCCTTACAAGGGAAGCAAGACTAGGATTCCACTTGTAATAGAGTAGTCCTAATTCTACTAGGACTGGTCATGTAACCCGCCCCTTCAACTTATATAAGGAGGGGCAGGGCACCCCAAGAGGGACGAGTTGAAAACAGACAAACATGTCTTAGACAAGATCAATTTAGATGCTCTCAAGATAGAGGTAGCAAAACATCGCCCTTGCAACCGAGATCATCATCATATCAATCAAGCAGGAGTAGGCTTTTACCTCCATCGCAAGGGGCCGAACCTGGGCAAAAAAAATCTCGCGTCTCTCGCCCCGCTCAACCCTGTTCAAGGTACCACATTGATGTGTTGGTCTCACAACTAAGTCCTCACACTAGGACATCTACCGTGAAAAAAGAAGGACACAACCCAAGAAAATTACCATGCTGTTTAGGGACTCTCAAAACAATATCAGTGAAGCATGAGAGTTCATTAATTTCTTCAAAATATCATCACCGTCGTGCTAAAAAAGATATAAGTGAAGCACTAGAGCAACTACCCTAGCTCAAAAGATATAAGTGAACCTCAAAGAGTATTCTAATAAATTCAGGATTAATGTATGTCCCTCTCAAAAGGTGTGTACAGTAAGGGTGATTGTGTCAAACTAAAAAAGAAAAGACTCAAATCATACAAGATGCTCCAAGCAAAACACATATCATGTGGTGAATAAAAATATAGCCTCAAGTAAATTTACCGATGGATTGAAGACAAAAGAGGGGATGCCATTCGGGGCATCCCCAAGCTTAGATGCTTGGTTGTCCTTGAATATTACCTTGGGATGCCTTGGGCATCCCCAAGCTTAGGCTCTTTCCACTCTTTATTCCATAGTCCACCAAATATTTACCCAAAACTTGAAAACTTCACAACACAAAACTCAACAGAAAACTCATGAGAACCGTTAGTAAAACAAACCCAATCCTTACTTGTAGGTACTATTGTGAACTCATAATTATTTTATATTTGTGTTATATCTAATGTATTCCAAGTTTTCTATGGTTCATGCCCCCGATACTAGCCATAGCTGCATCAAAATAAGCAAACATCACAAGAAAATAGAATCTGTCTAAAAGAGGGTAGTCTATAAAGATACAAATTAAAGTGAAACCTCTGTACCTCAAAAAATTCTGCAAAAATTAGGACAGCGTGGGCAATTTGTAAGTAACAGACATGTAAACAATTTAGAATTTTATCACATTCCAGTAATCAGAAAGAATTCAGGCACTGGGCGCAAAAGTTACTATTTTCAGCAAAACCAATCTACTATCTTCCAAATCATCCCAAAGGTCTTACTTGGCACAAACAATAATAAAAATTATAAAAACTTATCTAACCAGAGGTATATTTATTCAACACATGAAAGAAAAATATTGGGTTATCTTCCAAGAAGCGATTTTCTTTAAAGCCTTTTAGCTAGGCATTGAGATTTCAATGATGCTCACATGAAAGAGAATAATTGAAGTGCAAAGAGATCATCATAAAACACATGACAAACACATCTAAGTCTAACATACTTCCTATGCATAGGCATTTTATAAGCAAAGAAATGATCAAGGCAAGCAAAAATTAGCATATCCATGGAAGAAGAGTAAAACTTTAATAATCTAAGCATCAAGAGAGGTAATTTAGTAACATTAAAATTTCTACAACCATATTTTCCTCTCTCATAATAATTGCATGTAGGATCATATTCAAACTCAATAATATAGCTATCACATAACATATTCTCTACATGATCCATATGGATGCAAAGCTGACACTCTTTTAAAATAACGAGATTATCATCAACTAAAGTTGTGACCTTTCCAAACCCACTTTTATCAAAAAAATTGTAAGATTGATTATTCTCCAAATATGTGGGATCTAAAGTTGACACTCTTACAAACCCACTTTCAATATTATTGCAAACATTATTATCAATCTCATATTCATCACGGGGCTTAAAGAAATTTTCAAGATCATAAGAAGAATCACCCCAATCATGATCATTGCAACAAATAGTAGACATAGCAAAATTAGCATCCCCAAGCTTAGGGTTTTGCATATCATTAACACAACTGACATTAATGGAATTTATAATAACATCATTGCAATCATGCTTTTCAATCAAGGCACTATCGTAAATCATTTTATAAATTTCTTCTTTTAACACTTCATCATAATTTTTAGATTCACGAATTTTAAGCAAAACCTCATAAATATAATCTAGTGCACTAAACTCACTTGCAATTGATTCATCATAATTGGATCTTTTAAAAAGATTAGCAAGTGGATGAGGATGAAAAATGTCTTTGCTCCTGAATTTTAATAAACACAATTATGCCAAGTAAACGAGCAAACAAACCATGTAAGACATAAAGGCGAACGGAAAGAAGACGAATAAAAAGGCAAATATTTTTGTGTTTTTGTGTAAATGTTTTAGAAGCTGGGGAGATGAAAACAAGAGGAAAATGGAAAATAATGGAAGTGTAAGAGATGAGAGTTTGTGACAAGTACTTGGCAGGCTTGATGTAGAACCTCCCCGGCAACGGCGCAAGAAATCCTTCCTGCCACTTGTTGAGATTGCATTGATTTTTCCCTTGAAGAGGGAAGGGTGATGCAGCAAAGTAGAGATATGTATTTCCCTCAGTTGAGAACCAAGGTATCAATCAAGTAGGAGGCACAAGCAAGTCTCCAATATATGCACCTGCACAAACTAACAAATACTTGCACACAATGCAAAAGAGGTTGTCAATCCCTTCACGGTCACGAACAAGAGTGAGATCTAATAGAGAGATAATCTCTACTATTAAAGGGGGATCGAACTTTGTGACGGTTCGACCTCGTTCGATCCCCACCTCCCTTCGTACAACCACCTCCTCCTATCGATCGCCCCACCCCACCGATATTTTTTCACCGTGCGTCCCACTTCCACCTCCGGTTTACAGGAAAAAACCACAAAACTAAACAGCCCTACCCCACACACGTCACACGAAGTCACGATCCCCAACTATTGCTAGACCAAGCCAGCGTGCGATCAAGAGGCGATCACAACTGCTAGGGTTTTGCTCGCGGGGATGATTTCTTGCTGGCAGTCGTAAGGATTAGGACAGCGTGATCCATTGGTCGTCCAGATCGTGTGTTCGTCATCTCGCTCTTTCTTGGATGTCACATGGGGGCGATGGTGACACACAGGATAATCCATCCCCTATGGAGGGTGTCCCGATCCTCACGATATATGATGCGGAGGAGGAAGATGCAGGCCACTCGGCAAGGCTGGGAGGGCTCATCTTGATGGAGAAGGAAGGCCAAGGGATGTTCTTTTAGGATGAGCCAGGTGATCAACTCCAAAATCTTAGATGGGTCGTTGTGGGCAAAGGTATGATCGTCGAGAAAACTCAACATCATAGCGCTGGAAAGAACCGTGAAGAGTAGGATGGGTATGGCCAAGGGGAGACATCGGTTTTGTCGCTATTTGTACTTTGTACAACTCGTGATTCTTGAGTAAGGACTTTCAGCAAGCTCGTGTCGCTGCTGCTCTGCCTGAACATGACCTCGAGCTCCGCCCTAGCGCTTAGCGTGCTCCACATCATGGACACCGCCCTAGCAACTCACAAGTGTCCTTATTTGTTTTGTGTTGCACTTCTGCCTCTGGTTACGCTCTTACAATTTGCGGGTTGCATCGAGCTAGGTGTGGCGGCAGCGATGACAGGGACTGCATAATTAACCATCGACGACAAGCACCGCTGCAGCTATTCCTGTTGTGCTCACACTCCGTGGAGCCGGCCAGCCCTAACCTTTTCGGCCAGCATCCCCGTGCACCTCCGCTTGTCTGATCCAACGTGGGCAACCGCATGCTAATCCTGGTAGAGCTTCTCTCTACCCAACGTAGCCAAGAGGTGTGAAAAATCCAATGATCGGGAAGAATCTTCTTGATGCAAATATCCTCGACACCCAGGTTTACTTCACCCCCTTTCCATCCAAACCTTAGATTCCCAATTTATGGAACTCACAAACACAACTTCTCATCATCTCATGAATACCAGATTTCCAAGTTCTTCTGGGTAGTTCTGGCAAAAATTCTGAAATACCACTTCCGAATTGTCAAATGTTTTCATGATATGCTGAGTTGATTGTTGAATATCCATGGAATTCGTATAACAAGATTACAATGATTGGTATGTCCCTGTTTGAGGCATGGTTTGAGGCAGTGAGTTCGTGTTCTGCTTGGTGAACAGTCACTCTACTTGAATACGATCTGTTCTGAACTATGCCAATGTGAGGTAGGAAACTTTCTGATTGTTTCAGACCATGTTTTTTGTTTTCAAGAAGTACTCTTTATGTCTTTATTGGTAAGTAACATTTCTGTATTAATTTTATGATAACTAATCAGTTTCTAGAGATCAGGCCGATTGTTCAAATGAAAGTTTTTTCTTAGGGAAATGAATTGGAGGAATTTTACTCGGGCATTATGCTTAGCTTTTTCATTAGGTGAGGTTAATACCCCCAGACCCCTAAACTGTGATTCAGACGGTTCTTGGTTTTGCTAGATCTGAATAGATCTTGCGAGCATTTTTATTTTGATGCCTCAATTGTAGGAGTTTACATCGTACGTTGTAGTAAAACTTACTAGAGACAACCAGTTTTGTTTGAGCTTCAGTCCTGTTATTTCATGTCCCTGTTTTGATGCAAGTGGTCCAATTCTTTTAAGTCTGTGTGTAGCATGTTATGTTTCAGTTCAAGCTGGCAGAGTACAGAGCGATGTGATGATCGGAATTCTCACGACATATCATGGCTAGTCATTCCAAATTTAGCATCTCATAATGTGATGCCCAATTACTTCCACTAAATATTTTTCATATACGATGATTTTTTGTAATGTATAGAAATTTTTTCATGCATGATGACCTCTTTTTAACGTTTGTTTATCGTTTCTGTAAGAAGACATATTTTAGTACCACCTATAATCATATCTTAGGTGACTGCTTGTACAAGTACATGTCCCTTTTTTGGATTAAGAAAATCAATGGGTTAATATGATACTGACATTTTTGTGATCTGGACGTGGAATTTTGGCTACGGGGAGCACATGCTCCCTAATAAACAGTAAAATCAAAATAAATAGTAAATAAAATTTGAAAATTATGATATTTTTCTAGATGGTCATGTTAGTGTTGCATGTGTGATTGACAATTTTCATGCGATACGGGATAGCGGTGTTTCGTCGGTGAAAAAAAAAATTAACTGTAGCATTTGGAGGTAACATTTGGCGTTCAACTTTTGTTTCACAATTTAAAATGGTTAAGTTTTTTCCTTGAAAAATTGGCAAAAAATGTATCCTTACCAATCATGCAATGTGGGTGCTCACCAGCACTGTACAAGGGGGTAGAGCTATGGTCGGGGGCAGCGATGGACCATCGGAGAAGGCGGCACCCGACATTGGCATAGGATGCAACCGGTGTCAAAAGGTGGGCCATGGGACGAAAGAAGAAGTTGACAATGACCATGTGTCGGTGTAGTAAAGTAGGGGTACCCTTAGTATCCCGAACTTGTGCACGGGCAGTCGTAGCGTCCCGCGGCAAGGCTTGCCAGGTGATCGCCAAGGTCCTCCGTGGTTCCTTTGGAGCCATTCAAGAACAAAGTATCCAAGCCTAGGAAACAAGGCCCCGGCAAGAGGAGCTTGCCGGGAAGGACACTCAAGGCACAAGATCACTCAAGACACAAGACCCTGGCAAGAGGAGCTTGCCGGGAAGGCCAACCAAGGCATCTCAAGAAACTTGCCGCGACGCACCACGCGTCCCGGCAAGGCCCGGTGAGCGACAAGCTCCCGGAAGCGACAAGATAGCGACCGCGGCAAGGCGCTTGGCGCGGCAAGCTTCCACTCAGTACCCGCGCTCCAGCGCATCCACCCACGTGTCGCTCTGGGACCCTTCCAGGCGCACGTGGCGGGAGGCTGTGTAGCCAGGGGTACACGGTGGCAAGCGGCGCTGACAAGGTAGGCATCGTGGCGAACGGTGGCGCCCCTGACGACACCTTTTTGCACTGTTTGGGCGACGGCGATGGGCATTTAATGCCCTTGTCCCCTGCCATCAGGGTTAGGTATGGAACACTGTACCCACTACCACACTTTTTCCATTTCTACCCTCAACTGTGTTGCCACCTGTCGGTGACCCCTTGAGCCTATAAAAGGAGGCCCATGCGCAACGTAGAGGGGGGTTAGACATTCAAACACTCTCGCGCTCGGTCTGGTTAGCCGCTGAAGTGTACTGTAGCTTCCAGCACTCCCGAGCCAAGAACTCAATACAAACCAAAGCAGGAGTAGGGTTTTACGCATCCGTGCGGCCCAAACCTGGGTAAACTGCTCGTGTGCCTCGCCTCGATCTGCTCTTCGTGCAACCTCCGCCCCCTGCCGTACCGAAAGGGGCTCCGTCCCCATAGGTGTTCGTGGGTGGATCAGTTTCCCCGACACCATGAAGTTTCAGAAGAGGGTCAGGGGCAACCGTGACCTATGGAGAAGACGGCTCTAATAGGGCGGCATGCGACATCGGCACCAATAGGAAGCTCTGGCAGGGTGGCATCCACACCGGTCATGACCAGTGTCGGGCAACGCGAACCGATGAAGAAGCCAACTCGGGTAGGGTGGCTCACGACATCGACACCGCCCACGACTAGTGTCGTGGAATTGTCACGGGAGATGTCCGAGGGTAAGGACTTAGTCGTGAGGCCGACGCATCTATGTGGTAGCTTGAGAGGGGTTGAGCGGAAAAGAGAGACGCAACGCAAGACAAGGATTTAGACATCTTCGGGCCCCAGGAAACATCATCCGGTAATAGTCCTACATGCTGTTTGAGGCTAGATCTCATTATGACCCTCATGGAGTCACCGGTAAACCGGCTCTCCTTTAGTTGTGTCTAGCCCTAAAGAATATGGCGCCTCTAACTTGTGAGAACTTGTCCCCTTTGGGGAGCCCTGCCCCTCCTTATATATGTTGAAGGGGCGGGTTACATGTAGAGTCCAACTCGGAATAAGACTTAAACTATTCTAACTTCTCGTCATGGGCTTCTTAACACCTTGGGCTTCATAACGTCTTGGGCTTCATAACGTCTCAGGCTTCATAACCCCTAGCTACCAAGTTATCACTGTCTGCTGGTTTATGATTGTCTACCGGATTATCATCTGGTTTATCATCTGGTTTATCATCTGACTTATCTGCGAACTGGTTTACCATCTGGTTTATCATCTGACTTATCTGTGAGCCGGTTTACCATCTGGTTTAGCTGTCCGCTGGGTTATAACTCCAGCCGGGTCATACCGCGGGGTATATACCCGACATTAGCCCCCAGTTTAATTTGGATTTATCCATGTTAAACTGATCCTGATTGTCCTTAAGTCTTTGTCATTTCCTTCTTAGAAAATCCGAGTCAATAGGCCAGCTTCATAATCATTTTGCTAACATTGGCTTGTCATAGAGAAATATTGTGAAGAATGTCACATCCCTAGCTAGCACTTGCATTAGGACCTGACTAGAGTGTGCATCATGTTTACTTTCAAAGAAACTTGAAATGGGATTAACAGAAACCCCAGCACCCCTCCCCTAACAACTAGGGTTTGCTAAAATATTTTCCAATGTACCCAAAATGCCCTTCAAAATTTTCATCATTTCTGCCTTGGTCTTAAACCTCTGCCAAAAATGGTGCACAATTTTCTAGGACAATCTAGGGCTTTGGATTAAATCATATGGTATTTGAATTTGGGCATTTAAATACTTTTAAATATATTAAATGCTCAAATAATCATGAACTATAATGTTTCCTACTGTTCATATTATATACAGTAGGTATGACAAGTGTCATGAGTTATAAAAATGTTTAGGCATTTTTATTAATTGAACAAAGCTGCAAAAGAAATAAAACAGAAAGAAAATAGGAAAAGAAAAATAGGAAGAGTACTTACCTGAGCCCACTTACCTGCTGGCCCAGCCGGCCCAGCCCACCAGGGGCACCACCGTCTTCTTCGTCGCACCAGCGCACGAAGCAGCTCGGTGGCGAGCGCCGCCGATGCGCCGGCCACCTCCTGCCTGCCTGGCTGGCCCCTCGGCCTTCTGGATGGTCTAGAACGTCGCCACGGAGCCACCCCGACCGTTTCCCCCTCTCTCCCGTGTCTCTCCCCTCCTCTCTTCCCTCCGCCGAGCTCCCCCGAGCGAGCTCGTCGCCGACGACCGCTGACACCGCGCCCTACGCCACCTCCTCGCCTCCCAGAAGCACCACTAGCTCCGCCTCGTCACCCCGAAGCTCCCCACTGACGCACACGACGCCAGGAGCTCCGCAACGTCCTCCTCGCCGTCGTCTTCCACCTCCGGCACCGGAGATCGCCGCCGCCCGTACGCCGTCGTCCGACCGTCCCCGAGCTCACTTCGACGCCCTCTGCGACCGCTGTGATCTCACGCTTCGAACCCCCCTCTCCACGGGCTCGTTTAGGCCTTGTAGCCGCCGCCCCCTTTGCTCACCGACGATCACCGCCGCCGGCCAACTCCCCGTCGTGGCCATAGGCACCGTACCTCGCGGCCGAGCACGCCGTTAGCTTCAGTAGGTCACCAGCAAGCTAAAGCGAGCTTCAGCTCCTCCTCCCGTGCACTACAACACCATCCCGACCAACCCCGTGCGAGCACCACCGCGGACGAGCTCGTCGCCGTCGACTCCGGCGACCCCTCGTCCAACCAGTGGCACCGCTGGATGCGGTACATCACCAGGAGCACACCGAGCCCATCCGCGCGGCAAATGGATGCCGGAATAGGGATTCCGACGAGTCACCACCGGCCAAACTCCGGCGGGCTGACGTGGCTCGATGATTAGGAGTTAACAGTAATTAGTTTAGTCACCACAGTCACTGACAGTGGGCCCCCGCTGTTAGTCAAACCCAGTCAACCCTGGTTATGACCGGGATTAGCTCCTAAGACACTGACATGAGGGACCCACCAGTCAGGTTTGACCTGGACTGGCCCTGTTGACTGCCTGACGTCAGCACGATGTCATGCTGACGCAGTAAAGGTTTTTTCTGGGATTTTTAGATTTAAAATAATTCAGGAAATTCCAGAAAATACCCAAAACTTCTAAAAATCATATAAATTCAACCATAGCTCAGATGGAAAAGATTTATATATGAAAAATGATCAGAAAAATCCAATCTTTCTAATGGCACTGGTTTCATGCATGTTTGAACAAGTTAACTTGCTGTATATATCAAAAACATGATATTGCACTTATTCAAATAATAGTTTGAACTTCAATTTGAATCCTTGATTCAAATAGGTTCAAACCCTTCTGGTTTTAGTTGCATTAGCCAACACACATGCATCTTGCCATGTCATAAACATGCATCATATTGTTGCATTTGTTTGTTAATGATTGTATCGTCGGTATTTCCTGTGTTAGGTCCTGCTCCCGAGGATACTGCTGTGTATCAAGTTGAAGAGCAGTACCCGACAACTACCTTGTCAGGCAAGCAATCATTGATCATTTCGATACAACCCAATCTTCTCGCTCCTGCTCTCTTTTACTGCATTAAGGCAATAGCGCGTGAACTGCTACTTGCTGCGGTAGTTGAACCCTATTCCCTTGCATGACCTGTCATTGCCACAGTAAATAGTTGAAACCCACTAGCATGTGTAGGAGTTGATTGAGCCATGTGATGTGTGATCCACCATGCTATTTACTTATGTTGCCTGCTATGCTTAGAGTTGTGTCTAGTCTGATTCATCTGGGTGATGGATCAGAGTGAACAATCTTTCGATAAAGAGAAGGAAGTGTGGAATACGCTTGGTAAAGGTATCGATGAAAGGCCATGTAGGAGTACGTGGTGGGTTGTTTCATTGGAATCGTCCATAGGAACCGAGATCTGTATGTGTGGTTCAAGTTACAGCTACTACCACGCATTGGGATCCTTAATTGACCCTCTCGGCTTATTAATTACCCTTGATCTCTGTCCAGGAGTTGCAACTAGTTTCTGGTGTTTATAGCTTACTGGAGGTCGTGCACAACGCTGACCCTCGGGGTGGGTTGTGATGCGACAGGTACGTGGCACGGTGTACCGGTTGCCTCTTTGGTGACTCGGGAACCCTGTACACATCGTTTGGGGCCGTGAGCGACACCCCGGCCGGATCTCCCCACGGATGGAACCCAAATAGGCGATAAACCTGGACGAGAGACTTGAGTAGTTAGTCAGGTCGTGGCCGACACCCTCGCTGGGCTTCTGCTTGAAGGTTGCCGAGTACACGCCGAGTAAACGGCGATAAGTGGTGGAAGCGTGTGTGAAGAGGTACACCCCTGCAGGGTTATCAAACTATTCGAATAGCCGTTGTTCGCGGTACGAACTACTTGGTTACTCTTATAGTTCATAGACAAGTTGATGGATACTACTAAAAGCCTCAAGATAAGCGTGAGTGCCGTGGATGGCCCTTCCGTAGGATGACGGAAGAGGATCCTCGGTAGTGTATTGATGTGGTGAGTAGTGGACTCGTGTTCGTAACAATATCTTGCAATCCGTTGAGAGTTGTAGTATAGGTTAGCCAAGGTCAAAGCTGGCATTCTGCTATAAACTCCACTATCCCCCTTTGATAATATTGCATGTATGATAGGTTCTGTGGTAAGACTTGCTGAGTACCTTTGTACTCATGTTTGCTTAATAACTGTTGCAGAGGAGAACCCTGCCCCTGCTGATGGGTTCTACATAGACGTTGACGTCGACGAGTAGCTTGACACCCAGACGGTGATCTGGAGCTTGTGAAGGGCCTTGTAGATAGTCAGGCTACACCAAGCCTGTTTTATTTTCTAAGTTGTCTGTACTCAGACATGTAGCTTCCGCTTGTGCTTGTATGACTGTATGACTTGAGTGTTGGGTCATGTGACCCCTACCTGTATGAATATGTTATGTATGGCTCTTGGAGCCTTTTAAATAAAGTACTTTGAGTCATAGAGTTCTGTTGTGATGCAATGTTGTATTTGCACATATTGAGCATATTGCGTGTATGATTGAAATGCTTGGTATGTGTGGGATCCGACACCTAGTTTTTTTTTCCTTTGGTAGCCTATCTTACAGGGAAATGCCTCCTAGTGATTCCAATGAGCCTTGGTAACTTGCTACTGCTCGGAACACGTAGGCTGGCCGGCATGTGTCCTTCTTCGTTCCTGTGTCTGTCCCTTAGGGGAAATGTCACGCGTTGTTCCTTTAAGTCCATGTAGCTTGCTACGACTTGGGTTCATACGTTGATGACCGACACGTTCGTTGTTGGGTCATGGATGCATGTCTCTGTAATTTAGTGCCACTTTTGGTTTATAACTAGCCATGTCGGCCCGGATTCTCTGTCATATGGATGCTAGCGACACTGTCATATACGTGTGCCAAAATGCGCAAACGGTCCCGGGCCAAGTAAGGTGGCACCCGTGGGGTTACCGTGCGTGAGGCCGCAAAGTGATATGACGTGTTACAGCTAGATCGGTGTGACTTAGGATCGGGGTCCTGACAGCGTTGGCATCAGAGCTGGACTGCCTGTAGGTTTCTCAAGCCAAACTGGTCGATGTTGAGTCTAGAAAAATTCTTAGTTATATGTAGGGGAATTGATTGTGGAAGGGAACGTAAGGCTCTTTTTACTCCTTTACCTTATGCCCTTCTGATCTGAGTCAGTCTATTCTTTCTACGGGGATTTAGGATTAGGCCTCTTATCCTTACTAGGTTCACGTGTTACTAATCCGTAGACTCTTAGGATTGTTGGTTTCAAGCCTCAGTTCAGTTTCTATCCTTTTGAGTATGATGATTGTTGAACTGGAACCTTGATATGGAATTGTTGAGTGGCTATGCTATCATTGTATGATGTCTCAAATCTTTGTTTGAGAATTTACAGTTGTTATGCTGCCCGATTTCTTCCAGAAACACTAATGCCTTTGCATTATTTCGTGTTTCAGATGTCTGGCCGCATCCCTCACCAAGTGGTTCGTTTGACTCGGTGCATTAATGTGCCCGGTCACACGGCCATGCTAGTCCGTGTGATGACTGAGACCGGTTATCGCTGGTATCCTGAATACACCGTGGAGGAACAGTATCGGGATTTCAATCAAAGTCAGTATTTCTGCACAGTCCGGATATACCCCTCATATCCCGGAGCAAATGATCCCATCCATTGGTCTTATGGACTCGGGATTACCATCGAGATGGCAGTACAGGATGCCGCTTATTCGATGATGACCATTCTCCGTGCTAGGCATGCCCTGTTGCTGAACACTGAGTTCTGTTACATGCCAGCTTCACTCCCCGGAGAAGAAGGCTACTACACTGGTCTGTATACTGATGCTGCTCATGAAGAGCCACTGCTTCAGACTACTGTTCAGATGTTGGAGGATAGGGACCGTGAGGTCCGTGCCCTCCGAATGGAGCTGTATAACACCCAAGCCGCTCACTGGACTACTTTGACACGGCTTGCACCTACTGTGCACGCCGGATATCTGGACATGCGGGATTTGTATCCTGTGCGGACTCGTCTGCCTGATCGCATGGATTGGCGTGACGTTGGGGGTATTACACCTCCACGTGGGCGTCGGTTACCACCAGCATCGGGACCGAGACCACACCCATGCCCTTATGGTCCACAGCCTTCGAGTGCTCGCGAGTTCCAAGATCCGTTTGTACCACTTCCAGGCTACGGTGGTAATCTTTACGAGGATTACTACGCGAATGTCTGAGCTAGTCCGTGGTAGTAGTAGTATTGTAGTAGTTGTATTTCCACAGTCCTGCGCGTCTTGTGGAATATGACTTAGTGTAAACTGAATTCCAGAGATGTAGTTAAATAATGTATAGGAGCTTGGAATGCCTCTGATGGGATGTATCGTCTTTCACCGCAGTTGTACTTTAGCCTTGGCTTGTACTAAACTTTGTGTGGTGTGTATGACCACTGGTGTATATATAGCAGTTCCTATATTACCATGTCGTACGGATGAACATCTCTGCATTCTGTGTCATCCATTACATTCTGCACTTCTATGTAAAAATTTTGCCATCCTTGTCTAAACCGTTGTTTTGTTTTCCTAGGATGGTCAACACTCGCAACACTCCTGCTGCTCAGGAGCAGGGTGAGGCTAGTGGGGCTAGAGATGGAAATCTGCCCCAGCCACCCTCTTTGGCGGAAGTTATGCTTGAAGCAGAACGGAACAAGAGAGAGACCAACCGTCTGCTGGAACGCATTGAGCAAAACACTGGGTTCCGTCAGAGGAATGACGTGGTGTCAATCCACGATTTTATCAAGATGTGTCCACCGAAGTTCCATCACTCCACTGAACCTCTGGATGCTGATGACTGGCTACGTAGTATCACCCACAAGCTACATTCTGCCCGTGTGGCCGAAGCTGACAAGGTTATCTACGCCGCCTACCATCTTGAGGGCCCTGCCAGTCTTTGGTGGGAAAACTTTGAAGCTATGCGTCCTGCTGGCCAAGTCACTACCTGGGTTGAGTTCAGTGAGGCATTCCGTGAGCATCACATTCCGGAAGGTCTCATGGATCGCAAGCGGGAGGAATTCTGCAATTTCACCCAGGGCCGTTTGACTGTGGATGGCTACAGTCGTGAGTTTGGTAATCTGGCACGCTATGCATCTGAGGAAGTATCCACCGATGCCAAGAAACAGGCGAGGTTCCGCAAGGGACTCAGCCCTGAACTTCGTCGAGATCTACGTCTGCACGAGTGCACCTCCTTCCAGAAGTTGGTTAACAAGGCTATCAGTGCTGAGACAGGCCAGACCGACTTCGAGGCTACCCGCAAGCATACTCGAGATTTTGGTTCCTCATCCGGCTCTGGCTCTCACAAGCGCCGTGTGTGGGTTCCGAACACTGCTCTGCCACCCAAGTTTACACCGAGGCCATCCTATGAGGCGCCTCGCCCAACTCAACAGTTTGCACCTGCTAAGACCTATGGAGGTCCACCCTCCAACTTTGCTCCACGCACCACCACTGTGACATGTTTCAAGTGTGGAGAACCGGGACACTACATGCGTGATTGTCCCCAGAATCAGCCAGGAAAACCCGTTGGCCGTGGTAAGCCAACCGGCAAGGTGAACTATGTCAAGCCAATCCCCACTGCACGTGGTCATGTCAACTATGTTTCTGCCGAAGAAGCCTATGAGGATCCTAACATCGTCCTTGGTACGCTTCTCGTAAACTGCCATCCGGCATCTGTTCTTTTCGATACTGGAGCATCCCATTCGTTCATATCTGAGAGCTATGCTCGATTGCACAACATGACTTTTTGTGACATGCCTACTTCCATGGTTATTCAAACTCCTGGTTCAAAGTGGCAAACCTCTAGGGTAAGCCATGGAAATGAAATCCTTGTCGATAGACTTGTTTTCCTTGCATCTTTAATCGCTCTCAAGTCCTCGGACATAAACATCATCTTGGGTATGGATTGGATGACAACTCATTATGCCAAGATTGATTGCTTTACTAGGACCGTTCAACTTACACATCCATCCGGCAAGATAGTCAATGTCTTGACCCGAATGACTGAACGTCAGCTCTACTCTCTTAATGCCAGCCCTCTACCAGAACTCGAAGATATCCCGGTAGTCTGTGACTTTCCGGATGTTTTTCCAGAAGAACTGTCAGGAGTTCCACCTGACAGAGATGTCGAGTTTGTGATAGATCTTATTCCTGGAACTGTCCCAATCTCTAGGAGACCTTATAAGATGGCACCACTAGAATTAGCTGAGCTAAATAAACAACTCGATGAGTCCTTGCAAAAAGGTTTCATCCGTCCTAGTTCTTCCCCTTGGGCTTGCCCCGTCCTCTTCGTCAAGAAGAAGGATGGAACGGAGCGGATGGTTGTAGATTACCGACCTGTCAATCTGGTCACCATAAAGAATAAGTATCCGCTTCCCAGGATCAACGACCTGTATGATCAGCTCGCTGGATCCTCAGTCTTCTCTAAAATGGATTTGAGGTTGGGCTACCATCAAATCAAAATCAAGAACGGGGACATTCCTAAGACGGCTTTCGTTACTCGTTATGGCTAATATGAGTACACCGTCATGTCTTTCGGATTAACCAATGCCCCAGCTACTTTTTCTCGGTTAATGAATTCTATTTTCATGGAGTATTTGGATAAATTCGTCGTGGTATACCTCGATGATATACTCATTTTCTCCAAGAACAAGGAAGATCATGCCGAGCATTTAAGGCTGGTATTGACGAAACTTCGAGAGCACCGCCTTTATGCCAAATTCTCTAAATGTGAATTCTGGTTGCCAGAAGTAACCTATCTAGGTCATGTGATCTCTGGCAAGGGTATTGCTGTCAAACCCGAGCGAGTTCAAGTCGTCCTTGATTGGACTCCCCCTGAATCGGTCAAGCAAGTTAGGAGTTTTCTTGGCTTAGCGAGCTATTGCCGACGTTTCGTTGAGAACTTCTCCAAGGTTGCTAAACCTCTAACCGAACTCCTCAAAAAAGATAAAAAGTTTGAGTGGACCCCACAGTGCGAGTCCAGTTTTCAGGAGCTGAAAAGACGCCTGACATCTGCACCTGTACTGGTACCACCAGACTTTTCCAAGGATTTTATAATCTATTGCGACGCCTCACGACAAGGACTAGGTTGCATTCTCATGCAAGATCGTCAAGTGATTGCATACGCATCCCGACAGTTGCGCCCACATGAGGATAATTATCCTACTCATGATCTAGAGCTTGCAGCTGTAGTCCATGCACTCAAAACGTGGCGACATTACCTTCTTGGTAATCGCTGTGAAATCTTCACTGATCACCAAAGTTTAAAGTATATCTTCACCCAACCGGATCTAAATCTCAGGCAAAGACGTTGGGTTGAGTTGCTCACCGACTACGACTTAGGAATCACTTACACTCCTGGAAAGGCCAATGTCATGGCTGATGCACTAAGTCGTAAGTCATATTGTAACAACTTAATGTTACAACAAAGTCAACCACTTCTCCACGAGGAATTTCGTAAGCTTAACCTTCACATTGTTCCGCGAGGATTCCTTTCCACCTTGGTGGCGAAACCTACCCTTATGGATCAAATCATAGTTGCCCAGCGGTATGATAAAGGCATATCTCGGATCAAGGAGAACATTGCTAGCGGAGTTGCTAGGAGCTTCTCTATGGATGATCGAGGTGTAGTGTACTTCGAGAACCGCTTGGTGGTGCCCAAGAAACCACAACTACGACAAATGATTCTTAAGGAGGCTCATGAATCTCCTCTCACGATTCATCCCGGTAGTACCAAAATGTATCAAGACCTACGTCAAAGATTCTGGTGGACTAGGATGAAGAGAGAAATTGCTCAATTCATTGCTAACTGCGACGTTTGTCGTCGAGTCAAAGCAGAGCATCAATGGCCTGCTGGCACCCTTCAACCTCTAGCTATTCCTGAATAGAAATGGGATAAAGTCGGTATGGACTTCATTACCGGGTTTCCCAGGTCCAGGAAAGGGAATAATGCTATTTTCGTCGTTATCGACCGCCTCTCTAAAGTAGCTCATTTCCTGCCTGTTCGAGAGAGCATTACCGCTAGCCAGCTAGCAGACTTATATATCTCTCGAATAGTATCACTTCATGGTGTACCGTTGGAGATTAACTCAGACCGTGGAAGTCTTTTCACTTCACGATTTTGGGAAAGTTTCCAGAATGCTATGGGAACTCATCTCTCTTTCAGTACTGCCTTCCATCTGCAATCAAGTGGTCAAGTGGAACGAGTCAATCAAATTCTGGAAGACATGCTTCGAGCCTCTGTCATTTCTTTCGGTATGGAATGGGAAAAGTGTCTTCCATTTGCCGAATTCGCTTATAACAATAGTTATCAAGCCAGCTTGGGTAAAGCTCCCTTCGAAGTTCTATATGGACGAAGGTGTCGAACACCTCTTAACTGGTCAGAGAACGGGGAAAGACAATTCTTTGGCCCGGATATGATTCAGGAAGCAGAAGAACAAGTTCGCATCATTCGTGAGAGATTGAAAACAACCCAGTCTCGCCAAAAGAGCCAATATGATAGTCATCATAAGGCTGTGACTTTTGAAGTTGGCGATAAGGCTTACCTTCGGGTTACTCCTCTTAAGGGAACCCATCGCTTCGGTATCAAAGGAAAATTGGCCCCTCGTTACATCCGTCCTTTTCGCATTCTTGCCAAACGAGGAGAAGTTGCCTACCAATTGGAACTACCTCCGCACCTCTCCAGAGTTCATGATGTTTTCCACGTTTCTCAACTCATTCGTTGCTTCTCGGATCCTATCCGCGGAGTGGACCACGAAACGCTTGATCTCCAAGACAATCTCACATATTGAGAATACCCCGTTCGTATTCTTGATCAAACTGAGCGCACCACTCGACGCCACAATATCAAGTTTCTCAAGGTTCAATGGTCACATCATTCCGAGAGTGAAGCTACTTGGGAAAGGGAGGATCGTCTTCGACTTGAGTACCCCACCCTCTTTCCGGAGGAACCCGAATCTCGGGACGCGATTCTTTTAAGTGGGGGTGAGTTGTCACATCCCTAGCTAGCACTTGCATTAGGACCTGACTAGAGTGTGCATCATGTTTACTTTCAAAGAAACTTGAAATGGGATTAACAGAAACCCCAGCACCCCTCCCCTAACAACTAGGGTTTGCTTAAATATTTTCCAATGTACCCAAAATGCCCTTCAAAATGTTCATCATTTCTGCCTTGGTCTTAAACCTCTGCCAAAAATGGTGCACAATTTTCTAGGACAATCTAGGGCTTTGGATTAAATCATATGGTATTTGAATTTGGGCATTTAAATACTTTTAAATATATTAAATGCTCAAATAATCATGAACTATAATGTTTCCTACTGTTCATATTATATCCAGTAGGTATGACAAGTGTCATGAGTTATAAAAATGTTTAGGCATTTTTATTAATTGAACAAAGCTGCAAAAGAAATAAAACAGAAAGAAAATAGGAAAAGAAAAATAGGAAGAGTACTTACCTAAGCCCACTTACCTGCTGGCCCAGCCGGCCCAGCCCACCAGGGGCACCACCGTCTTCTTCGTCGCGCCAGCGCACGAAGCAGCTCGGTGGCGAGCGCCGCCGATGCGCCGGCCACCTCCTGCCTGCCTGGCTGGCCCCTCGGCCTTCTGGATGGTCTAGAACGTCGCCACGGAGCCACCCGACCGTTTCCCCCTCTCTCCCGTGTCTCTCCCCTCCTCTCTTCCCTCCGCCGAGCTCCCCCGAGCGAGCTCGTCGCCGACGACCGCTGACACCGCGCCCTACGCCACCTCCTCGCCTCCCAGAAGCACCACTAGCTCCGCCTCGTCGCCCCGAAGCTCCCCACCGTCGCACACGACGCCAGGAGCTCCGCAACGTCCTCCTCGCCGTCGTCTTCAACCTCCGGCACCAGAGATCGCCGCCGCCCGTACGCCGTCGTCCGACCGTCCCCGAGCTCACTTCGACGCCCTCTGCGACCGCTGTGAGCTCACGCTTCGAACCCCCCTCTCCACGGGCTCGTTTAGGCCTTGTAGCCGCCGCCCCCTTTGCTCACCGACGATCACCGCCGCCGGCCAACTCCCCATCGTGGCCATAGGCACCGTACCTCGCGGCCGAGCACGCCGTTAGCTTCAGTAGGTCACCAGCAAGCTAAAGCGAGCTTCAGCTCCTCCTCCCGTGCACTACAACACCATCCCGACCAACCCCGTGCGAGCACCGCCGCGGACGAGCTCGTCGCCGTCGACTCCGGCGACCCCTCGTCCAACCAGTGGCACCGCTGGATGCGGTACATCACCAAGAGCACACCGAGCCCATCCGCGCGGCAAATGGATGCCGGAATAGGGATTCCGACGAGTCACCGCCATGCGAAATGGTCGCCGCCGGCCAAACTCCGGCGGGCTGACGTGGCTCGATGATTAGGAGTTAACAGTAATTAGTTTAGTCACCACAGTCACTGACAGTGGGCCCCCGCTGTTAGTCAAACCCAGTCAACCCTGGTTATGACCGGGATTAGCTCCTAAGACACTGACATGAGGGACCCACCAGTCAGGTTTGACCTGGACTGGCCCTGTTGACTGCCTGACGTCAGCACGATGTCATGCTGACGCAGTAAAGGTTTTTTCTGGGATTTTTAGATTTAAAATAATTCAGGAAATTCCAGAAAATACCCAAAACTTCTAAAAATCATATAAATTCAACCATAGCTCAGATGGAAAAGATTTATATATGAAAAATGATCAGAAAAATCCAATCTTTCTAATGGCACTGGTTTCATGCATGTTTGAACAAGTTAACTTGCTGTATATATCAAAAACATGATATTGCACTTATTCAAATAATAGTTTGAACTTCAATTTGAATCCTTGATTCAAATAGGTTCAAACCCTTCTGGTTTTAGTTGCATTAGCCAACACACATGCATCTTGCCATGTCATAAACATGCATCATATTGTTGCATTTGTTTGTTAATGATTGTATCGTCGGTATTTCCTGTGTTAGGTCCTGCTCCCGAGGATACTGCTGCGTATCCAGTTGAAGAGCAGTACCCGACAACTACCTTGTCAGGCAAGCAATCATTGATCATTTTGATACAACCCAATCTTCTCGCTCCTGCTCTCTTTTACTGCATTAAGGCAACAGCGCGTGAACTGCTACTTGCTGCGGTAGTTGAACCCTATTCCCTTGCATGACCTGTCATTGCCACAGTAAATAGTTGAAACCCACTAGCATGTGTAGGAGTTGATTGAGCCATGTGATGTGTGATCCACCATGCTATTTACTTATGTTGCCTGCTATGCTTAGAGTTGTGTCTGGTCTGATTCATCTGGGTGATGGATCAGAGTGAAACAATCTTTCGATAAAGAGAAGGAAGTGTGGAATACGCTTGGTAAAGGTATCGATGAAAGGCCATGTAGGAGTACGTGGTGGGTTGTTTCATTGGAATCGTCCATAGGAACCGAGATCTGTATGTGTGGTTCAAGTTACAGCTACTACCACGCATTGGGATCCTTAATTGACCCTCTCGGCTTATTAATTACCCTTGATCTCTGTCCAGGAGTTGCAACTAGTTTCTGGTGTTTATAGCTTACTGGAGGTCGTGCACAACGCTGACCCTCGGGGTGGGTTGTGATGCGACAGGTACGTGGCACGGTGTACCGGTTGCCCGTTTGGTGACTCGGGAACCCTGTACACATCGTTTGGGGCCGTGAGCGACACCCCGGCCGGATCTCCCCACGGATGGAACCCAAATAGGCGATAAACCTAGACGAGAGACTTGAGTAGTTAGTCAGGTCGTGGCCGACACCCTCGCTGGGCTTTCGCTTGAAGGTTGCCGAGTACACGCCAAGTAAACGGCGATAAGTGGTGGAAGCGTGTGTGAAGAGGTACACCCCTGCAGGGTTATCAAACTATTCGAATAGCCGTTGTTTGCGGTACGAACTACTTGGTTACTCTTACAGTTCATAGACAAGTTGATGGATACTACTAAAAGCCTCAAGATAAGCGTGAGTGCCATGGATGGCCCTTCCGTAGGATGACGGAAGAGGATCCTCGGTAGTGTATTGATGCAGTGAGTAGTGGACTCGTGTTCGTAACAATATCTTGCAATCCGTTGAGAGTTGTAGTATAGGTTAGCCAAGGTCAAAGCTGGCATTCTGCTATAAACTCCACTATCCCCCTTTGATAATATTGCATGTATGATAGGTTCTATGGTAAGACTTGCTGAGTACCTTTGTACTCATGTTTGCTTAATAACTGTTGCAGAGGAGAACCCTGTCCCTGCTGATGGGTTCTACATAGACGTTGACGTCGACGAGTAGCTTGACACCCAGACGGTGATCTGGAGCTTGTGAAGGGCCTTGTAGATAGTCAGGCTACACCAAGCCTGTTTTATTTTCTAAGTTGTCTGTACTCAGACATGTAGCTTCCGCTTGTGCTTGTATGACTGTATGACTTGAGTGTTGGGTCATGTGACCACTACCTGTATGAATATGTTATGTATGGCTCTTGGAGCCTTTTAAATAAAGTACTTTGAGTCATAGAGTTCTGTTGTGATGCAATGTTGTATTTGCACATATTGAGCATATTGCGTGTATGATTGAAATGCTTGGTATGTGTGGGATCCGACACCTAGTTGTTTTCCTTTGGTAGCCTATCTTACAGGGAAATGCCTCCTAGTTATTCCAATGAGCCTTGGTAACTTGCTACTGCTCGGAACACGTAGGCTGGCCGGCATGTGTCCTTCTTCGTTCCTGTGTCTGTCCCTTAGGGGAAATGTCACGCGTTGTTCCTTTAAGTCCATGTAGCTTGCTACGACTTGGGTTCATACGTTGATGACCGACACGTTCGTTGCTGGGTCATGGATGCCTGTCTCTGTAATTTAGTGCCACTTTTGGTTTATAACTAGCCATGTCGGCCCGGATTCTCTGTCATATGGATGCTAGCGACACTGTCATATACGTGTGCCAAAATGCGCAAACGGTCCTGGGCCAGGTAAGGTGGCACCCGTGGGGTTACCGTGCGTGAGGCCGCAAAGTGATATGACATGTTACAGCTAGATCGGTGTGACTTAGGATCAGGGTCCTGACAGAAGAATGATTTCTTTGACTCAACTCCCAATGCTTAATCAAACATATTGGTCTTTGAAATACTCATCTGTTCTTCAGCCGGTTTAAGAATGTAGAACTTGCCGGTTTATCATCGCCAAGAATTGCCGGTTTATCATCTCCAAGAACTGCCGGTTTACAAATATTGATGGCCTCGACTCATAATTGTTTATAGACGACGGGCTATGATTTTCCCGAAACTAAGAATTTGAAGATGTTCCTCCTTCATATGCATATTACCTGTAGCCCCCAAGTCTTAAGAGGAGAACATAGTGATAGTTTAAGACTTGTTTCAATATAAATGTTGCAACGTTGCACCCTTGAAGAAATCCAGATTGTTCATCCCAGTCACTTGTAAAAACGGAATACTCCATATTATGTAGCCCCCAAGTGTCGGGTTGTCATGCTTGCAACAACCTAGGACTTGTAATTGCCTGATGCTCAAAAAACTTCAACCAATGTAGCCCCAAGGGCCGGGTCATTATGCAATAATGAGCAGGGACTTTATAAATATGATCATGTAGACTTGAACAACAATGTGTAGTCCCCAAGGGCCGGCTCAGTAAGAATACTGAGTTGGGACTTTAC
>LR738715.1:343130354-343194947 GCA_902687465.1 Secale cereale
TTCTTCTTCTTCTTCTTCTTCTTTTTTCATCTTTCTTCTTTCTTCTTAACCTAAACTAAACATAATAAACTTAACCTAAACTAAACTAAATCTAAACCAAAAAAACAGAAACAAAATCTAAACTAAACCTAAACTTAACCAAGCCTAAATTAAACTAAACCAAATTAAACTAAATGTAAAAAACAGAAAAAGGGATGTCTCACCTTTAGGCGCGGCAGGGGTTGCCTGGGATGGAGGAGGGGGCGGCGGGGCGGCGACGCGGTGGGGCGGGGCGGCACGGCAGGGCGGGGTGGCCGGGGCGGCGGGGCGGCCAGGACAAGGCGGCGCCGTGGGGCGGGGCGAGGCGCCGGGGTGGATCGGGCACGACTGGGGCGGCTGCACGGTGTGATGAGGGAGGGAGAGATATAGGGGAGAGAGAGAGGGACGTGGGGCTGGCCGCTTTTTAGTTTAGGTCACACCTCTTTGCCGTCTGCTAGCGGACGGAAAAGAGCCTAGCTAACGGACGTTAGCTTGCCACTTTCTTTGCCATCCGCTAGCGGACGGCAAAGAAAGTGTCCGTTAGGTGGCCCTCGCTAGTACACCACCCTCCCTCTTTGCCGTCTGCTAGTAGACGGCAGAGCTTCTATGCCATCAGCTAGTAGATGGCAAAGAGCTGGCTAACGGCAAACATGCTCTTTGCCGTCAGCTATTTCTTTGTCGTCCGCTTTCTTTAAGCTGATGGCAAAGACCTTCTTTGCCGTTAGCTAGCAGACCGCAAAGAGCTGGCTGACAGCAAAGATCCTGATTCCAGTAGTGTTGGACTGAGCGAGACACAGTTGGCCAATACGAAAGCCGAACTGGATGCGGCCAAGAAAGCTACCAGCGAAATTTCTATGACGTGTTCTGCGTATTAACACACTGTTCTCCCCATAGCCTCCGAATCTATAAGCCAATTGCGGAAAGAACTGGAGGCTAGAAAATGAGTGCTGACACGGAGTTCTGAGGAGAAGAATGAGCTCATGGTGGAAAACTGGCGGAAAGCCGAAGAAATCAAGAATTTGAAATCTCGGTTGGCACAAGCCTTGGAGGAGAACCAAAAGCTGAAAGGTGGCAT
This sequence comes from Secale cereale, assembly GCA_902687465.1. Taxonomy (NCBI): domain Eukaryota; kingdom Viridiplantae; phylum Streptophyta; class Magnoliopsida; order Poales; family Poaceae; genus Secale; species Secale cereale. The sequence goes on from LR738715.1 coordinate 343,131,448, forward strand.
GTTCAGTAGGTCATGAATTTAGTATGACACGGATTGTGGATAATCACAATATTAAAAATAAATTATGCTCCTGTTTGCTAGGTCTCCTGATAGGACGACCAGAAGAGGAGGCCGGTTTCTTTAGTGGGAACCTTTAGAAGCAGCTGACCAAAACGCACGAGAGGGCCCGGAAGGCCATGAAAAGCATGGTTAAGGCATTATGGCCGCTGGAAGCACCGTCGGACAATATAGCGGAGCTGGCTAGCCACTTTAAGGGGGCGAGGCGGCGTTTTGACTTATGGAAGAAATCGGTCTATCGGGAAGGAGCGTGCGAGGCCTAGGCAATGGTGAAGACCCGGTTTATCAAACTTGATCCTGAACATATGGCTCGAGTTGGACCCATGGGGCCGAATGGGCAAGAAATAACCCTTAGCTTAGTATATGACCAAGTAATGCCTGCCGCGCGATAGTCTCAACAAGACCGTGCTTTGGATAGCTTGATAGATGGTATCAATAAAGAACAGGGTGCGTGATTCTATGTATCCATGTACTTTACATCGAGCTATCTCGATCCGTAGAAAAACGTTGTCTTAACCGGCAATCGACTTCTGCCTCCCCGATCAGTGATCGGGGAGTGTTCCTGTTGGGAAATGTTGCATGGAAAACAATAAAATTTCTACACACATGCAAGATCTATCCATGGATATGCATAGCAACGACAGGGGAGGGAGTGTCTACGTACCCTCGTAGACTGTAAGCGGAAGCATTTGTTAACGCGGTTGATGTTGTCGAACTTCTCCGCGATCCAACCGATCAAGTACTGAACGTATGACACCTCCGCATTCAGCACACGTTCAGCTCAGTGACGTCCGCACCTTGTTGATCCAGCAAGCCGGGCGAAGTAGCAGATGAGTTCCGGTAGCATGACGGCATGGTGATGGTGATGGTGATGCTAGCTCCGCAGGGCTTCTGCTAAGCACTATGAAAATATGACGAGGGACAAAACTGTGGAGAGGGGCGCCACACACGGCGAAGACAATGTTGTGTTCTTGTGTGGCACCCCCTCCCTACATATATATAGGTGGGGAGAGAAGGAGGCAGCCAGGAGGCGCCCCAAGTGGGGCCGAATCCCACTTGGGCTCCTGCCCTAGGCCGACCCCCCTTTCCTTCTTTTGGCGCCAAGGGAAATAAAGGAGGAGGTGGCGCCCCCCTTTCCTTTATCTCATAAGGAGGGGAAGGCATGAGGAGTGGCGCCCCCTTTCCTTCTTCTAGGGACAACGACCAGGGAGAGGGCGCGCCATGATACATCTCCAACGTATCTACTTTTCCAAACACCTTTGCCCTTGTTTTGGACTCTAACTTGCATGATTTGAATGGAACTAACCCGGACTGACGCTATTTTCAGCAGAATCACCATGGTGTTATTTTTGTGCAGAAATAAAAGTTCTCAGAATGACCTGAAATTTAGCAGAGAATTGTTTTGGAATATATAAAAAATATATGCGGAAATAACCAGACCAGGGGGCCCACACCCTGTCCACAAGGGTGGGGGCGCGCCCCCTGGGCATGCCCCCTGCCTTGTGGGCCCCATGTTGCTCCACCGACGTATCCCCCGACTCCATATATTCACTTTCGGGAAGAAAAAAAATCAGAGAGAAGGAATTATCGCGTTTTACGATACGGAGCCGCCGCCAAGCCCTAATCTCTCTTGGGAGGGCTGATCTGGAGTCCGTTCGGGGCTCCGGAGAGTGGAGATCGTCGCCGTCGTCATCATCAACCTTCCTCAATCACCAATTCCATGATGCTCACTGCCGTGCATGAGTAATCCCATCGTAGGCTTGCTGGACGGTGATGGGTTGGATGAGATTTACCAAGCAATCGAGTTAGTTTTGTTAGGGTTTGATCCCTAGTATCCACTATGTTCTAAGATTGATGTTGCTATGACTTTGCCATGCTTAATGCTTGTCACACGGGCCCGAGTGCCATGATTTCAGATCTGAACCTATTATGTTTTCATGAATATATGTGTGTTCTTGATCCTATCTTGCAAGTCAACAGTCACCTACTATGTGTTATGATCCGGCAACCCCGAAGTGACAATAGTTGGGACCACTCCCGGTGATGACCGTAGTTTGAGGAGTTCATTTATTCACTATGTGTTAATGCTTTGGTCCGGTACTCTATTAAAAGGAGGCCTTAATATCCCTTAGTTTCCACTAGGACCCCGCTGCCACGGGAGGGTAGGACAAAAGATGTCGTGCAAGTTCTTTTCCATAAGCACCTATGACTATATTCGGAATACATGCCTACATTACATTGATGAACTAGAGCTAGTTCTGTGTAACCCTATGTTATAACTATTACATGAGGAATCGCATCTGACATAATTATCCATCACTGATCCAATTCCTACGAGCTTTTCACATATTGCTTGTTGCTTATTTACTTTTCCGCTGCTACTGTTACAATCACTACAAAAACACTATCGCTACTTTTGCTACCGTTACCGTTACTTCCATATTACCTTGCTACTAAACTACCTTGCTGCAGATACTAAGTTTCCAGGTGCGGTTGAATTGACAACTTAACTGCTAATACTTAATAGTATTCTTTGGCTCCCCTTGAGTCAAATCAATAAATTTGGTTTGAATACTTTACCCTCGAAAACTGTTGCGATCCCCTACACTTGTGGGTTATCAAGACTATTTTCTGGCGCCGTTGCCAGGGAGCATAGCTATATTCTTTAAGTCACTTGGGATTTATATCTATTGATCACTATGAAGAACTTGAAAGACTCAAAAACCAAGATTTATCCCTCAACTATGAGGAGGGGGGGTAAGGAACTGCCATCTAGCTCTGCACTTGATTCACTCTATGTTATGAGTAAACTTGCGACACCTACTCCTGCTATTGAATCTGATATGTCGCATGTTCTTGATGATGCCACTTCTTCTATGTATGATGAAACTACTTCTATGCTTGATAATATTATGCCACTAGGTGAATTTCTAGATGAACAAGTTGCTAAGGTTAGGGAGAATGCAAATATTGAAACTGATAATATTGATGAAAGTGATGATGAAGATTCTCCCCCTAGATATGAATTGCCTGTTATTCCTGAGGGTCATGTTATGGATGAAGAAACTGCTAGAGATTTTCTTGCTTGCAAGGATAGATATGATCTTAAGAAATTATTAGCTAAGCTGAAAGAAAAGTCTTTGAATGCTAGAATGAAATATGACCCTCCTTTTGCTACGTCACCTATCTTTGTTACTGATAAGGATTATGATTTCTCTGTTGATCTTGAGTTAATTACTTTGGTTGAATCTGATCCTTTCCATGGCTATGAATCTGAAAATGTTGTGTCACATCTTACTAAGTTGAATAATATAGCCACCCTATTTACCAATGATGAAATGATTCGTTATTACTATATCCTTAAGTTATTCTGTTTCTCGTTAAAGGGTGATGCTAAGACATGGTTTAATTCTCTTGATCGCGGTTATGTGCATAGTCCCCAAGATATGATGCATTACTTTTCTGCTAAATATTCTCCCGCTCATAAGAAACAAGCTGCCTTATGGGAAATATATAAATTTGTGCAAATTGAAGAAGAGAGTCTCCCACAAGCTTCGGGAGGCTTCTCCAATTACTTAATGATTTGCCTGATCATCCACTTCAGAGGAACGATATACTTGATGTCTTTTATAATGGACTAACCGATGCTTCCAGAGACCACCTGGATAGTTGTGCTGTTTGTGTTTTCAGGGAAAGAACTGTCGATCAAGCTGAATTACTATTGAAAAATATGTTGACCAATGAAAATAATTGGACACTTCCTGAACCATCCCCTAAACCAACTCCGAAGAAAAGGGGTGTTCTATTTCTCAGTCCTGAAGATATGCAAGAGGCAAAGAAATCTATGAAAGAAAAAGGTATTAAAGTTGAAGATGTTAAGAATTTACTTCCTATTGAAGAAATACATGGTCTTGATAACCCGACACAGGTAGTAAAGGTAAATTCTCTTTATAGATTTGATGAACGTGATATTCCTCGTTATAAGTCTGCGAGCCAATGCTTTGATGAGTTTGAAAATTTTATTGTGAATCAAGAAAACTTCAATGCTTATGTTGGTAAACAATTGCAACGTAATGCTTATATGATTGAACACTTGAGTGATTATATGTCTAGAGTTAAAGGTGAATTAAAATTCATTAGTAAACATGCATCTATGGTTACCACTCAAGTAGAACAAGTACTTAAAGCACAAAATAATTTGCTCAATGAATTAAATAGTAAGAAAAATGATAATGTTGTTAGAGTTATGACTAGAGGTGGTAAAATGACTCATGAACCTCTGTATCCTGAAGGCCACCCTAAGATAATTGAGCAATATTCTCAGAGAGCTAATTTAGATGCACCTAGTTCTTCTAAGAAGAAGAAAAAGAGAAAATGATAGGACTTTGCATGCTTCTAGTGAACCTGTAGCTGACACACCTGAGAATCCCAATGATATCTCTGTTTCTGATGCTGAGACACAATCTGGTAATGAACATGAACCTAGTGATAATGTTAATGATGATGTTCATGATGATGCTCAACCTAGCAATGATAATGATGTAGAGACTGAACCTGCTGTTGATCTTGATAACCCACAATCAAAGAATCAACGTTATGATAAGAGAGACTTTGTTGCTAGGAAGCACGGTAAGGAAAGAGAACCATGGGTTCAGAAACCCATGCCTTTTCCTCCTAAACCATCCAATAAAAAGGATGATGAGGATTTTGAGCGCTTTGCTGAAATGATTAGACCTATCTTTTTGCGTATGCGTTTGGCTGATATGCTTAAAACAAATCCTTATGCTAAGCAAATGAAAGATATTATCACCAATAAAAGAAAGATACCTGAAGTTGAAATTTCCACCATGCTTGCCAATTACACTTTTAAGGGTGGAATACCTAAGAAACTAGGAGATCCAGGAGTACCTACTATACCTTGCTCCATTAAAAGAAACTATGTTAAAACCGCCTTATGTGATCTTGGAGCCGGTGTTAGTGTTATGCCTCTCTCTTTATATCGTAGACTTGACTTGAGTAAGTTGACACCTACTGAAATATCTTTGCAAATGGCCGATAAATCAACTCCTATACCTGTCGGTATTTGTGAGGATGTGCCTGTTGTGGTTGCTAATGTTACTATTCTAACGGACTTTGTTATCCTTGATATTCCCAAGGACGATAGTATGTCTATTTTCCTTGGTAGACCCTTTTTGAATATTGCAGGGGGTGTTATTGATTGCAACAAAGGCAATGTCACTTTTCATGTTGATGGTAATGATCATATGGTACACTTTCCGAGGAAACAATCTCAGGTCCACAGTATCAATTCTACTGGAAAAATTTCAACTATTACTATTGGAGGTTTTGAATTTCCTCTTCCTACTGTCAAAAAGAAATATGACATTCTTATTGTTGGGGACATACATATCCCCATTGAGGTAACCTAGTGTTATTCGAGAATTCTCCGGTTTCATGTTATTCGAAAAGAGTTTATTAACAAGACTTGACCAACCTTGTTAATGGATTCCTTTTGATGAGCATGAGATGGGTGAATCTAGATAGCACAACTTTCTGTACCCTCCTTTTACTTTCTGTTAATTAGATTAAATAAATCAAAAATAGTATTTTCTATGTGTTTTCAGAGTTATCCGTGCAATAAAAAAACCCGAAAATGAAATATGTTTTTTTCTCGAATATTTGAGAATATTTGGCACTGAGAACACAGCAGGGGGAGCCAGCACCTGGCCACGAGGGTCCAGGGCGCTCCCACCCCCCTAGGCACACCCCTGCCTCGTGGGCCCCACGTGGCCCCCCTCCATGTATTCCTGCACCCACACACTCCTTCTTCCTCCCAAAAAAATCACTATCGAGCTCAAGCACAAGTTCTAGTTCATCTTGCTGCCATTTTCGATCTCCTTGCTCAAAGCGCCATTCACAAAACTATTTGGGGATATTGTTACTTGGTATGTGACTCCTCCAATGGTCCAATTAGTTTTTGTTCTAGTGCCTTATTTATTGCAATTTTTTGCTGATGTAGTGACCTTGTTCTTGAGCTTGCATGTTAAATTTATTTGGTCCCAAGTAGTTCTAATGCATGATATAGTCTCTAGGCACTTGTGGGAGTAGTTGCTATCAATATTATTGAGTTTGGTTCACTTTTATTTTGAGTTACTAAAAATTTCAGAAAATTTTAGAAAAATGCATATGAAAATCTTCCAAGGAGGTTCCTCAAGGAAGCAAGGACCAAGGCTCGCGATACGTGAGCCGGACGATGAATTACCGAGGGAAGCTCAAGTGCGGCCCTATGAATGGCCGTCAGAGGAGTTTATGGTTCGGGCAGACATTAAGGAGGAGTTTGACGCATATGTGCGTAATGCTGACCTCGAGGTATTCATGTTAGATAAGTGCCCTCAGTACGATTACTTAACTGATTCCTTTGTGAGAAGGTTTAAATTTACATCTTCACGTAATTCTCACACTGTCCTATTTCATCTATATGATAAATCTTACACCATAGACCTAGAAGATTTTAATGATGCTTGCAAGCTCCCGCAGTGGGGCAATATTAGTGAACCTCGAAAATCTGAATATAAAGACTTCCTTGCTAGTATCACTGTGGGGGAATCTAGAGAGATCACACAAGCTACCATAGGAAGCATTCACTTTCCTTCCATACATTATTTTGCTCTCTTTATTGGTAGATGCATCAACGGTAAAGATGAAGCTTGCCACATGTGTGTACCAGATCTTAGTGTCCTCAAAAGTGCGGTATTAGGTGATAGACAATATAATTTGGGGGCCATTGTTGCACGTAGGTTACATCATAATGGTTTAAATGGAGATTTATTTGGTGGGATTTATGCCACTCGCATAGCTAATCATCTTGGTGTGCCTATACATGAAAATGATGCAAAATTACCACTTGCTTATTTAGATTATAATGCTATGGTTAGCCATCGGTTTGTAGAGAGGGATGAACAATCCCTCCAGTATGGACTAATCTTTGACAGGCGTCACACTGTCCATATTGCTCTCCCTGCTCTTACCTTCTTTGACTTTCAGGCAAAAGGGAGATATACTATAACCAGGGAAGAGGCAAATGAGTATCAAGAGACGACGAGGGCAGCTCATCTCCAAGCTGCAGCTCAGCAGGCAAGAGCTGCTGCATCTCAGTACAACCCCAACTACGACTTTGGATATCCTTCAGGCCAATACTGGCCATAGACCAACTTAGGCCAAAAGCCTAAGCTCGGGGGAGTACGTATTTCTCACCGACAATACATTCATGTTCACACACTAATTCTAGTTATCGGTGCTCACACTTTTTCATTGTACTATCCATGCTAATTTCAATTCTATTCTTAGTCTTTTTCTTGCGTGTTAGAAAAACCTTAAGAAAAACAAAAAAAAAATAGTTGTAGCTTTTAGCTAGTTTACTTTCCATGCATGTAGTAGTAGTAATTAAAAGAAAACCCAAAAATATTTCTCGTTCTTCTTTTTGCTTGTTGGGAGCTTTCCCGTGTAAATAGTTTCTTTTCTTTTCTTTGGGGGTCAAGAGGAGAAGACCATGATGAAAATGCTTAGTGGCTCTCATTTGCTTTATTCTTGATTTAACCATGAGCCATATTACGTTGTCTTCTCTCTTGTATTAAATGCTTATAGATTCCAGCTTAGTCCAATGCACGCACACTATTATTATTATCCACACCGTTCGGTCGTGCGAGTGAAAGGCAATAATGACGATATATGATGAATTGATGGAGATGAGAAAAGCTGGTATGAACTCGACCTCTCTTGTTTTTGTAAATATGATAGTTCATCGTTCCTGATTCAGCTTGTTATGAATGAAACATGCTTGCGATGACAATTAGAGATCATTGTTGCTCATGCCATGCTTAATTAGCTAGGAGTTTGTAATGGTATGTCTTGCATGCCAACATGATATTAAAATGGTTGTGATGTGGTATGATAGGGTGGTATCCTCCTTTGAACAATTCAAGTAGTTTGACTTGGCACATGTTCACACATGTAGTTGAAACAAATCAACATAGCCTCCATGATATTTATGTTCATGGTGATTTATATCCTACTCATGCTTGCATTCATTGTTGATTAATTTTAATGCATGCTCATGACTGTTGTCGCTCTCTAGTTGGTCGCTCCTCAGTCTCTTTCTAGCCTTCACCTGTACTAAGCGGGAATACTGCTTGTGCATCCACTTCCATAAACCCCAAAGTTATCCCATATGAGTCCACCATACCTTCCTATATGCGGTATCTACCTGCCGTTCCAAGTAAATATGTACGTGCCAAACTCTAAACCTTCAAATTAAATTCTGTTTTGTATGCTCGAACAGCTCATGTATCAACTAGGGTTGTCTATATCTTCCATGATAGGTGGGTTATTCTCACGATGAGTGGACTCCGCTCATCACTCATGAGAAAATTGCTGGTAACCGGGATGCCCGGTCCCATGCTCAAATCATAATAATTAAACAAAACTCCCCCAAGGCTGTTGCTTGTTTGGATGGTACACGTTGTTTCGGGCTAGCCGTGGAGTGTGCTTGTTGGTGGTTGGGGGAGTATAAACATTACCATTCTGTTTGGGAACCCCCTATAATGTGTGTAGCATGGAAGATATCGAGATTCATGGTTGTTATGTTGATAATGAGAGTATACCGCTCAAAATATTATTCATCTCTATTTAAAAATTGAGCTCTGGCACCTCTACAAATCCCTGCTTCCCTCTGCGAAGGGCCTATCTATTTACTTTATGTTGAGTCATCATCCTCTTATTAAAGACCACCAGTTGGAGAGCACCGCTGTCATTTGCATGTATTGCTATTAATTTGCATTGAGTATGATTATGACTGGATCTCTTTTACCATGAATTACAATGTCTAGTTAGTCCTTGATATTTAAAGGTGCTCTGCATTTATGTTTTGCGGTCTCGGAAAGGGCTAGGGAGATACCATCTTGTCATATCATATTATGATTGTTTTGAGAATTTTTTGACATCCGAGGTTTATTATTATTGCTCGCTAGTTGATTATGCCATTGATATGAGTAGAAATGAGACCTGAAAGTTATTGTGAATGTGTTTAGTTCATGATCTTTGCTGAAAACTTGAATGTTGGCTTTACATATTTACAACAACAAGAGCAAACAGAGTTTGTCAAAGTTTTTCTTTATCACTTTCAGTTTATCAACTGAATTGCTTGAGGACAAGCAAATGTTTATGCTTGGGGGAGTTGATACGTCTCCAGCGTATCTACTTTTCCAAACACTTTTGTTTTGGACTCTAACTTGCATGATCTGAATGGAACTAACCCGGACTGACGCTGTTTTCAGTAGAACTGTCATGGTGTTATTTTTGTGCAGTAATAAAAGTTCTCAGAATGACCTGAAATTCAACGGAAAATTGTTTTGGAATATATAAAAAATATCTGCGGAAAGAACCAGACCAGGGGGGCACACCCTATCCACGAGGGTGGGGGCGCGCCCCCCTGGGCGTGTCCCCTGCCTCGTGGGCCCCCTGTTGCTCCACGACGTATCCCCGACTTCATATATTCACTTTCGGGGAGAAAAAAAGAGAGAAGGAATTATCGCATTTTACAATATGGAGCCGCCGCCAAGCCCTAATCTCTCTCGGGAGGGCTGATTTGGAGTCCGTTCGGGGCTTCGGAGAGTGGAGATCGTCGCCGTCGTCATCATCAACCTTCCTCCATCACCAATTCCATTATGCTCACCGCCGTGCGTGAGTAATCCCATCGTAGGCTTGCTGGACGGTGATGGGTTGGATGAGATTTACCATGTAATCGAGTTAGTTTTGTTAGGGTTTGGTCCCTAGTATCCACTATGTTCTAAGATTGATGTTGCTATGACTTTGCCATGCCTAATGCTTGACACTAGGGCCCGGGTGCCATGATTTCAGATATGAACCTATTATGTTTTCATGAATATATGTGTGTTCTTGATCCTATCTTGCAAGTCAATAGTCACCTACTATGTGTTATGATCCGGCAACCCCAAAGTGAGAATAATCGGGACCACTCCCGGTGATGACCGTAGTTTGAGGAGTTCATGTGTGCACTATGTGTTAATGCTTTGGTCCGGTACTCTATTAAAAGGAGGCATTAATATCCCTTGTTTCCACTAGGATCCCGCTGCCACGGGAGGGTAGGACAAAAGATGTCATGCAAGTTCTTTTCCATAAGCACGCATGACTATATTCGGAATACATGCCTACATTACATTGATGAACTAGAGCTAGTTCTGTGTCACCCTATGTTATAACTATTACATGAGGAATCGCATCCAACATAATTATCCATCACTGATCCAATGCCTACGAGCTTTTCACATATTTCTTGTTGCTTATTTTATTTGCTGCTGCTACTGTTACAATGACTACAAAAACACTATCGCTACTTTTGCTACCGTTACCGTTACTTCCATATTACCTTGCTACTAAACTACCTTGCTGCAGATACTAAGTTTCCAGGTGTGGTTGAATTGACAACTCACCTGCTAATACTTAAGAGTATTCTTTGGCTCCCCTTATGTCGAATCAATAAATTTGGGTTGAATACTTTACCCTCAAAAATTGTTGCGATCCCCTACACTTGTGGGTTATCACGCCATCCCCCTTGTGGGCTGTTGTATGTCTCCCCTTGGACCATTAGGCCCATTGACCTCCCGTGGCCTCTCGGAACCCCTTCCGGTGATCTGATGACTACCCGGTACCCTCGAAACTCTTTCGGTGTCCAAATAGTATCGTCCTATATATCAATATTTACCCCGAGACCATTCTGGAGCTCATCGTCATGTCCGTGACCTCATCCGGGACTCCGATCAACATTCGGTCACCGAATCTCATAACTCATATAACACTATATCATCAACGAACGTTAAGCGTGCGGGCCCTACGGGTTCGAGAACTATGTATACATGTCCGAGACACCTCTCCAGCCAATAACCAGTAGCGGAACCTGGATGCCCATATTGTTTCCTACATATTCTACGAGGATCTTTATCGGTCGAACTGTTATGACAACATACGTAATTCCCTTTGTTTGTCGGTATGTTACTTGCTCGAGAATCGATCGTCGGTATCTCCATATCTAGTTCAATCTCGTCAATGGAAAGTCTCTTTACTCATTCCGTAATATATCATCTCATAACTAACTCCTTAGCCATCATGCTTGAAAGCTTCTTGTGATGTGCATTACCGAGAGGTCTTCGAGATACCTCTCCGATACACAGAGCGGCAAATCCTAATCTCGATCCATGCCAACTCAACAGACACCTTCCAAAATACCTATAGAGCATATTTATGATCACCTAGTTCTGTTGTGACGTTTGATAGCACACAAGGTATTCCTTCGGTATCCGGGAGTTGCATGATCTCATAGTCAAAGGAGTATGTATTTGACATTTAAGAAAGCAACAACAATAATCTGAACGATCAAATGCTAAGCTAACGAATGGGTCTTATCCATCACATCATTCTCCTAATGATGTGATCCCATTATCAAATGACAACTCATGTCTATGGTTAGGAAACCTTAACCATCTTTGATCAATGAGCTAGTCTAGTAAAGGCTTTACTAGGGACACGATATTTTTTTATGTATTCACACATGTATTTAAGTTTCTGGTCGATACAATTCTAGCATGAACAATAAACCTTTATCATAATCAAGGAAATATAGTAATAACAACTTTATTATTGCCTCTAGGGCATATTTCCATCAGCCTCCCACTTGCTAGAGTCAATAATCTAGATTACATTGTGATGAATCTAACACCCATGGAGTGTTGGTGCTGATCATGTTTTGCCCGCGGATGAGGCTTAGTCAATGGGCCTGCCACATTCAGATCCGTATGTACTTTAAAAATTTCTATGTCTCCATCCTTGACCTTTTCACGAATGGAGTTGAAGCATCTCTTGATGTGTTTTGTTCTCTTGTGAAACCTGGATTCCTTCGCCTAGGTAATTACTCCAGTGTTGTCACAAAAGATTGTCATTGGACCAGATGCACTAGGTATCACACCAAGATCGGATATGAACTCCTTCATCCAGACTCCTTCATGTGCTGCTTCCGAAGTAGCTATGTACTCCGCTTCACACATAGATCCTGCCACGATGTTCTACTTGGAACTACACCAACTGACAGCTCCACCATTCAATATAAATATGTATCCGGTCTGAGACTTAGAGTCATACAGATCTGTTTCGAAGCTAGCATTGACGTAACCCTTTACGACGAGTTGTTCGTCACCTCCATAAACGAGAAACATACCCTTGGTCCTTTTTAGGTACTTAATATGTTCTTGACCGCTGCCCAGTGATCCACTCCTAGATAATTTGGTACCTCCCTTCCAAACTTATGGCAAGGCAAACATCACGACTAGTACACAGTATAGCATACATGATAGAACCTGTGGCTGAGGCATATGGAATGGCTTCCATTTTCTCTCTATCTTCTGTAGTGGTCGGGCTTTGAGTCTGACTCAATTTCACACCTTGTAACACATGCAAGAACCCTTTCTTTGATTGATCCATTTTGAACTTCTTCGTCAAGGTATGTGCCTTGTGAAAGTCCTATTAAGTGTCTTGATCTATCTCTATAGATCTTGATGCCCAATATATAAGTAGCTTCACCGAGGTCTTTCATTGAAAAATTCTTATTCAAGTATCCTTTATGCTATCCAGAAATTCTATGTCATTTTCAATCAACAATATGTCATCCACAAATAATATCAAAAATGCTACAGAGCTCCGAATCACTTTCTTGTAAATACAGGCTTCACTTCAAGTATGTATAAAACCATATGCTTTGATCACCTCATCAAAGCGTATATTCCAACTCCGAGATGCTTGCACCAGTCCATAGATGGATCACTGGAGCTTGCACGCTTTGTTAGCACCTTTAGGATCTACAAAACATTTTGGTTGCATCATATACAACTTTTCTTTTAGAAATCCATTAAAGAATGCAGTTTTGACATCCATTTGCCAGATTTCATAATCATAAAATGTGGCAATTGCTAACATGATTCAGACAGACTTAAGCATCGCTACGGGTGAGAAAGTCTCATCGTAGTCAACTCCTTGAACTTGTCGAAAACCTTCTGCGACAAGTCGAGCTTTGTAGGCAGTAACATTACCATGAGTGTCAGTCTTCTTCTTGAATCCATTTATTCTCTATGGCTTGCCGATCATCGGGAAAGTCCACCAAAGTCCACACTTTGTTCTCATACATGGATCCTATCTCAGATTTTATGGCCTCAAACCATTTTTAGGAATCTGGGCTCATCATAGCTTCTTCATAGTTCGAAGGTTTGCCGTTGTCCAACAACATGACTTCCAAGATAGGATTACCATACCACTCAAGTGCGGTACGTGTTCAGGTCGACCTTCAAGGTTTAGTAGTAACTTGATCCAAAGTTTCATGATCACCATCATCAGCTTCTTCTCTAGTTGGTGTAGGCATCACGGGAACGGTTTTCTCTGATGAGCTACTTTCCAGTTCGAGAGAAGGTACAATTACCTTATCAAGTTCTACTTTCCTCCCACTCACTTATTTTGAGAGAAACTCCTTCTCCAGAAAGGACCCATTCTTAACAACAAAGATCTTGCCTTCGGATCTGTGGTAGAAGGTGTACCCAATAGTTTCTTTAGGGTATCCTATGAAGACACACTTCTCCTATTTGGGTTCAAGCTTATCCGGTTGAAGCCTTTTGACATAAGTGTCGCAACCCCAATTTTTTTAAGAAACGACAGCTTTGATTTCTTGCCAAACCATAGTTCATACGGTGTCGTCTCAACGGATTTAGACGGTGTCCTATTTAATGTGAATGCAACTGTCTCTAATGCATAACCCCAAAATGATAAAGGAAAATCTGTAAGAGACATCATAGAACGCACCATATCTAATAGAGTATGGTTACAACGTTCGGACACACCAATAAGCTGTGGTGTTCCAGGTGGCATGAGTTGTGATACTATTCCACATTGTTTTAAATGAAGGACAAACTCCTAACTCAAATATTCGCCTCCACGATCAGATCGTAGAAACTTTATTTTCTTATTACGATGATTCTCCACTTCACTCTGAAATTAGTTACACTTTTCAAATGTTTCAAACTTGTGACTCATTAAGTAGATATACCCATACCTACTTAAATCATGTGCGAAGGTCAGAAAATAACGATACCCGATGCATGCTTCAACACTCATTGGACCACATACATCAGTATGTATTATTTCCAATAAGTCATTAGCTCGCTCCATTGTTCCAAAGAATGGATTTTTAGTCATCTTGCCCACGAGGGATGGTTCACAAGTATCAAATGATTCATAATCAAAGTGATTCCAAAATTCCATTAGCATGGAGTTTCTTCATGTGTTTTACACCAATATGACCCAAACGGCAATACCACAAGTATGTTGCACTATCATTATCAACTTTGCATCTTTTGGCATCAATATTATGAATATGTCTATCACTACGATTGAGATTCAATAAGAATAGACCATTCCTCAAGGGTGCATGACCATAAAATATATTACTCATATAAATAGAATAACAATTATTCTCCGATTTAATTGAATAACCGTCTCGCATTAAACAAGATCTAGATATCATGTTCATGCTCAACGCTGGCACCAAATAAAAATTATTAAGGTCTAAAACTAACCCCGAAAGTAGATGTGGAGGTAGCATGCTGACGACGATCACATCGACCTTGGAACCATTCCTAATGCGCGTCGTCACCTCGTCCTTAGCCAATCTTCGTTTATTCTGCAGCTCCTATTTCGGGTTACAAATATGAGCAACCAAACCAGTATCAAATACCCAAGCACAGCTACGAGCACTAGTAAGGAACACATCAATAACATGTATATCAAATATACCTTTGTTCACATTGCCATACTTCTTACCCACCAAATACTTGGGGCAGTTTTGCTTCTAGTGACCACTCCCTTTGTAGTAGAAGCACTCAGTTTCAGGCTTAGGTTTAGCTTTGAGCTTCTTTACGGGAGTAGCAACTTGTTTTCCATTCTTCGTGAAGTTCCCTTTCTTTCCTTTTCCCTTTTTTCTTGAAAACTAGTGGTATTGTTAACCATCAACACTTGATGCTCCTTCTTGATTTCTACCTCCGCTGATTTCAGCATCGCGAAGAGCTCGGGAATTGTTTTCTCCATCGCTTGCATATTATAGTTCATCACGAAATCTTTGTAGCTTGGTGGCAGTGATTGAAGAACTTTGTCAATGACACTCTCAACTGGAAGATCAAATCCCAGCTGAGTCAAGTGGTTATGATACCCGGACATTTTGAGTATGTGTTCACTGACAGAACTATTCTCCTCCATCTTTCAGCTATAGAACTTGTTGGAGACTTCATATCTTTCAACCCGGGCATTAGCTTGAAATATCAATTTCAGCTCCTGGAACATCTCATGCTCCGTGACGTTCAAAACGTCTTTGAAGTCCGGGTTCTAAGCCGTAAAGCATGGCACAATGACTATCGAGTAGTCATTAGATCGAGCTTGCTAGACGTTCATAACATCTTCATCAGCTCCTGCAGCAGGTCTGTCAACTAGCGGTGCATCAAGGACATAATTCTTCTGTGCAGCAATGAGGATAATCCAAAAGCTATGGACCCATTCCGTGTAGTTTCTACCATCATATTTCAACTTAGCTTTCTATAAGAACGCATTAAAATTCAGGGGAACAGTAGCACATGCTATTGATCTACAACATAGATATGCAAACCTATTAGGACTAAGTTCATGATAAATTAAGTTCAATTAATCAAATTACTAATGAACTCCCACTTAATTAAATTAGCATCCCTCGAGTTATCTAAGTGATACATGATCCAAATCAAGTAACCCACGTCCGCATCACATGAGATGGGGTAGTCATCAATGGTGAACATCTCTATGTTGATCATATCTACCATATAACTCATGTTTGTCCTTTCGGTATCCAGTGTTCTAAGACCATGTCTGTACATGCTAGGCTCATCAAGTTTAACCCAAGTATTCTGCATGTGTAAATATGACTTACACCCGTTGTATGTGAACGTAGAGTCTATCACACCCGATCATCACGAGATGCTTCGAAACGACGAACTTTAGCAATGGTGCATACTCGAGGAGAGCACTTTTTTCTTGAAATTTAGTGAAGGGTTCATCTTATAATGCTACCACTGCGTGACGCCCCGAGACCGACGCTCCAGAGGACTTCCATATATTTCGTGATCGCCATATGTTTTATTTTGTTTTGTGCATTGCATCATGTCATCATGACATCATGTAATTAATCTTTGCAACTCAAATATGATTCACAAGTTATCAAGAATGAGATATTTAAACCCATCATTTTTCTTTGTTCAAGAGATGCTTTCAACCCCTCAATTTATTTGTTGATTAATTGATGTCTGCTAGAACTACGTCGATATTTCCCCAAAGAGGAAGGGATGATGCAGTATAGCAGCGGTAGGTATTTCCCTCGGTGATGAGACCAAGGTTATCGAACCAGTAGGAGAACCAAGAACACAACATAAACATCACCTGCACACAAATAACAAATACTCGCAACCCGACGTGTAAAAGGGGTTGTCAATCCCTTTTGGGTAATAGACGTGACATAGTTTTAAATATTGATAGATCGAACGCCAAATAAGATAAATTACAGCAAGGTATTTTTTGGTTTTTTGGTTTAATAGATCTGAAAATAAAAGAAAAGGAGAATAGATCTCAAAGGCAAATAATATGAGAAAGAGACCCGGGGGCTGTAGATTTCTCTAGTGGCTTCTCTCGACAAAATAACAAACGGTGGGGAAACAATTACTGTCAGGCAATTGATAGAACTTCAAATAATCATGACGATATCCAGGCAATGATCATCATATATGCATCGCATCCAAGATTAGTAGAACGACTCCTGCCTACATCTACTACTATTACTCCACACATCGAGCGCTATCCAACATGCATCTAGTGTATTAAGTTCATGGAGAAACGGAGTAATGCAATAAGAATGGTGACATGATGTAGACAAGATCTATTTATGTAGAAATAGACCCCATCGTTTTATCCTTAGTAGCAAGGATACATACGTGTCGGTTCCCTTTCTGTCACTAGGATCAAGCACCGTAAGATCGAACCCACTACAAAGCACCTCTTCCCATTGCAAGATAAATAGATCAAATTAGCCAAACAAAACCCAAATATCATAGAAGAAATACGAGGCTATACGAAATCATGCATATAAGAGATCAAAGAAGACTCAAATAACTTTCATGGATATAAAAAGTTAGATCTGATCATAAACTCAAAGTTCATCGGATCCCAACAAACACACCGCAAAAGAGTTACATCATATGGATCTCCAAGAGACCATTATATTGATAATCAAGAGAGAGAGAGAGAGAGAGAGAGAGAGAGAGAGAGAGAGAGAGAGAGAGGAAACCATCTAGCTACTAACTACGGACTCGTAGGTCTACAAGGAACTACTCACGCATGATCGAAGAGGCACCAATGAAGATGGTGAATCCCTCCGTGATGGTGTCTAGATTGGATCTGGTGGTTCTATACTTTGCAGCGGCTGGAATAGAATTTCATGAACTCCTCTAGGGTTTCTGGAATATATGAGTATTTATAGAGCAAAGAGGCGGTGCGGGAGGCCACTGAGGTGGGCACAACCCACCTGGGGGCGCCAGGGGGGGCCTGGCGCGCCCTGCTGGGTTGTGCCCCCCTCAGGTTACCCCCTAGGTGCAGCTCTGGCCCATTGGGTGTCTTCTGGCCCATAAAACATCTCCAAAAAGTTTCGCAGTGTTTGGACTCCGTTTGATATTGATTTCCTGCGATGTAAAAAAACATGCAGAAAATAGCATCTGGCACTTGGCACAATGTCAATAGGTTAGTACCAAAAAATGATATAAAATGACTATAAAATGATTGTAAAACATCCAAGAATGATAATATAACAACATGGAACAATCAAAAATTATAGATACGTTGGAGACGTATCAGTAATCTTGGGTTGTATCTCACCTAAAAGCTTTTCCATAAGGATTATTGCTATTTATGGTGCTTATAGATGACCCAAGTTCTCCATTCATCCTCTCGAGGAAAGATCTTTTTTCGTCTTGTTTATCTCAATCCAAACAATTGTTTTCCGTTAGTGGCCGGTTGTCACCTCATAATTTTGAGATGTTTTTCATATGCCCACAACAACCTTATTCTTTTGTTGTTGATTTTTTTCTAAAACTCCGTTCAATCCTTCTTTCTAAGGATGCTTTCAAATTCATTTATGGTAGAAGATGTTGCCTTCTTCTTCATTCTTCATTCTTCTCATTTCATTCTTTCATTTGTTCTGGAGTCATTGTGTTGTTGCTCTCGTCAAGTATCATCCCATCTTCTCAAGTTCATGTTAAATTCCTTCCATTTTTAGTCGGAGCGTTGTCCAAATTATTTCATTCTTATTCCTTCTCTATCTTGTTTTAACTGGAGTGGTTTGAATGTCTATCTTTTCACCTAAGCTCTTCATTCTCGTTGTATTCCTTGTTCCTCTTGTCCAACGGAGTGCTTTCAATTTCGTTCATCTCTGTCGTGTCATTTTCAAGTTTTCAACATCTCAAGGTTTCAGGGTTTCAATCGTTTGTCAGAGAAGCAACTTTGTTTTACCTCTTCCTTTTCCGTTTCTCTATGGTGCCATCCCTAGGATTCCGTTTCTCTTTGTGTGGGAGAGTTGTGACGCCCCGAGACCGACGCTCCAGAGGACTTCCATATACTTCGTGGTCGACTTGTGTTTTATTTTGTTTTGTGCATTGAATCATGTCATCATGCCATCATGTTATTAATCTTTGCAACTGAAATAAAAAAATTGCATGGATCTTCGATCCATTTAAATCGAGGGATATTCGCAATGGTGATTTCTATTTATAACATATACAAAGTCTCCCAATATTATTAGGGAACTATATAAAATATTCCATTAATTTGGAATGAGCCACAACACACATGCATATTAAATCCCTTGGCCTTTCCTTCTTCAAGTTTTGACTCTCTAACCTTGCCTATAATTCTTTTTCCATTTATCGAGGCTCTTCCAAAATTCTCCACATTTTTGGACACTTCTAAAACCTCGCCCTAGTTCAAACCATTTGAATTAAATTCAAATGAGTTTGAATTCAACTCTTCCATATTGCGTGAAACTTCTTTTGTTGGGCTAAGTATAAATCTTAGACTCTATAGGAAATGTTTCAGCATTATCCTAAACCCCTAGCTATTCCTTTTCTTCTCATTTCATTCTATCTATATTTCGGTAGATGGGAAATAGCGAGAAGATTGGCCTTTTTGCTCCTAAGCTGCAACCAACCCATATAACCTCCCCATAGCCCAGCCGGCCACTAGGCCCGGCCGTCCCCACAGCTCACCAAATCCCTAAGTTGGTTATGTACAAGTTGGTTATGTACAAACCCTAGGGCCCTCCGGTGCATATATAAACTGGAGGGTTTAGTCCGTAGAGGCTAGAGACAACATAACCATAGGCTAGACTTTTAGGGTTTAGCCATCATGATATCGAGGTAGATCAACTCTTGTAATCATATTCATCAAGATCAATCTAGCAGGAAGTAGGGTATTACCTCGATCGAGAGGGCCTGAACCTGGGTAAACTGTCCCCACTCTCCTGTTACCATCGATCCTCACACGCATAGTTCGGGACCCCCTACTCGAGATCCTTCGGTTTTGACACCGACATTAGTGCTTTCATTGAGAGTTCAGGACTGATGGATCGCTTCGTCAACAACGACGGCACCGACGAGGGAACCTTTCCTCCTGGCCAGCTTTTTGTGTTTGGCAGCTTCATGCTCCGTGCCAACACAGAAGGCCACCTCGATCAGGTTGAGAGCTACGCCCCTGGCCAACAGGTCAGGTTTGGAAGCTTGAACTACGTTGCTGATATCCGCGGAGACTTGATCTTCGACCGATTCAAGCCCGCGGTGATCGCTCCCTGCCACCACGATGAACATGACCTAACTCTGTCATCGGACCACCTCTAGGCGATAGCACCTGTAACCGCTCTGGACCTAGATCCGAAGCAGATCACGCCACCCGAGGACGGGAAGCTCAACCCCACCGCGGAGGCCGCAAACTCAGCGGTGCTGGAGCCGCACACAGACCCAGCCCTGAGCGAGATCTGTGTTACCGGAACTCCGGATTCGTCTCCGGCTTCAGGTTTCGAACCATGTGCATCTGCATCCTTCGAGCTTGATCAGGCGTCTATCATCGAATTCATCGCCGTAGATATCTTTCGGCACTCACCTTTTGGTGATGTGCTAAACTCATTAAAATCCCTCTCCTTGGCTGGGGACACACAGGCGAATTATACTCGGTTTGAACTGGAGGCTGATGATGGAGAATTTTTCTTCCCAACCACCACCCACTTGGTAGCCACGATCGAAGATCTAACCGATCTACTTGACTACGCTTCTGAAGACTTCGAAGGGATGGACCTCAAAGCTGAAGCAGATCCAGACCAAAACCCGTCCACAACCGGGCGATGGACAGCTATGTCCTCATACGACATGTATATGGTGGATACACCTAAGGAGAAGGAGGGCGATGGCGAAAACGATCCCACAAAGGATAAGCCTATCGATGAACCTCCCAAGCGTCGGTGTCCGAAGCGCCGAACTAAATCCTGTAAAGGGAAAGATAGCAACACCGTCACTAACGATGATGACAGTCCAGAGCAAGCCGAAGACCCCGTAGATCCAGTGATGGAGCGGGTCGAGCGAGGGGACGGCGAACATAGTCCGGGACCGCTGTCTGATGACAGTGATGCCGAAGACAACAATTATGAACCTGTCTCCGAAGAGGATGTTAGCCTAGGTGATGACGAATACATCGTCCCAGAAGAACCCTTAGAACAAAAGCGCTTCGACCGGAGGCTTATTGCCACCGCAAGGAGCCTGAAAAAGCAGCAGCGACGGCTTTGAGCTGCACAGGACACGCTCAAGGATAGATGGAACGAAGTGTTGGGCGCTGAGTGAAAATATGGCTGCAATCGCCAAACCAAAGGCTATCCTAAGCGTAAATTGCTGCCCGAATTCGACAATGAGGCAACTGTGCCTATACTGCCGAAGAATAACACCGCCGACAAGCCGGACCGACCACCTCGTGGACGGGACAGAGTGGCTAGTAACAGCGTACACAAGCCCGCACCTCCGCCCCATAAAGAAAAGGAGGATGCGGCTCAGGGCCGGAAATACGATCTGCGTGAGGACTTGAACAAAAAGGCTGGCAAGACCAGATCCATCTACGGATCTAGGGACTGTGCTCCCGCACGGGACGGCAGCTATCAAGACACACATGCCGGTCATATACCAGTTCGGGGTCAATATCGAATATCACAACCGTCAGACATACGCCATGACATAGCAAAATACAGGGGTGCCGCACACCCTCTGTGCTTCACCGATGAGGTGTTGAATCACGAATTTCCAGAAGGGTTTAAACCCTTAAATATCGAGGCATATGATGGAACGATGGATCATGTTCTCTGGATAGAAGACTTTATTCTTCACATCCACATGGCCCGTGGAGATGATCTTCACGCCATCAAATACTTACCCCGCAAGCTGAAAGGACCAGCTCGGCACTGGCTAAAAAGCCTCCCAGAGAACTCCATTGGAAGTTGGGAAGAACTTGAGGATGCTTTTCGGGCCAATTTTCAAGGGACCTATGTCCGTCCCCCGGATGCTGACAATCTAAGTCACATAATCCAACAACCCGGGGAGTCAACCCGCAAGCTTTGGAATCAGTTTCTCACTAGGAAGAACCAAATTGGCAACTGTCCGGATGCCGAAGCCTTAGCGGCCTTCAAGCACAGTGTCCGAGACGAATGGCTAGCTAGACACCTCGGCCAGGAAAAGCCGAGGACAATGGCTGCCCTAACTACACTCATGACTTGTTTTTGCGCGGGCGAGGACAGCTGGTTAGCTCGTAGTAGTACCAGCGACCCTGGTACATCCGAAGTCAGGGATGGCAATGGAAAGCCACGACATAACAAAAACAAACATAGAAACAATGCTGGAAGCCCTGATGATACAACGGTAAACGCCGGATTCCGTGGCTCAAGACCCGGTCAACGGAAGAAGCTATTTAAAGGCAACAAAGACGGTCCATCTAGCCTGGACAAAATATTAGATAGGCCCTGCCAGATCCATGGCACCCTAGATAAACCTGCAAACCATACCAACCGTAATTGTTGGGTCTTCAAGTAGGCCGGCAAGCTCAACGCCGAACACAAGGGAAAAGGGCCTCAGAGTGAAGATGAGGACGAACCTCGCCAGCCGAACACAGGGGGACAGAAGAAATTTCCACCGAAGATCAAAACAGTGAACATGATCTACGCCACTCATATCCCAAAGAGGGAGCGCAAGAGCGCTCTTCGAGAAGTCTATGCCGTTGAGCCTGTTGCCCCCAAATTCAACCCATGGTTGGCCTGTCCGATCAATTTTTATCGCAGGGATCATCCGACTAGTATCCGTCATGGGGGTTCGGTTGCCCTAGTGCTTGTCCCAATAATCAATGGATACCATCTCACTCGAGTCCTTATGGACGGCGGCAACAGCCTCAATCTAATATATCAGTACACTGTCCGCAAGATGGGGTAGACCCGTCAAGAATCAAGCCAAGCAGCACGACCTTTAAAGGTGTGATACCGGGCATAGAAGTCCGCTGCACGGGCTCTTTAACACTGAAGGTCGTATTCGGCTCTCCCGATAACTTTCGAAGTGAAGAACTAATCTTCTTCATAGCTCCGTTCCGTAGTGGCTATCATGCACTACTCGGAAGAACCACCATCGCCCGCTTTAATGCAGTCCCGCATTATGCTTATTTAAAACTCAAAATGCCTGGACCACGTGGCATCATCACGGTCAATGGAAATATGGAGCGCTCTCTACGTACGGAGGAGGACATTGCGGCCCTAGCAACCGAAGTCCAAAACGGCCTATTCAAGCTGAACAGCTCATCGGTTGTCAAGACCGCGGACACAGCCAAACGAGTCCGGCATACACCTGAGTGCGGCAGCTCAGATGAACCTGAGCTCGATTAGCAGTTGCGCCCCCATCGATTGCCCCATAAGGTGGTAGCATACGTGCCTCGTGTACACAATTATGCCCTTAAAATTCCTTGGGTGGCGCTGGGGGCACATTGCACACAAATAGTCCATAGTTCGGCTCGACCCTATTCGGACTTTAAAATTATCCTTCAAGGTTCACTAAACGAATCAATTTTGTTTACGGCCACACTGGATTTCTTTTCATTTCCAGGTTTTTTCTCTTTCCTTTTTTTATTTTACAGATGGCCATCACACTCCCCCCTTCAAGGACACATTACAAAGGAGAAAACGGCGCAGATGTGCAGCAGGGACCTGCGCTAAGGTTTCTTTTTAGATTAAGACCCTGTGTAAACCTTTTTTCTCTTTTATTTGTTTTATACTTTTCTAGAATGTAAAATGTCCAAGGAAGTTATCGGCATTATCTGTAAACATACGGCTCGAGGTCCTATAACGGGATACTATAGAAACAGCTTGGTTTATATTGTGTTTAGAGTTTTATTCTCTCACCACTAGTGTTCTCTCCCCACGTCGGATTGTGACATGTGCCTTGACAACAGGGTCCATTGCCAAGGGCTGTATCCAGCCCGGTATATGTTGAAAAGACCGAACACCTGTAGGGAGTGTTCGGCGTCCTGGATATTTGCTTTATATGCATCAGTTCTGAATCATGTCTTGGGTCAATAGTTTGGTTGCCCGGCTCCTGTGCTTACCCCTACGTTCCCGATTGTTCCGCTAGGGTGTAAAGGGAGAACTACTGTGGTTGTATTTCTGGATCGTCTGGTCAAGTACCTCAGTAGAGAAAGCCGAAAACTGACTGTCATGATATGCGAGAATCTGGTCTGCGATCCGGTGACTTAGTGTTATACTACGATCGATGGAGATCTACCCCATGTTATACGAAGGATTGGTTTTTGCCCAACCGCGTACAAATGGATACCTTAATTCGGAGATACCATATACGCATCAGGGTCTAGTACCTAGCCCCACTTATCAAACTCCTATGGCTAAGTAAAAGTAATAACACCGCATACTCTGATTGCCTGGTTCGCTCCACATACACCTCCTACACGGACCAAGACGTTGGATAAAGAGTGTCTATGCATATGACCGAACACCCCAGTAATATTTACATGGGGGCTGAAGCTGACGAATGGAAACTTTCAGAGTTAAATAAACGGCCGCACAGGAGATGAAAGTCGCTCACATTATAATAGCGCAAAAGTTATATAAATCGGTTCATAAGCGTAGTCTTCACAGCCTGATACAATTACTCAAAGATAATATCTTTTGAGCATTGGCCTTCTACAAGGAAGGCGCCTTCTACAAGGAAGGCGCCTTCTATGACGTCCTCGAAGTATCTCTCCGGCTTGCGGTGCTCCTTGCCTTCGGGCGGGCCAGCAGTAGCTATGTCCTGCGCCTTCATCTTCGCCCAGTGCACTTTTACACAGGCGAAGGCCATTCGAGCACCCTCTATGTAGGTCGAACGCTTCAACGCATCGACCCGCGGACTCGCTTCGATGAGCCACTTCACCAATCTGAAGTAGCTACTTGGGATTGGCTCAACGGGCCATAGCCAAACTATCAAGTCCTTCATGGCCGGACCCGCTATATTTTGCAGCTCGACCAACTGCTTCATCTGGTCGTTGAGGGGCACCGGATGTTTTGGCGCATAGAACTTCGACCAGAACAGCTTCTCCATGTCGTTCCCCTCCTGGGCTTGGAAGTATTGGGCGGCGTCAGCACTACTCCTCAAGAGATCCGCAAACACGCCTGGAGAATTCCACAACCGTGTCAGCCCAAGGTACTTCTGCCCCTCGAAGATGCTCTGTAAGAAAAAAGTCTTACCAGATGCTATCTCCCGCGCCTACCTAATTTCTTCACAGACGCTGCCCGACTCGCTTTGCGCATCCTGGGCAGCCTTAACTGCCGCAGTGAGCTCGGATGCTTGTTCTGAAGTCTTCTCCTCCAACGCCTCGCATTTCTGAATAGCATCTTTGAGTTCATCTTCGACTTCGGACGCCCGAGCCTCGTGATGTTGGCACGCGGCCTTTTCGGCCTTGAGATCGGCAACTGCTTTGTCAGCGATTGCCTTGCTCGCTTCGGCCTCCTTCTTGGCCTTCACGAGTTCGCCCTTGAGGGCCTCGAGCTCAGTGGCGCCAATTGTTCAATACAAAATATCATAAAGAGTTTATACTCATACTCAATTAATTAGTCTTCTTGACATCTCAATTTTTCAAATCCGCATACCTTGCGTTTCATCTAAACGCTGGTTGACGCGGTCGAGGTCCGCGTTGGCCAACAAAAGCTTCCGATTTAGTTCGGCAACTTCTGCATCTCGTGCAGTTGCCGCACCTAGTGAAGCTTGTTCAAATACAAAAGCATACGGTTCAGCTCTATAATATGCTATACTATGGATACTTCGTCCGATTCTGTTCAAAATCACACAAAGCATCACAGGCTACTGGGTATATGTGTGTATGCATATAAAACAAAAAAAGGTTCCATAAATAACATTACATTGCTTACCTCAAAGCATGTTAGTAGGCTGTTGAAGGCATCATTCTCTCCGCCTTTGAAGGACTGAATCTTCTTCATCACCGCACCCATAACGGTGCGGTGCTCCTCCACGATGGAAGCACTTTGTAGTGCTCCCTCCGGAGGGTTCGGCGCCTCCGGATTGACCCCGGGTGTCGTCGTATCCTCCCCCACCTTGGGGGTCTGGTCTTCGGACCACGGAGCTGCGCTAGGCTCCAGATCAGTATTCGGCGGGGGCCCGGATTGTTTGGGCCCCCCATCTTCGGTCTCCATGGGGATTTTTTCCCCATGGTCAGCGGCAGCCGAGGTATTACCCTCGGTCGCCCTATCACTTGCCCCGCCCCCATCTCCTTGAGCAGGAGATGCACGCTGGGAGAACACTTCGGTGTCCCCACGGGCCACGGGCGATGGAGCTCGGACCAGCGGGTCACTCTCCGTCTCTCCAGGCGCCAGAGAGTTCCCCTCCGATAAGGAGGCGTCAGGGTATGCTCGGGAAGGGCTGTAGGTCATCAGGTGAGAAATACTTTAAAACGTTAAAATGCTAAATAAACAAGGTGCAGCAATTAATATATCTGAACAACTTACGTTTCGATTGGGGGCCTCTCCCTAGGCTTCACCACAAAATTGTGTTCGGACGATGAGTCCGAACAGACGGGGAGGTTCAGTCTCCTTCGGGGTGCGGCCTTGCTTGCGTCAGCAGCGGCCGCCCTCTTCTTCCCCCTGCCCTGAGCAGGGGACTCTCCTTCTTCGTCATCCTCCTCCTCTTCGGAGGAGAGGATGTTGATCTCCTCGGACTTCGTGTCCGTTGGGCGGGGGCCGCAATCGGCCTCCTTGCTCTTCTTCTTGGACTTCTTGTCTGGCGCCTTGTACGGCACCGAAACCAGCATCGCCATCAGTTGAGGCATGTCTGGGTCTTCTAGCAAAGGCGCCGAACACTTAATCTGGATTGCCTTCTTCGTCCAGCCCTGTATATCACACAAAAACTCCAATTCATATTATCGTTAAAATAAGAAGGGGATATATGTTTGGCAGAATTTTTGATTACCTCTTGTGCGGTGAACGCAGTGCTGTAGCATGCGTCCTCAGTTTCCTTAGACCACTCCTTCTAGCTCTTAAAGAGATGCTTTCAGGTCTCTTTGTCCATGGAGCTGAAGAGATGCTTCAGGGGCCGGTCTCCTGCCAGATCGAACTCCCATAGGGAGGAACCCTGGTGTTGGCAAGGAAGGACAAGTCGGGTCAGCATTACCTGAACCACGGTTGTGAGTTTGTAGCCCTTGGTTATCATGATGGACACACGGCCTTGGAGTGCCGTCACCTCAGCCCGAGACCCCCAGTTTGGACTCTTTTCGGTTCAGGAGGTTAGCCTCACCGGGGGTCCAGATCTGAAAGCAGGCGCCGCCGCTCATTTGGCGTTGCGGGGCTCAGTGATATAAAGCCACTCATGCTGCCAAACCTTGTTCGTTTCCATGAATAACCCCTTTCGCCAGGTTGCATTCGGGAGCTTGCTTATCATAGTGCCCCTGCACTCCACGTGTTGCCCGTCCCCCACCTTCGGCTTCACTTTGAAGGTCTTGAGCCATAGGCCGAAGTGTGGGGGAACGCGGAGGAAAGCTTCACACACCACTATGAAAGCGGAGATGTGAAGGATTGAATTTGGGGCTAGATCATGGAAATCTAGCCCGTACAAAAATAGCAAACCCCGTACAAAGGGGTGAGGAGGGAATCCTAGCCCCCTAATGAAGTGCGAGAGGAACACGACTCTCTCACCCGCCTCCGGGACGGGAATCACCTGGTCCTGGGCGGGGACTCGATGCGCGATGTTGGCAGCGAGATAGCCCGCACTCTGGAGATCCTCCACGGCTTTCTCAGTAACCGGGGAGTCCTCCCACTTGCCCTTGGCGCCGGATCCAGCCATTTCTGAGGAAGGAAGTGGTGGTTGAGGAACGGAGAACTGCGGGCGCAAGAGATGAGGATGGTGGGGCTAAGGAGATTGGAGAGCTCGGGCATGAGGAAAGCATGGGGCAGATGGAAGGGATTGATGTCCTTTTATAACGCTGCGAATACAGAACGTCCCCTACTTTAGCCGTAGACCTCGCCGGTTCCCAAAGCGGTCGTGCGTAATGCACGGTTTGGATGCTCACGTCACATTTATAAGGATCCCCTAATAAGTGGGCACGACCTCTGTATTGATAAGACGTGTCGAGTGGGGTTATACCTCGAAACGCGAAACTAGGACCAAATAAAACCTGTCTGATATGTTAGTGGAATGGACGTGACGCTTCACCAAAAAGTTGTGAGTAAAGACACGTTATCAATTTTCTTTCAAATGCCTTGCCTTCGAGGCTAAGGGTTGTACTAACCATGCAGAGCCGAACACAATACACTTTTTGCAGAAGATATATTCGGAAGAAGGAACCGGCCTTGCAATGCCGAAGATAATACGGAAGCCGAACTCATCATCATCGAAGACAGGTTCAGGGGCTACTGAGGGAGTCCTAGATCGAGGAGTCCTCATGTGGCCGGATAACTCGGGGTGGGCCGAACTGGTGGGCCGTTAAGATCATCGCTGAAGATCGTCTCTCATATCTGGATAGGACTCCTGTATCCGTATAATGGTAGGTTTTAGGTTCGGGTGTAATCTTTCCTTCCTCTGCAAGTTGGTTATGTACAAACCCAAGGGCCCTCCGGCACATATATAAACTAGAGGGTTTAGTCCATAGAGGCCAGAGACAACAAAATCATAGGCTAGACTTTTAGGGTTTAGCCATCATGATCTCGAGTTAGATCAACTCTTGTAATCATATTCATCAAGATCAATCTAGCAGGAAGTATGATATTACCTCGATCGAGAGGGCCTGAACCTGGGTAAACATCATGTCCCCTCATGTTACCATCGGTCCTCAGACGCATAGTTCGGGACCCCCTACCCGAGATCCGCCGGTTTTGACACCGACAGTGACCGCTCCTCATAGACTCCTCTCGCGGCTTCCGCGCGCGGTGGTGACCACTCTACATCGACTCCTCCCGCGGCTTCCGCACATGGCGCTGACCGCTCTACATCGACTCATCTCTCAGTTTCTGCTCTTGGCGGTGACTGGTCTACGTTGACTCCTCCAATGGCTTCCACATGCAGCTCTACGTCGACTCGCAACTCTCGGTCAACTCTACACGCGGCTAGTGTTCCTACCTCTACCTCTTCCGATGTGTCCCTGTCTGCGCGTGAGATTGCACAGCTGTGATGCCTGCTTGCTGCTTCGGAATCTTCACCGATTGGTTCTGTTGGTTCCGTGACTAACTCTTCTGGCACTGAGAGACCACCTTCTACTCATTCAGGTACATCCCCATGGAATCTTGATACTGGGGCGTCTTTTCAAATGACTTATGATTCTTCCAATTTGACCTTCGTTCGACCTGTTGAGTCACATTTTCATGTTATTACAGTTGATGGCACTCCCCTCCCTGTAGCTAGTCGAGGCACTCTTAAAACTTCTTCATTTCATGTTCCCTTTGTCGCTCATGTTCCTCGGCTTACCATGCAACTCATACCTGGTGGTCAGATTGTTGACTCTAGTTGTTGGGTCATTCTCGACTATGATTCGTGTTCTATTCAGGATCGTCGCACCTGTGCTTTGCTTGGTGCTGGCCCTCGATGCTGTGATGGTCTTTGGGAGCTTGACTGGCTTCGTCTTCCCTCCGCTGCCACGGCTGCCAGTCTTGTAGCCCCTGTAGCTGCATCTACCAGCTCTTTTTAGCAATGGCATCATGATGACCCACAAGTATAGGGGATCAATTGTAGCTCTTTCTGATAACTAAGAGTGTCGAACCCAACGAGGAGCAGAAGGAAATGACAAGTGTTTTTCAGTAAGGTAATGTCTGCAAGTGCTGAAATTGTAAGTAGCAGAGTAGTTTGATAGCAAGATAATTTTGTAACAAGCAAGTAACGATAGTAGTAGCAAAAGTGCAGTAAGATAGCCCAATTCTTTTGAGTCAAAGGACAGGCTAAGACGATCTCTTATAATAAGCAAAGCGTTCTTAAGGGTACATGGGAATATCATCTAGTCACTTTCATCATGTTGGTTCAATTCGTGTTCGCAACTTTGATAATTTGATATGTGGGTGGATCGGTGCTTAGGCGTTGTTTTTACTTGAACAAACCTCCTACTTATGATTAAACCTCCCGCGAGCATCCACAACTACGAGAAAAGTATTAAGAATGGATTCTAACCATAGCATTAAACTTTTGGATCCAATCGGTCCCTTACGGAATAGCGCATAAACTGGGGTTTAAGCTTCTGTCACTCTTGCAACCCACCATCTAATTACTACTCCACAATGCATTCCCTTAGGCCCAAATATGGTGAAGTGTCATGTAGTCGACATTCACATGACACCAATAAGGGAATCACAACATACATACTAACAAAATATCAAACACATATCAAATTCACATGATTACTTGCAACATAATTTCTCCCGTGACCTCAAGAACAAAGTTAACTACTCACAAATGCTGAGCATGCTCAAGATCAGAGGGGTATTAAATAGCATAATGGATCTGAACATTTAATCTTCCACCAAATAAACCATATAGTTGATGTAATCAACTACAAGATGTAATCAACACTAATAGTCACCCACAAGCACTAATCTATAGTACCGGTAACAAGATTGAACACAAGAGATGAACTAGGGTTTGAGATGAGATGGTGTTGTTGAAGATGTTGATGAAGATAGCCCACCCCAAGATGGGAGAGTTGTTGGTGATGATGATGGCGATGATTTCCCCCTCTGGGAGGGAAGTTCCCCCGGCGGAATCGCTCCGCCGGAGGGCAAAATTGCTCATGCCCCAAGTTCCACCTCGAGACGGCGGTGCTCCATCCAGAAAGTCTCCTCCTTATTTTTTTCCAGGTAAGAATGGCTTATATACCAGAAGATGGGCACTGGAGGTGGGCCTGGGCGAGCACAACCCACTAGGGCGCGCCTGGGGGGCCTAGCATGCCCAGGTGGGTTGTGCCCACCTGGTGGGCCCCTTCTGGTGGTTATCAGCTCCAGTATTTTGTATATATTCCATAAAAAACCTCCGTGAAGTTTCAGCTTGTTTGGAGTTGTGCAGAATAGGTGGCCTGACGTAGCTTTTTCAGGTCCAGATTTCCAGCTGCCGGAATTCTCCCTCTTTGTATGTACCTTGCGAATTATGAGAGGAAAGGCAGTAGAATTACTCCAAAAAGCATTATTATGCATAATAACAACATAAATAATAGCAAGAAAACATGATGGAAAATGGACGTATCAACTCCCCCATGCTTAGATCTCGCTTGTCCTCAAGCGAAAACCGAAATTGAAAAACATGTCCACATGCTTTGAGATAGAGGTGTCGATAAAAACAAAATACGGACATAGAAGCATCATGTTGATTATTATAACAACAACAAATTCAAACATAAGACTTTTATCAAAGGTCTTGTATCATAAACTTCTCATGAACAAGTAACAGTTCATCACACAGTTGAAGTATAAAGCATAAACTCTATTAGAAACCAACAAACTATGTTTTTAGTCAACTTTGCAACTACAATTCATCATCTTTTCAGCAAGGGCCACGTATCGGAGCCTTTAGGCAAGTCCACATACCCAGCCATCATATAGTCTTCTATGATTGCTAACACTCACCGGATACACATGAGCAAAACATTTCAACCGGACACATAGAATGATAGGGGCTTATAGTTTTGCCTCCCAACGTACTCACCTCCAGGGTGATGTCAACAATAATAACTCATGTCACCCATATTCAACTGGACATATGTTCCTATATCTTTCCTCACCACATGATGCTTGCCAAAGGATAAAATAAAAAGGAATAGAGAGAAAAATTTGACTCTTTGCATAAATGATAGGCGCTTCGCAGAGGGAAGTAGAGGTTGTCATGCGCTTATTTGTTTGTATGCTCAACCCCTTAATAAAAAGGAACGTCACGTTATATTGCCCCTTGTGAGAGCAACCTTTATTATGCAGTCTATCACTTTTATTTTTTTGCCATCACAAGTTCGTACAACGCTCAATTTTCCCTTACACTAAATGATCTCACACTTTTAGAAGCAATTTTTATTGCCTTATTGCACCGATGACAACTTACTTGAGGGATCTTACTCAATCCATAGGTAGGTATGGTGGACTCTCGAAAAAGGTTTGGGTTTAAAGATTTTTTGATGCACAAGTAGTATCTCTACTTAATGCGGAGTTTTTTTGGCT
This sequence comes from Secale cereale, assembly GCA_902687465.1. Classification (NCBI taxonomy): domain Eukaryota; kingdom Viridiplantae; phylum Streptophyta; class Magnoliopsida; order Poales; family Poaceae; genus Secale; species Secale cereale. Next base: position 343,163,426 of record LR738715.1, read on the forward strand.
ACAAAAGATATTGAGCAAGCACCACATGTTAAAGGATCTATGACAATATGACTTCTATGTGAATATGAACCAACATAAATCATTAAGTTGTCTTCGTTGTCCAACGTCAACAATTTTGGCATATAATATTTTGATGGGGGCTCACAATCACAAAATATTTCTAGGATAATATATTTATATGTGAATATTCTCTTCCCTTATTAATTCTTTCATGAGTTGCATCACTGACCAATGCTATGTTTGTCAACCTCTAATAAAAAATTCTACTCATACTTTTCCTTATGTGGTGCCATCACCTACCGTAAGATTAGCCTATGATCTTCTCAATTTATTTCCTTTCTTTTATTGCAACATGAAAGTAAAGAAATCAAAACTCAGACTAAACTTTATTATATAACTTGCACACGATTACAAGGATAGATCACTAAGCAAACTCTAAAAAAGAAAAGATCGAACTAAACTTTATTTTATTTTAAAGAAAAAGATCAAACTAAAATAAGTAAAGGCAAAAGGATAGTGGGGATGATACGATTCCGGGGCACCTCCCCCAAGCTTCGCGAAAGCCATGGAGAGTGCCCATACCCAATACTCAATTTTCTTTCGGTGATGAAGTAGATGCTGGTGGCGGAGAAGAAATAGTGAGCTCTTACAACTTGCGTCATTGGCTAAAACTTGTGTCCCTTAGGTCCTCGTTTTCCAGCTCGAGCTTCAATATTTTCTTGCCCAATGTTTCCTTGGTCTCCCGTTGGAAGCGAGGAGGAAGAGGCTCATCTTCTTCGTCCTCATCCGTGGACCAAGCATGCGCAGGCTTAAAAACATAGATATCAAAAGACTTGTGGGAGGAAGGGCTCTCATCTCCTGAGCCTTGAGATGACATGATCTCAGATCTACCAGAAATCAGCAAGAAAGAAGAACATAAGATTTCTCCATGATACGGTGGTCAATTGGTTCGGGGGGTATATTGTCGGGGTTTTGGTGCGACATATGCCAAAGGATGGCTTATCATGCATGGGGACAATAGAACGTCGCCTGGCCCTGGAAGCGAGATAAGGCGATACTTAGGATGCCTACGAATCTTACCCAAGTTTGGGGCTCTCTGTGGAGATAACACCCCTAGTCCTGCTCTGCGGGGACTCGGCGTCATGACTAATGTCAATATGGTAGCTACAAGGTTGCTCCTTGATCTGGACTGCAGGCTGTGGTGTGAGCTTGCCGCCCGTTGGCGGTGTTTCACGCGTCATTGCCCCGTCAAGTTAGCGTGCCAGCCCACGTGCGCGACGAGACGTAGCAACGGGCTGGGGCCCGCCACTACAGGGCCTTGATGCGCGCGCTGATCTATTGCGGTAGAGGCAATTGCCCTCCCCATGCGCATTTAATGCGCGCGGATTAGGCGCGAAAAAGGTGGGGATCGTGCGGGGCATGGAGCAGTTAATCCCATGCCCTTGCCCCCTCGGCTTCATCACCCCGAGCCTATAAGTACGCCTGGGGGGGGGGGGTCAGCGCTGCTCGCGCACACCCCCGCTCCGTTCTCTTCTTCCTCCTTGCTCTCTCTCGCGCACCTCGCCACCGCCGCTTGCAGCGCTCCGTCGGAGCGAGCTCTTGCCTCAAGCCATGGCTGCGGAGGCGCAGGTCCACCTCCCCGGCGAGTGGGATGGCAGCGAGGTCCTCGACAAGCACATCTTCTACCTCCGCCACGCACGGTGATTGCCCCCCGCCGACAAGGTCGCCGTGCGTCTGGCGCCGGCGAAGGAAATCAGGCCGGTGCCGTGGTTCGGCGAGCGGGTCGTCTTCCGCTCGCACTTCCCCTGCGGCTTCGGGCTCCCCACCGGCTGCTTCCTCTGCTCCTTCCTCGAATTATTCAACGTGCAGCCTCACCACCTCATGCCGAACACGGTGGTGACGCTGTCCGCCTTCGTCGTCCTCTGCGAGGGGTACCTCGCGATACTCCCCACAATCGAGCTGTGGACCGAGCTCTTCTATTTGAAGCTCAGCACCGCGGTCCGGGGCGTGGCGGCCCAATGCGGTGGGTGCATCGCGGTGAAGCGCGGCGGGGTCAAGAACTACTTCCCGCCGCCTGCTCTTGTGCACTCGGTGAAGCTGTAGCAAAAGACGTATTTCTACGTCTCCAACGTCGACCCTGCGCACGACTTCATCGGCCTGCCGGACTTCGCGCCCGGCCGGCCTGCCGAACCCCGTGCCTCTTGGAAGTCCCAGCCCGTCTCCCTCACACCCGGGGCCTCCATCGCCATGCGGCGCCTCCTGGAGATGAGGGAAAACGAGGGCCTGGTGTTCTCGGACCTTCAGCTCACCTTTGCAGAGCGCCGGGTGCCGCCGCTGTAGTCCCGCCCGCATCTAATCTGTGATATGAGCAAGCGCCGGGACCCGAGTCGGACCTGCACCAAGCAGATGCCATATGAGGAGGTGGCCCTTCTGCCGAACTCCATCTCCAACTGCAAGCTCTCTGACTCGGGCTGGGCGTTTGGCAAGCCGCCGTACAGCCTTAGCAACCCGCCGCCTGCGGTGAGCTTCCTCTTTCCTTCTTCTTCTTTCCTTCCTCCGCCTGTCCCAGCCGCCTGACCCTTGTGCCACCCGCAGATCTTCCCTGGTCAGCCAAAGCCGGGCTCCGACCAGCCGGGCCGCCCTCTGCTACCAGACCGCTCTCAGAGCGACACGAGCGACCCCGATCTGGGGGCTTCCGCCATGGAGGAAGAGGAGGTGACAGGCGGCGGGGGCCAGCCAGCAGACGGCTCGTCAGGAGGCGGCATCGAGAACTGGCCAGATGATGACGAGGGGGAGGAGGTGCCGCTTCGCGTCCGAGAGGTGAACCCGCTTGAGAGCGGCAGCTACCTGGTGGCGTCGCCAACCGCAGCCAGCGGCGTGAAACGCCGGCCCTGTGCCGAGCCTACTGGCGGCAAGCTCAAGAAGCTCAAGCTCTCAGCCTCCACCACCAAATGCCAGGAGGTGGCCGCCAAAGCAACCCTTCCTAGGGTTCCCAAGCCTAGGCCTTCCGTGTCTGCGTAAGTGCCGCATCCTCTTTTCTTTCTATATTTGTTCTAATTTTTCGCCTCCTTCGTGGCTGATTTTGCTGTCTTCTTGGGAATGCCCGAACAGTGCCCCGCTTTCTCTCTCGCAGACGCCTGTGGGCTCTGTAGTTGGGGGCATGGATGCCCCTTCTACGCCGCGCCGCGTGGACCATGCCGCCGCGCTCCGAGAGGCGACAGAAAGGAACGCCCGAGAGGCGCGCGAAGAGCGGGAAGCCGCGGCCCTCGAGCAGGCGAAGGCCGATGCCGCAGCCAAGGCTGAGGCCGAGGCAGCCACCAAGGCCCAGGCGGATGCCACCGCCCATGCCCAGGAACAGGAGGCAGGCCTCCATCAGCCGGCGGACCACGCTAATCCCCAGGACATGGGCCCTCCGGAGCCGTCCGTCCAAGTGCCGGCTGCTGGCGAGCAGCCGACTCTTGACCAAGAGGGGCACGACCGCGCAGCCATGGAGGCGGAAGCAATCCCTCCCATGCCGCCCGCTGGGACGCAGGACAGCCAGCCCATGGGAGCGGAGGTGCCGCCGGCAGAAGGCATGCTGGTGGCAGGCCCGCTGCCGACCCGCCGAGCCCCCGTCCGTCCGCGTCCTGCGAGGGCGGCCTCAGCGCCACGGCAAGTAGAGGTCGGCGCCGCCAGCTAGTCATCACTAGATAACGAGGCCACCAGCGCAGTGCCGCCAGGCTGGACGCCTGGTGGTAGCGGTGTGCTGAACGTCGCGTCACGAGACGTCCTTGACCGCTTCAACTCTCTGGGCGAGGTCATGCAAATGGCCTTGCGGGAGTTCCTGGCTACGCAAATCTCTGTCTGGGTATGCTGACTCCTTGCTTCTATTTTTATTTCTTCAATTTCTTCTGTGGGGGTGCGTCAGCGCACCCACTGGGTGTAGTCCCCGAGTTCCGAGCTGGCTGCTGAGCAGGCGGCTTGGTACTCCAAGGAGGTACTTTGTGGGCTAACTTGTTTCTTGCTGAAGGATTACCACAATCTTTGGGTGGCGGCCTTCAACTACGAGCGTCAGGAGCTGGCTCAACTGAGGGCTGCCCTGGCTGAAAGCCAGAGTAAGTGTCTTATTTTCCTCCTTGCGGGGGCGCGTCAGTGCACTCGCTGGGTGTAATCCCCGAGTTCCGGGCCGGCTGCTGAGCAGGCGGCCTGGAACTCCAAGGTTGTGTTGTCTTCTTGCTGGTGCTGATGCTCCTTCTCCTTTCTTGCCAGCAACCGCAACCGACCTCCGCAATTAGCTGGGCGGGGTCTAGGCCGAACTCGCCGCCAAGGAGTAGGAGCGCAGCCTCGCCGCCGAGGAACGTGACTGCCTGGCCAAGGACATGGCAGACCAGGCGGCGACACACAAGGCGGAGCTCGGGAAGCTGGCGGACGCTGAGCACCTCCTTCGGGCCGAGTTTGAAACTGAACACTCGAACTGGGCCGAGAAGGAGGCGGCCCTGCAGGACGGCTATGGGGCCATTGCGGACATGGTCGATGGTAAGCCGCTTATCCTGCTTTCACGTGCTTGCCGTCTGCTATGGCCGGCTTTTTTTCTTCTGATTCTTTGTCTTGTCCTTGGCGCAGAGGTCTTCCCGGGACATTTTGTTACTGCCAGGCAGGCTATTGAGGCCCAGCGCGACGAGAGGCGCCAGGTAGGCCGGGTGATCGCACCCAACGCGCCCCGGACTCCCAATGAACAACTTATCGCCGTCAAAGCACGGCTCCAGCCGGCCCATCGCTTGCTCCGCCGCCTGCAACGTGTCGGGTCCCAGGAACTGGCCGCCCTTTGGCCGGACGTCCCAGTACTCCGCAATCCTAGCCGGACCGCCGACTGGTTGGAGGTTGTCGGCTGCTGCTTCGATGCCTGGAAGGGTGCCGCGGTGAGGGTCGGCGCGCGGACCGCCCTGGAATTTGCCAAGGGTTGGTATCCGGACCTGGACCTCGCCCAGCTGGCAGCCTTCCGCCTGGAAGCCGAGCCCGAACTGGCAGCGGTGCGAGGAGATCTCATCAAGCATGCCGCCTCCCTCGCCAACTACACCGACACTGCCGTTTTCATCCCGGAGTTGGATGAAAACGGCCATGTGGTGCCACCCGATAACCTGGACCTGGCGGCGCCGGAGTAGCTAGATGAGGAGATTGCCTCGAGCGACGACGACGATAGCGAGGAGGGCGGCGATGAGGAAGTTGACTCCCAGGAGGCGGAGCCGTCTACTCGTTACCAGCCCGACCAGACCTCCATGAGCGGGCCTAGCGGGACGACGCTGTCTGCCACGGGAAGCGACCTGGCCGAAGCCCATCAGGCGGCCCCCTCAATGGATCCCGTTGTGCCACCTTCTCCACCTGCCGCACCTCTAGCTTAGGCGGCCTCGTGTATCTTTCATTTCCTATTTTTCTTAAGACTTGGTAGAATTAGTCCCGAACAATTCCACCCACTGGGTGTATTCGTAAGATATTGTTGGAGGGCGGCCTTTGAGGCCTTTTGTTATAAATATTCTCTTAATTCTGTATATGTCTATGTTGTTTGCCGGGTTCTAGAGTTAGCACCGTCCTTTGTTCCTTCAGGCGTTTTTTCTTTTGATGTCTCCTTTAACTGCCGTCCTGCCAGCCCGATAGCCACTCCGTGGTCTGTGATTGGGTCAGGTACTTAGCTGTTTTCTGGACAGGCAAGTATCCCGCCCTCTGGAACGCGGTTTGGCTAAGCTTGAAGCCGGCTGGCCGGCTTCTCGGTAGCTGGCCAACTTGTATGAAGGGCCATCTTGCCCTATGTTTATTTTTCTTTAGCCATTTTTCATGTGGGCACCACTTCCTGCCTTTGACTCCCACCAGTCAGACAGCCGCGTTATACGATTCTGTGACTGTAGGTGGGAGAGGGCTTGGATGCCGGCACATTACTTGTCCGACTATTGAGGAAAAAGCTTTAAACATAGGGCCAGGCGGCAAGCCCCCGGGCCGTATTCTTGGTCCCAGTGCCGGGCGAAGGAATGGAAATACTCATTCACAGGCATAAATCTTATCATATAGATAAAGGGGTGGACAGTCCCCGAGAACTCCTCGGGGGTCCCATTGTTTCTCAAAATAAAGTAGATAGCACGACACATATTGCCTTTAGCTATAAAAGCGGCGAAGGAGGTTTGCGTTCCACGGGTGCTCCGACTCCTTGCCTGAGTCGTCTCTTTTGCGTGCTCTTGGCTTCCGCGCATCGATGAGGTAGTAGGCATCGTTGCCTAGTACCTTGCTGATGATGAATGGTCCTTCCCAAGGGGCTGAGAGCTTGTGCTGGCCGGCTGTTCGCTAGATCAGCCGGAGCACAAGATCCCCCTCACGGAAGGAGCGTGGGCTGACTCGCCGGCTGTGGTAGTGATGAACACCCTGCTGGTAGATGGCGGATCGACGGAATGCTACCGGTCAGGCCTCCTCCAGCAGGTCCACGTCATCTTCTCGTGCTTCTCTTGCTTTGGCTTCCGTGTACATGGTGATACGTGGTTAGTCAAACTCAACATCTGTTGTGATGACGGCCTTGGCCCCATAGACAAGGAAGAAGGGAGTGAAGCCGGTTGACTTGTTCGGAGTTGTCCTGAGGCTCCAGAGGACAGACGACAACTCTTCGATCCAGCAGCCGGCCAATCGTTCCAGGGGCTCGACTAGCCGGGGCTTGATGCCGGACAAGATGAGGCCATTTGCACGCTCAACTTGGCCGTTTGACTGCAGGTGGGCAACAAACGCTAAGTCCAGTCAGATGCCCTATGTTGCGCAAAAACGGGCCAATGCACCTTTGGCAAAGTTTGTGCCGTTGTCGGTGATGATGCTGTGCGGTATGCCATATCGGACTGTGATATCAACGATGAAGGTCACAACAGTTGGGCCGTTGAGTTTCTTGATCGACTTCGCCTCGATCAACTTGGTGAACTTGTCCACAGCCACAAGCAAATGGGTCAAGCCACCGCGGGCTGTCTTGAAAGGACCCACCATGTCCAGTCCCCAAACTGCAAACGGCCAAGTGATCGGAATGGTCTTGAGTGCAGAAGCCCTCAAGTGTTGCTTGGAGCTGAAGCGCTGGCAGCCGTTGCACCTCTTGACTAAATCTTTGGCGGCGTCCAAAGCGGTCGGCCAGAAGAAACCGTGGCGGAAGGCTTTGGCGATGAGGAATCTTGAGGCCGCATGGTGGCCACACTTGCCCTGATGAATATCTCTCAAAATGGCTAGACCCTTTTCTGCTTCCCCGCATCGTTAGAAGACGCCGGTTGCACTTCGTCTCACAAGCTCTCTGTTTATTGTTGTATATGCTGAAGCTCGGCGTTGAACCTGTCGTGCCAAGGTTTCGTCTGCTGGCAACTCTCTTCTGAGCAGAAAACTGAGGATTTGATCTGCCCAAGACGGTGCTGAGACTCCTATTACTTATGCCACTGAAACCAGGGTGGTTGGGCCGGGAGGTGGAGGGCTGGGGTGAGCCGCCTGCTGTGTTTCTGAAATCCCCAGGCCGGCTGCAGCAGTCCCCGGGCCGAGTTCTGAAGTCCCCAAGCCAGGTGCTGATGCAGCAGTCCCTAGGCCGTCTGCTGGAGCTGAAGTTTCTTGGCCGCCTACTGGAGCAGTCCCCGGGCCAGCTGCAGCAGTCCCCGGGCCGACTGCTGAGGTTGTTGGGTCGTCTGCCCCAGGATCAGCTGGCATGAAGATTGACTCTGACTCTCGTGACCACTTGATAGACGACTTCGCAAGCATTGGAGGGACACGCCGGCTGGTATTGCTTGGCGGGTGGAGCCAATTCGTGCCAAGGCGTCGGCTTGCACGTTGTCGGCTCGTGGCACGTGGAGGAACTCGCAGCCGTCGAAGTGCCCACTGATCTACTGCACAAGGAAATGGTAACTTGACATGTTTGCATCCTTGGCGTCCCAGTCACCAGACGACTGCTAGATAACCAAATCTGAGTCACCATAGCACAGCATCTGGCAGATGCCAATCTCTTTGGCCATCCAGAGCCCGTGAATGAGTGCCTCATACTCGGCCACATTGTTGGAGGCGGCAAAGTGGATTTGCAGGGTGTACTTGAACTTGTCGCCCTTGGGAGAGGTGAGGACGACGCCGATTCCCAAGCCAGTGCGCATCTTTGATCCATCAAAGTGAATCCGCCAATGGGTTGAATCTGGAGTAGGCGGGAGGTACTGGGTCTCGGCCCAGTCGACGAGGAAGTCCGCCAGCGCTTGAGATTTGATGGTGGTGCGGGTCTGGTAGAAGATGGAAAAGGGGGCCAGCTCGATGGCCCACTTTGCCACTCGGCCTGAAGCATCTCGGTTGCCCATGATCTCAGCAAGCGAAGCCGTGCATAGGACCGTGATCGGATGCTCTTGGAAGTACTGCTTGAGTTTCTTGGCGGCAAAGTACACGCCATATCACATCTTCTGGTAATGGGGGTAGTTCTGCTTGGAGACTAATAGCACCTCGCTCAAGTAGTAGACCGGCCTCTGGACAGGCAAGGCTCTGCCGTCTTCTGGGCGCTCGACCACAATCACAGTACTGACCACCCGGCTGGTGGCGGCTATGTAAAGGAACATGGGCTCCTTGTCTGTTGGCGCCGCCAGGACAGGCGCCGTGGACAGCACTTTCTTAAGCTGTTGGAAGGCTTCATCCGTCTTGTCGTTCCACTCAAAGCAAGTAGTCTTCTTCATCAGTTGGTACACGGGGAGTGCCTTTTCGCCCAGCCAGCTGATGAATCGGCTAAGCGATGCTAGGCACCCGGTGAACTTCTGGACGTCCTGTATGTGAGTTGGCCTCTCCATTATCTCAATGGCCTTTATCTTCACGGGGTTGCACTCGATGTCGTATTCAGATACCAGGAAACCAAGGAGCTGGCCTGCTGGTACCCCGAAGACACATTTCTCCGGGTTTAGCATGATCTGAAAGTGGTGCAGGTTTTCGAATGTCTCTTGGAGGTCTTCCAAGAGAGTTCCCCTCTTCTCCGTCTTCACCACGATATCGTCCACGTAAACATGGGTGTTTCTGCCAAGTTTCTTGAGGAGACACTTCTGCATGCAACGCTGAAAAGTGGCGCCGGCATTCCTCAAGCCGAACGTCATAGTTAGGTTGCAGAAGGCCCCAAATGGCGTGTGGAAGGCGGTCTTCTAGAGGTCGGCCGGATCAAGTTTGATCTGGTGGTATCCAGAATAGGCATCAAGGAATGACAGAAGCTCGCATCCGGCTGTGGAGTCAATCACTTGGTCTATTCGCGGTAGAGCAAACAGATCTTTAGGGCAAGCTTTGTTGAGGCTGGTGTAATCAATGCACATGCGCCATTTGTTGTTCTTCAGCACTAGGACAGGGTTGGAGAGCCACTCAGGGTAGAACACTTCCATAATGAAGCCGGCTGCTAGCAAGCGGGCGACCTCTTCTCCAACAACTCTTCTTTTTTCTTCTGACAGGCAACGGAGTGGCTGCCTGACAGGCTTTGCATCTTCTCTCACATGTAGCTTGTGCTCGACGAAGTCCATCGGGACACCCGGCATGTCTTTGGGGGACCATGCGAAGATGTCCCGATTCTCACGGAGGAAATCGACGAGCTCGCTTTCCTATTTGCTGTCTAGGTTTGACCCTATGACAACAAATCGCTCCGGGTGAGACAGGTCCAAAGAAATCTTCTTCGTCTCCTTGGCCGGCTGGAATGAGCCTTGCGGCTCTGCCTCCTTGGGATCGCATGGTACGGCTAGCTATTCGCCGGCCATTTCCACCAACCGATCAAGGCGACGCTTCTCTTCAGCTACGACGAGGGACTCGGCCAGCCAGCTACTGGCAGTTGCGCATGCGACGGACTTCTCATAGTCCCCGACTATGGTGATTATTCCTTCGGGGCCCAGCATCTTCATATTGAGGTAGGCGTAATGGGGTACTGCCATGAACTTCGCAAGAGCTGGCCGGCCCAATATCACATGATAGGGGCTTTCCAGGTTCACCACTTCAAACCATACTGGCTCCCGCCGGAAATGCTTCTTGTCACCAAACAGGACATCAATCTTGGCATTGCCGACTGGTAAGCAGGAGAAGCCGGGGACGATGCCGTGGAACATGGCCCTGGTAGGCTGAAGCTGCTTCTCTTTGATGCCCAACTTCTCCATGGTGTTTTGATACATGATGTTGATGCTGCTGCCGCCATCTACCAGCACTCAGGAGAAACGATAGGCCTGCCCGTCGGTGGAGAGAGTTGCATCCAGAACCAAGGCGTAAGCTCCTGGCGAAGGCATGACAGTCGGGTGATCTTCGCGGCTCCAGCTGATGGGCCTTTCGGACTAGTGCATGAATTCTAGGGCTTCGAAGGCAATGGTGTTGACTTCTCTGCGCTGCTGGTGCCAGCTGTGCCTATTGTCCGCCTGGCTCGTGAAGACGACGTAAGCTCCGTTCTCTTCTGGGAATTCGTCCTGGACCTGGCCGCCTGGGCGAGCAGCCGACAGTGTCGGAGGCAGAGTCGCCTGCCCAGCAGGCGGCGGTGGCAAAGCTTCCCCTTTGGCAATCCGCGTGAGCCAGTGACACTTTCGTGTGGTGTGATTTGAGGGCTTCGCGCCGCTATGAAACTTATAGGGAGCATCGAAAGCTTGATCGAAGGAGAACGCGGGCTGCCAGGCCGGCTTGCTGCCCCTCTGGCGTTTGGGACCTGCCTGAGCTTCTGGCTGCTGGCCATCAATTGTTGCCACCAGCGGGCTGTTGGAGGCCAGTGGGTGGGCCTTGCGCTTGTGATCAGTCTGCTGCTGGCGCCGACTGGACTCTCAAGCCGGCATTCTAGGAGCCGGTGGAGCCATCTTTCCGGAGGTATCCACATGCATCTCAGACTTCATGGAGGAATCAACGGTGGCATACTTGTCTGCTATGCTTAGCAGCTCGTCCAATGTGGTGGGCTCGTCGCAGAGGAGCTTGTGCTTGAGCAAGGTGCCTTCTCTGCACCCGGCCGTGAAGCACTCGATGGCTTGTACCTCATGCACTCCTTCGCAAGAGTTACGCAGCTCTGCCAAACACGTCAGGTAATCACGAGCAGACTCGTTCGGACCTTGGACGCATAGGGAGAGCTGGCGCGGCTTGGGAGGCCGCTTGTAGGTGCTGGTGAAGTTGCGAGTGAAGACGTCGGTGAAGTCCAGCCAGTTGTTGATGTTGTTGGGCTTGAGGCTGTTCAACCACGTCTGGGCCGTGCCTGGGAGCATGAGTGGCACATATTTCACCGCGAGGCACTTGTTGCCGGTTTCTATGCTGACGGCCGTGAAGTAGTCCACCAGCCAGTCCTCCGGCTTCACCGATCCGTTGTACTTGGGGGTGTCTCTGGGGAGTGAGAAACCTTTGGGGAAAGGCTCGTCACGGATACGGGGGCCGAAGCAAGCTAGGTCGAGGGCATCTTCTTCTTCGACCGCTTGGGACTGGGCCAGTCAGTCGAGGTGGTGGCGGGCGTCATTCTCCCCAACTCCCTCGCGTCGGCCCAAGCGGACTCCGAGAGAAGGATCATCGACAGGCGGCGGAGACACACACCTCTCTTGGCGAGGAGGAGGCGAGCTGTCACACCCTGCATTTTGTAACATGTTATTTGTAACTTTGAAGCATGAAAATTTGGACCAGCAAATTTTTTTTAGCATCATTTGGCTTTTATTTGGAATTGATTTTTCTTCATTTGCTTTTTCATGTGCTCATTAAAGTCAACTATGACCTCTTGTAGATTTCATCTCCACACCCAAAACTTCTGCCCAATGATCATACCAAGTGTTATAAGACAATATAGTATTTTCTTACAAAATTAATTTGGTGAAAAAGTATTTTATAAATTTAGTTTTCCAAAAACCCCTGAATTGAGATTTGCACTGCAAGTACTTGATTTAGGGTGAGAAAATTATTTCAAAAGGTTTATTTGAGACCTAGTAGTCATAGGACTCCCAGAAACCACAAAGGTACAATTTTAAAAGTTATTTTCCTATTTTATTTAAAAGCTTTTTCTTAAGGCCAGAAATGGTCTTTAATAGGGGAAAATTATTTAACTGTTTCAAAAATATTTGCCAAAATTCAGAGAGACTCAGAGGACATATATTGTCCATATATAAGAGTTTAAACACTTGGTCATGTTCAAAATAATGGGTTAAACCCTCTAAAACCCTTTCTGGATATTTCAAGCTTTTGAAATATTTACAAAGGAAACTTTCTCCAAAAATTCCAGGGAAATTCTATCATGTCATATATGACATATTTGATGATCTTGCCAAGTCCCATGCCTTGGGAAGCAAGAAAACATCCTCAAACCCCTTCATAACCATTCTGTCCATATTTGAAGTTTGAGCAACTTTACATTGCCAAACTTGTCCAAATGCTCTCAAACTTGGTGCACATGCTAGAATGGCCTAATAAGGCACCTAGACCAAATGGCACAAGAATCTGAATAGAGCAACTTGATCAGATCACCTCAAAACCCTTTCTGCTCAAATGCAAATTTGAACAACTTTACATTACCAACTTTTTATCTGGAGCTTCAAACTTTGTGAGCATGATCAATACCCCAAATGATGATGCTACACCAAGTGGTGCATCAAGGGGAGATGATTAGCTTGACTCAATCAAGATGAAACTGTTTCTCTTGATTTCTAGGGTTCACCAAAGTTACATTGGCTAGTTTCTTCAAATGAGCCCTAATTTGGTGAAGCACCCTATTTTTTCATGTCTTTCAACCCTGTCAAGTGCCATGTCAAGTGGACTTCATTTACTTGACTAAACACTGATCAAACACCTTCTGCAGAATTTCTAAAACCCTCAACTTGATCACTTTTTCTTTTCTCCATGGCCTCAACTTCTTACCACAGGCTCATTGAGTTACCAGCTACCTCCAGTAACTCCCCCAGCACCTCAGCTCCATGATTGGAGGGTGAAACCCCTGTTTTACCTTGCTGGACAGCAGGTTTCTACCATTTCACCAGCCCTCTCCCTCTCTCTCTGCATCTCCAGGGCATCCAAGGCCTCAGGTCATTTCTTTACTTCTCCTACAACGTGCTAGACACTGTTGGACACGCTGGATCGGACCAAACCGGCGAGAGCACGCTGATGCCAGCAATATGCATGCTCTGGAGCACGCGAACAGTGCCCTCCGCACGCTGGCTCCAGCCAATCGCCGATCCCCGACAACCTCGAGCCTCCCCCTCGCGCCAGTCGAGGCGCCTCGACGTCCGCAACCTCCCCGGCGCTGTCCCCCCTCCTCCTGCGCCCTCCAGTGAACGTTGTCGCACGCGCACCGGCCGCCCGCTTCGGCCATTCTTCTGCTTCACACGCGCGCGCGCCTCTGACGCTCCCCCGCTCCTCCTCTCACCTCTACTGGACGTGGAGCTCGTCCAGGAACTCCCCAGACTCACTCCCCTGGCCTCCCGTGCGCTGTAGCGTCGAGCCGGAGCTCGCCGGCGCACTGGACCACGGGTCTCCGTCGAGCCCCTATAAATAGGCCCTCCCGAGCCTCTCCAACGGCACCACAAGCCGCACTTCACTCCTCTGAGACCCCCAGCACCCTCCACTCCTCCCCAGGACGCCCCAGTGCTCGGGATCGACCGGAGCTCCGCCGCGTCGGGACGCCGGCGATCTCGAGGTACAGGCCTCCCCTGCCTCTCCTTCCACTCATTTCGGAACCGCCGCACTCCACTGATCATTTTCCCCCTGTTTCCCCTCTCCTTGGCAGCCGGAAACAGCCGCAGCCACCACCCTCCGACAAGCCTCCGTCGTCCCACCTCGCCGCCGGTGAACCAGGACTCCCCGCCGTGCCGCACCACCACCACAGCAACCGCAACACGATGCTGAGCCCAACCCTGCCCTCCGTTGCCGTCGCCGTGGCCGGAATCCTCGCCGGTGAGCTCGCCGCCGCCATGCCCGTGGGGTTAGAGATGACAGGCGGGCCCCGCCTGTCATCCCCCCACCTCTCTCCCCCTCCTCTGTGCCGCTGACCCACGGGCCCCGCCCGTCAGGTTTGAAAACCTGACGTGCGCGCGCTGGCTCCCGTGCGGCTGGGCCAGTCCGTCTGGGCCGTGCACTGTGGCCTCTTCTGGCCCAGTGCACAGGACCCCTTTTTCTTTTTCTTTTCTGTTGATGTTTTAAACATTTATACAGAAAAGAATATTGATCCAAAATAAATATTTCCAACTCCTAAAATCTTGTAATATTCCAACCTATTTAATGGTACTACTTTCACTCAAATCCATGAAACTTTGTTGTACTGTTCAAATTTAAATTCAAATTTGGGCAGTAATACTCCTGTTCTAAAATCAATATATTCCATTTTGTAACTCCAAAACTCCAACTAAGATTTTTCCCCATCTTAGAAGTCCCTCTAGTATTTTATAAAAATGGGTTGACATTTTTCTGAGCACTTTGATTTTTCTGTTTTGTTTGTATTCTTATTTTTTCCGTTATTATTATGCGACGTATAGATCCCGTATTTGACGAAGTTGCTGTGGAAGAAGAAGGAGAAGGATTTGAAGACTTTGAAGACCAAGCCAATCCAGGCAAGCAGCCCTTTGACCATGATACACTTGTTCCTCGGAACCCGTTTTGTTTCCGATGCATGATGATAGGGTTACGATGGTAACCTAGATGAACCACCACATGATGCATGCTTTATTGTTGATCTTGCTATATGCTAGATGACATGCAGTAGATGGTCATGATGCTTATATGATGCATGTGTGATATGAACCCTCGTAGTTGAAAACTTTTGCATGAACCCATCGGGTGCCCCTAATGCCCGAGGGTGATGAAGTGTTAGGTCATCACTTGAGAAAGAAGTGATGTGCCGGTAATATCATGTGCATGGTGGAATGATGGATTAGATTTATGTGTGACTACCGTCCCAACCAAACATGTGCAACCACACTACCCCTTATGGGACGGGGCTTTATTGATTACTTAGGTCGATACTAGCATGGTGCCCGCATTACTAGTGACGGGAAGACTTGAGGTCTTTCCCGGGACGGGGTCGTGCTTGGATAGACGACCATGACTGTTTTCACAGGGCACCGGACACACCGTTGGTCCCTTCGGGTACGCGTGACATTGAATTTGGGCAAGTCCCGTGATCTATTGTTTGTACCCGAGGGCCGTGTACCAACGAGTGGACTCTATGTTAGTGTCGTCTAAGGAAAGGTAATGACCGGGTGCTTACCCCGGGTACTTGAGGTACCGCGGGTCGTGGATGACATGGAAGTCCCCCGGATCTTGTGGGTAAAGTGCGCAACCTCTGCAGAGTGTAAAACTATTCGAATAGCCGTGTCCACGGTCATGGACAGTTGGGTGGTGCTACTTAAACTATGTCCAGAATTTTACTTCATCGGTGTTGGAATGTGTGTGATAAGTCAAGGATGGTGACTTGACTCGATGAGTTGAATCATTCATGTTGATATCGGTAACCTGTCTTCGAGGTTACGCGAGGTTATTGATGCATAAACTTGATGGTAGAGTATTGTTCTAGCCTTGCTAGATTGATCATTATTATTCAACTGCACTGTTACTTTGTACCACATCATGGGTTGCTTGCGAGTACATTCAAATTACTCATTGGCTTGCCACTGGTTATTTAATTGGCCAGGCATGGAAGAACAGGATTATGAGGAAGGGTTCTTTGGAGACGATCATGCGAACTAGGACGTTATCCCAGTCAGTATGCCTGTAGGGTTAAGGCAGATGGCATGGGTTCTACCCGTTTATCGAAGACTTCCGCTACTTGAGTTATTTGCTATTCAGCCCGTGAGGCTCTATCTATGTAAGACTTGGCCATAATGGCCTTAATTTGTGTAAGACTATTTGTATGGATGTAAGACTCTTGTTATTTCAGCTTCTGTGTGTTCAGTGAGCATTGATCTCTAGGATCACTGTACACGTGCATTCGGTGATCTCGACTTCTAAGTCGGGGTCCCCAGCGTTCATCTCGCCGCTCTACAACCCTTGGGCGGCCGTCTTGATCACGCTCGATGGTGATGCGAGTCTGTCTGCTGCGAGTGCCGACTGTTTGTGATTGGGACATAGCCCCTTGCTGCGAGTGCCGACTGTTTGTGATTGGGACGTAGCCCCTTGCTCCCACCGAAGAGGGCGGTAATCTGCTTGCACGCCGGCCTCCAAGGCCCGGCGACGGGCTTCCTGCTCCACGACAGCCGCATCGAGGAGCTGCTGGACGCGCTGAGTCATGCAACGAAGTTCGTCTCCCTCTAAGTGGCCTAGCTCATCAGCTGCCGCCTGGGCAGCCCTTAGGTACTCCGACGGGGTGGGGTATACTGGCCGTGGGGCCCCCAGCATGTCAGCCAGCACCCCGCCGCGACCACGAACGGCATCGGCCCGGCTAGGCTCACTAGCAGCCGGTGTAACGCCTATGGTACAGTCCATCTCATGGCAATAGGCTTCGTTGAGGCACTGGGAGGCGGCTAGCTTGTTGGCGTTGTCGAGGAGCAAGACGCGGAGTACCTCCAGCGTCGCGCTGTCCGTTCCCGCGGCGATGGGGGCGGAGAGGCTCTGCATGGCCGCCTGCAGCGGGTCCTGGCCGGACCCGCTGGAAGGCTCGTCGTGGCTGGCGGTCAGCACCTCCGTGACGGTGCTGACACCGCTGCCGCAGGCTGCAGAGGGGAGGGGATCATCGATGATTACCACGTGCTCGGGGAAGGAATCGGCGGATGCCGCGTCGAGGTCGACGATCATGTCGACTGGTGGATCAGAGGAACCCACGAACTCCATGTCAGAGGAATG
Organism: Secale cereale; assembly: GCA_902687465.1. NCBI lineage: Eukaryota > Viridiplantae > Streptophyta > Magnoliopsida > Poales > Poaceae > Secale > Secale cereale. The sequence continues at coordinate 343,180,157 of LR738715.1, forward strand.
CTCGTCGACGATGTGGAGCTTGTCGAGGAGCTCGACGAGGCAACTCTCCGAGCCAACTGGCTCTGTGACCGGAGAGGGCTCGTTGTGAAGGTGGACACCGACGAGAAGGTCGGCGAGTCCGCTCGCGGCGCATGCGGCCTCAGCGGCGCGAAGCATCCCAGCATCCATGCCTGTGGGCGTGCCGGGCTGGCTGTACTCGCCAAGGAGGAACAAACTTCCTGTCCAGAACATGTCTCCGGACGACGGTGCACCTTGCCCCACGGTGGGCGCCAAATGTGGGGGTTTTGGTGCGACATATGCCAAAGGATGGCTTATCATGCATGGGGACAATAGAACGTTGCCGGGCCCTGGAAGCGGGATAAGGCGATACTTAGGGCGCCTACGAATCTTACCCAGGTTTGGGGCTCTCTATGGAGATAACACCCCTAGTCCTGCTCTGCGGGGACTCGGCGTCATGACTAATGTCAATATGGTAGCTACAAGGTTGCTCCTTGATCTGTGTCATCTAGAGGAGGAAGAAGGGCAAGGCTAGCTCTCTATCTTCTCTCTAGGGAATGCGGGTTGTCGCAAGGGTTTCTCCCTATCTGTGTGTCTCTCTTTGTGTCTCTCTTCTTCTTAGGGTCCAACCCCTCCACATGGAGGACCCTGGGGGTTTATATAGGCCTACCCCCAGGGGTACAAGGGTAATCTAGGCGGAACGGCCCCGAACTGTTAGTGTCTTCGGGTGCCGGCCTTCCCGCATGTCTGTTGGGGCCCGCCGTCTGCGGGCCCTCGTGATTGCTTTTCATTGTGGGCGCTCTTCTGCTGATGGCAGCATCGTCACGAGGGGAATGGCTACAGTGCCGCCGCCTCCTGCCGTACACTGCCACCACGTCCTGTCTTGTCATCTTGATGGGGTTCAGACCCCTAGGGCACGGTTAGCCACCTGCTACCAGGCGGCCCGTCCCTCAGGCCGCCTGCCAAAGGTTGCTTACTTCTTGTTGACCCATTGGCTGGTGGGGCCAGCCGCCTGCTGGCCCTGCCACCTATGGGTAGTGGGATCATGGCTTCCTCTGACTGGGACTAGGTCATTGGCAACATGGCTACAGTGATACGCCGCTTAAGGAGTGTCCGTAAGGTATGCCCTCACTGTAGCCACGCCCTTATAGATTCTCTAAGGACATCCTCAACTGTAGCCATGCCTTAGCCTTGTCTTGGTTCCCCAGCTCACGTCCCGAGGAGGAGGCGTGGGTCTGTCTTCTGGATGCTGGTCATTAGGCTGCCGCATGTCCAGGCCCCGCCGCCTGCTGGCAGCCGGCTCCTGGGCGTTGCGGCCCCAGGAGGCGGCCCGATGAGCAGGCGGCCGGGGGGTGACAGGTGGCCCCCAGTTGTCTTGATATACCATGGGTGGTTGATGAGGACACCCGTGGTCAATATCTCCGACATATATAAAGAATTTTTATTTTGGGAAACAAGCAAACGGAATAAAAACAGAGTCCGTAAGGTACCCCAGGTGGGCACAACCCACCTGGGCACGCCAGGCAAGCCTGGCGCGCCCTGGTGTCTTGTACCCACCAGGGTACGCTTCCTGGTAGTTTCTTATTTTCCTAATTTTGTAAATATTACAAAACTGATAAAAAAATATTTTTGAGGATTTTTCGGAGTCATTTTACTTAGCGTAGCACGTACCTCCTTATTTTCATGAATCTGGAGTGTTCTGGAAGGACTCCTTTATGTGTTCTTCCGGTGTCAAAGTTTGGATAATATTGCTTTCAGCATTAATGGGCGTACCTGAGATATAATGCTTTATTCGTTGCCCATTAACAACCTTGGGGTTAGTACCTTCGGCATTATTTATTTTGATAGCTCCAGATCAATAAACCTCCTCGGTGACATAGGGGCCTTCCCATTTAGGGAGGAGTTTGCCGGCAAAGAACCTGAAACGCGGGTTGTACAAAAGAACATATTCTCCGACTTTGAACTCACGCTTTTGTATTCTTTTATCTTGCCATCTTTTAACTTTTTCTTTAAATAACTTGCTATTTTCATAAGCTTGGGTTCTCCATTCATCTAGTGAGCTAATATAAAATAACCTATTTTCACCGACAAGTTTGAAACCATAATTGAGTACCTTGATTGCCCAATATGCTTTATGTTCGAACTCAAGAGGCAAATGACAAGCTTTACCATAAACCATTTTATAAGGAGACATACCATAGGATTTTTATAAGCTGTTCTATAAGCCCAAAGTGCATCATCTAATTTCTTAGACCAATTCTTCCTGGACCTATTGACAATCTTTTGCAAAATTAATTTTATTTCTCTATTACTAAGCTCAGCTTGACCACTAGACCGAGGATGATAAGGTGATGCAATTCTATGGTTAAAATCATATTTAGCAAGCATTTTACGAAAAGCACCATGAATAAAGAGTGAACCACCATCAGTCATTAAATATATGGGGACTCCAAACCTTGGGAAAATAACTTCATTTAGCATTTTAATAGAGGTGTTGTGATCAGCACTACTGGTTAGAATAGATTCTACCCATTTAGTAACATAATCAACATCAACCAAAATATGTCTATACCCATTAGAGGAAGGAAAAGGTCCCATGTAATCAAATCCCCAAACATCAAATGGTTCAACAGCAAGTGAATAATTCATAGGCATTTCTTGACGCGATATTACCTATTCTTTGACATTCATCACAAGATGAGACGAACTTACGGGCATCTTTGAAGAGAGTAGGCCAATAAAATGTAGACTGAAATACCTTGTGTGTAGTTCTATCTCCAACATGATGTCCTCCATATGCTTCAGAGTGACATTTCTGAAGGATTTGTCCCTGTTCATGCTCAGGTACACAACGTCTAATAATACCATCTACTCCTTCTTTATAAAGATGTGGGTCATCCCAAAAGTAATGTCTTAAATCATAAAAGAACTTTTTCTTTTGTTCATATGTAAAACTAGGTGGTAGATATTTAGCAACAATGTAATTAGCATAGTCAGCATACCTAGGAGTATTATTAGTAATGTTTACTGTAGCTAATTTCTAATCAGGAAAACTATCATCAATAGGTAGTGGGTCATCAAGCACATTTTCAAGCCTAGACAAGTTATCGGCTACGGGGTTCTCAGCTCCTCTTCTATCAGTGATATGCAAATGAAATTCTTGTAGCAAGCGAATCCCACTGAATAAGTCTAGGTTTAGCATCTTTCTTTTCCATAATATCATTAATAGCGGCATGGTCAGTGTGAACAGTTACTTTTGAATCAACAATGTAAGATCTAAATTTGTCACGAGCAAACACAAATGCTAAGAATTCTTTTTCAGTGCTAGCATAATTCTTTGTAGCACTGTCTAGAGTTCTACTAGTATAATGAATAGCATTTAGTTTTTATCAACTCTTTGTCCTAGAGCATCACCAACAGCATAATCACTAGCATCACACATAATTTCAAAAGGTAAGTTCCAATCAGGTGGTTGAACTATAGGTGCAGAAATTAAGGCTTTCTTAAGTGTTTCAAAGGCTTCAAAGCAAGTGTCATAAAAAACAAAAGGAACATCCTTTTGTAAAAGGTTAGTGAGAGGCCTAGAAATTATTGAAAAGTCTTTGATAAATGTCCTATAGAAACCAACATGACCTAAGAAACTACGAATACCTTTGATATCCTTAGGACATGGCATTTTATCAACTGCATCAACCTTAGCTTTATCCACTTCAATACCCTTTTTATAAATCTTATGGCCCAAGACAATACCTTCACTAACCATAAAGTGGCATTTCTCTCAATTCAAGACAAGACTTGTTTGTTCACATCTCTGGAAAACTCGATCAAGATTGCTTAAACAATCATAAAAAGACTTCCCATAAACAGAGAAATCATCCATGAAAACCTCTACAATCTTTTCACAAAAGTCAGAGAATATTGCAGTAATACATCTTTGAAAGGTAGCAGGTGCATTACATAAACCAAAAGGAATACGTCTATAAGCATAGGTTCCAAATGGACATGTAGAAGTAGTCTTCTCTTGGTCAGGTTGAGAAACAGATATTTGTGAAAAACCAGAGTATCCATCAAGGAAGCAAAAGTGTGTGTGCTTCGATAATATTTCTAGCATTTGATCAATAAAAGGTAGAGGGTAATGATCTCTTCTAGTTGCTTTATTTAATTTCCTAAAATAAATTACCATTTTATAGCCTGTAACAATTCTTTGTGGAATAAGTTCATTCTTATCATTAGGAACAACAATAATACCTCCTTTCTTAGGAACACAATGAACGGGACTTACCCATCTACTATCAGCTATGGGATAGATTATACCTGCTTCCATAAGTTCTAATATTTCTGTGCTTACCACTTCTTTCATTTTCGGATTTAACTGACGTTGATGATCAACAACAGGTTAGCATCAGGTTCCATATTAATCTTATGCTGACATAGAGTGGGACTAATGCCCTTTAAATCATCAAGAGTATATCCAATAGTAGCTTGGTGCTTCCTTAGAATTTTCAATAATCTTTCCTCTTCATGTTCTGAAAGGGTAGCACTAATAATAACATGATATATCTTCTTTTCATCAAGATAAGCATATTTCAAAGTGTCTGGCAATTGTTTTAGTTCAAACACAGGATCACCTTTAGGTGGAGGAGGACCTCTTAGAGTTTCAACAAGCAAATTGTGTTTAAGCAGAGGACATTGTTCAAATAAAATATCATCTATTTCATTTCTTTCATGCATGTGTAAATCATTTTCATGGTCTAGCAAATATTGTTCTAAAGGATCAGTAGGAGGCACAACAATAGAAGTGTCGGGGAAACTGATCGCCCACGAACACCTATGGGACCGGAGCCCCTTTTTGGTACGGCAAGGGAGCGGAGGGAGCACAAAGAGCGGATCGAGGCGCGCACGTGAGCAGTTTACCCAGGTTCGGGCCGCACGGATGCGTAAAACCCTACTCCTGCCTTGGTTTTGTTATTGAGTTCTTGGCTCGGGAGCAAGAAGATCTACAGTACCAGCTACACCGAGCGTGGGAGTGATCAAGCTTCGGAACCCCCTCTACGTTGTGCATGGGCCTCCTTTTATAGGTCAAAGGGGTCACCGACAGGTGGCAACGTATTTGAGGGTAAAAACGTAAAAGTGGTGGTAGTTGTAACAGTGTATGCACAGTGTTTTGTACCTAACCCTGACGGTGGGGGACAAAGGCATTGAATGCCCGTCGCCGTCGCCCTAAATAGTGCAAAAAGCGTCCGTCCGGGCGTCTCCGTTCGCCACGACGGTGGTCTCATCATCGTGGCCTGCCACCGTGTCCCCCAGGCTGCACAGCCTTCCGCCACGTGCCCCTGGAAGGGCCCCTGGGCGACGCATGGCCGGATGAGCTGGAGCGCGGGCACACAGTGGAAGCTTGCCGCGGCAAGCGTCTTGCCACGGTTGCTACCTTGTCGGGCCCGGAAGCTTGTCGCTCCCCGGACCTTGCCGGGGCGCGCGATGCACCACGGCAAGTCTTCTGAAATGCTGTTCTTCGGTCTTCCTGGCAAGCTCCTCTTGCCAGGGTCTTGCGCTAGAGGGGTGGTCTTGATCCTGGAGCGGCCTTCCCGGCAAGCTCCTCTTGCCGGTGTATTGTTTCTTAACTTGAATACTTTGTTCTTGAATGGCTCAAAAGGAACTAAGGTGGGCCTTGGCGAGCGCGTGGCAAGCCCTGCCACGGGGTGCTGCTACTGTCCGTGCACAAGTCGGGATACTAAGGTACCCCTACTTTGGTACACCGACAGGAGCCCCCGGGCCTGGGCCACACACGGTGCCGAGCGTTGTTGGGCCAGGCCCAAAACAGTGCACGGGCACATGCGGCCCACGGCGCACCGTATCCCACTCCGTATCCGCCGCATCCCTCCCTAACGGCACGCGTCGATTGCGGCGTCGTGGGAGAGATCGTGGCCTGTTTCTTTAATGGAAAAATGCGGAACGTCCCCCATTCCCCCTTAAAAGCAGAGGAACAAGGGCTATTTCCCCCATTGCCTCATTGCGTCTTCAACCTCCAGAAACCCCCGCCACTCTTCTCCTCCTCAAAGGTCGAAAGAGAGCCGAGCTCCACCCCTCTTCCGCCGCCGCCAGCCTCCCCAGCGCCACCGACCCCACTCGCCGTCCCCGCCATGGCCCCGAAGAGCGACGAGGCGAAAAACGCGAAGTCCGAGCGGGCGGCGAAGCTAGCAGCAATGTGGAAGAGGATGGTGGTCTTCCCGCCGAGGCTCGGCGCGAGGGAGTTGAAGGACAAGTTCTACTTGTTCTGGTTGAGGGAGACGACGGCTCACCCGCGCACCAGGGTCCTCCCCGTCGAAGCCTGCGACATGTTCCCGGGAGGTTACCCTTATTTTGCTCTGTTCTTCCATTGCGGTCTCTGCCCTTCGTACTCAAAGTTCTTCTGCGACGTTATGAACATGTATGGATTCCATCTTCTGGATTTTACCCCGAACGCAGTCTTAACCTTGGCCATTTTCGCACATCTGTGCGAAAACTTTGTCGGAGTCACCCCCAATGTAGCTGTCTTCCGCCATTTCTTCACACCTCGAGTAGAGTCTGGGTCTCCTCTGTCTGGCGGCATCTCTTGGATCTTTAGGCTCAACAAGAAAGAGGCGTACTTGATTGGAGGGCTCCGCGGCAAGTGGGAGGAGTGGAGGGCCGATTGGTGCTGGGTTATGGAAGATGAACCTCAGCAATTTACCTCCCCGCGCCGAGCTGCAATAGTACGCGGCAAGGATTGGAGTGACCTGGCCCCGGAGGACGAGAAGCTGAAGGTTGCCCTCACTAGGATCCTCCGCCTCTGGCAAGCCAATCTTACTGTAGGTGAGGTCGGGGCAGATTTCCTTCGCCGGCGCATCGCTCCCTTGCAGGAGAGGAAGCGGTCTGCTTGGGAGTTCGGCAACGCGGCAGACTGTATGAGGCTACGCCCCGGCCTCAACTACAACTTCACTGTCCTGGAGCTCAAGGGGATGATCCGGGAGCTATTCAAGCATGACCACAAGCACCCGGAGTGGTTTGCCCCGTCGCGGGGAGTAGTTCCACTATGTAACAACTCTTCTCTTAGTGCCAGCCGCGCGGCAATGCCGCTGTGCGACTCCCACGGGGTTCATCCCACTTGGCTGGCGCCTTCTGATGAAACTGCACAAGCCTTCTTCGACAACTTGGTTGAGCTGCCGATCAATCTTGATGAGAAGAAGGGTCTCACCCGCGACACCACCGACCGGGATTTGGCGTATATCACCACCAAGATGGAGGAGGCGGCCGTATCCGATGCCACGGGCGAGTTTGGGTATTCCTTGGACGAGGCAGATGCAGCGGATGCAGTGAGTAGGGCCGAGGAGGAAGAGATCCTCAAGTTGTGGAAGCCTGCCGGGGAGCCTGCCGGGACAAGCGAGGCTGCCGGGCAGGGCACAGAGTCAAGTGAGCCCGCCGAGGAGGACGCCGAATCGGGCGATTCCGACGAAGACTCGGGCGGGTTGCTGAACCTTGGTTCGTCTTCATCCTCTGGGAGTTCTCCGCCGCCGCCAAGTCCTCCGCCTTAACTGAAGAAGCGTCTCCGCAAGGCTGCAGTCGTGGCGGAGCGTCCGGCGGCACCGCGGCCGCGGCACCGTCCAACGCGCGCCACCGCGGCGGACAAGGCCGCCAAGGGAGCGCCCCGCGCCTCTGCAGCGGCCGGAGGAGGGTCTTCCCGCTCCGGCTCTATGGCTCCTTCTACTCCTCGGGCCTCGGCGACGACCGGAGCGGGGTCTTCGCAGACCACGGCTCCGGAGCCCGCCAAGCGCCCGAGGGAGCCTACCCCTCCAGCTCCTCGCGCCGGGACGCGCGAGGCGGACTTCGACTTCTCCGTCCTTATTCCGACGAGGAGGAGGAAGAGTAAGCACTTGCAACTCTTATTTCTTTTGATTTTTTTGTTGCTCTTGTCTTGAATTCTCTTTGCCTGACTCTGATCTTGTTTATCTTCCAGGACCCTGGCCCAGAGAGCGGTGAAGAGGGCCAAGATTCCGGTGGTCGATCTTGAGGACAAGCCCATCGCCGCGGCAGGAGATGCGCCCGCGACAGGCTTGCCGGACCAGCCTGCTGCTCCGTAGAGCAGCCCCCAGCGCAGCCCCCAGCGTAAGTCCCTTGTTTACTTATTCGCTTATTGGACGCGCTTGAGCTTCTTATCCTTGCTAATGTCTTGTTTGCTTGTTGACTTGTGCAGAAGTGGAGCCGCAGCCTCAGGAGCGTCAAGACACTGCTCCCGACGAGCCGCTCGTCCCACCCTCCCCGCCAAGGAGGAGCTCCCCGGCGAGGGAGAGCGCTCCGCCAAGGACGGGTACTCCGCCAAGGGCGAGCACCCCGACAAGGGTGGGCACCCCGCCAAGGGAAGGCGCCAGCGGCCCTCCGCCGGCGGGGGCCACTACTACGCCGCCAAGGGAGAACTCCCCGGCAAGGATCCCCGTAGAGGAAGAGGCCCGCGCAGGTAACCCTTGTACTTTCCTTCTCTTGAATTCTTCTTTTTGGATATTTTCTTGACGATTCTTCTTTTCTTTTTCATCTGTCAGATCCGCCCGGCCCGGAGCCGACGGAGACAGAGGCCATCGCCGAGGAGGACGCGCGCGGCGACGCCACCACCGCTGAAGGGATGGCCGGCGCCGACGAGCCAGCCGCCGATGAGACCGCCGCGGCCGCTGACGCGGCAGCTGGGGAAGGGACCGGCGACCGCACTGACGGCCCCGAGGCCGCAGGAGCGCCGGACGCTGTGCCGGCCGCCGACCCTCCCGCTGCCGCGACCGGGTCGGGTGTCTATCTGGAGGCCACCAACGGGGTCTTCATCCAAGTCCCGTGGGCATCTTCGTCAAGGGTGCCCGTGGAGGGGGAGAGCTTCGATGGAGAAGTCCTTGCCTCCGTCGGGCTGAGGCTTGGCGACGCGCCCGGTAGCAGCAGCGAGCCCGAGGAGGAGCAGCTCTTGCGCCGGCTTCTAGCCTTGTATCGTGCCATGCAGGCCAAGCTGGAGTCCCGAGAGGCTCTGGCTGCCAAGGCTGGCGTCGACTTGGAGAAGCGCGCCGAGGTGCTCCGCGCCGCCAACCAGGTGGCCCTCCGGTCCTTGGCGGAGGAGAGGGAGGAGCTTGCCGAGGCGCACCAAGCGTTCATCCTCGAGAAGGCCGAGGTTGAGGAGCAGTAACGACTAGCCGCCGAGGATCTGTCTCGGCGGGAGGGAGAGCTCAGGCAGCGGAAGGTCGACCTCGATAGCCACGAGGACGACCTTACCACGCACGAGCAGTCCATTGGCGGGGCTCTGCAGGAGGCGAGGGACGCCACTGCTGCCGCAGAGACCGCCAAGAGGGACTTGGAGGCGAGGGTGGTGCAGTTGGAGACGAGCTTGAAGATGAGCGAGGAGAGGATTGCCGCGCTCATGTTGGCGAGGGAGAAAGACGCCCACACCCACTCGGAGCTGCAAGTCCGTCTCTCCGACAAGGGCCAGGAACTCACCGCCGCCAAGGATTCCATTGCGGACTTGGAGCTGAAACTGTCCACCCTTACTGAGTCACTTGACGGCGCCCGGAACCGCGAGACAAAGCTGAAGGAGGACCTCCGGGCTGAGAGGGCACTGTTAGAGAGCGCCGCCCTTACGCAGAAGAACTTCAGGCAGACGGTGGAGCAGTGGACCGAGGAGCTCGTCGCCTCCGCCGCCAACATCGACAAGGAGATGGTGGCGCTGGGGACGGAGCACCTCGTGTACTCCCCTGACGAGAACCTCCCCCACAGCGCCAAGCTGAGCTTGTTCTTCAGAGGAGTGGCGCCGGCCCTCGCGCAGCTACGGGAAAGGCTCCCCACACAGCTGGCGAATGAGGCGCACAGGCTTTGCACGGGTACTGTGGAGCGAGTGCTGACGAAGATCGTCTACCGCAACCCCGGGATCAATCTTGACAACGTCCTCCGGACCTTGCCGCCCGACGCTGACCAGGAAGCGCTGAAGGCTCGTGTCGCCCACATCGTGGCCAAGGTGGGCAAGATCAGGAGAGTTGATGGAGACCGCGTAGACTAGGCTTTCTTCTTTCTGCTTCCCTTGTCGCTGTCAATTAAGTCATGGACAGTAGTTTGTTAGAATAGCGACAAGTCATCTTGTAATATAACTTTATTTTGGGTAGTCAATGCGGTGTTATTCCCCTTGTTCGATTTCTTCACTTTGTATGCTTTTACCCTACGCTTTTAGGGAACTTGCCGGCAAAGGGACCCTTGCCGCGAGCGCCGAGTGCGGAACTTCAGCAGCCTGCTGGCAATGCCCCTGCCGGCAAGAAACCTTGCCGCAGCTAGTCGCAGCACACTTATATTGTTGAGTGAACTCGAAAACGAAGTAAGGGCGCGACACTTGTTGCAGCTCACTTAAGCCGTTGAGCCTGCTCGAAACAAAGTAAGGGCGCGGCTAGCCACGGGTAGGTTCCTCCGCGCACAGGTTTTCCATACAAAGTGTGGTCGTTCAAGGAAGATAACTAAGAATTTTAAAATTTTTGAATGCTCAAACTTTGGCAACTTAGCTTTCGTGGGTTGTTTGCTTCCCGACAAGGCTTTCCTTTCTTGAACAGCACTTGGTCCATACCACTGTCTCCTTCCCCCCGGGCAAACTTGTGCGCGAGGAACAATTCTTCGGCTTGAGAGAAAAAATGAAAAAGGGAGGAAACACAGATATGGAGCCTTGCGGCTTGTCATTGCTTACCGGGGGTGTGCGCTGCACAAAGTGTCAGATAACACATGCAAGAAAACGGAAAGGCATGAAATGACAAGTCGTGCGAAGCACAAAAGTTTTACTGATGCACGGGGTCTGCGCCCGGCTTTGTACAAAGGTTTACATACAACAGCGGCAAGACTTGTACAAAAGGTGGTTGCCGGAGCGGATCACGGCAACCGCGCCTTATGGGTGAAACTTGCGAAGGTGCTCAATGTTCCAGGAGTTGCTCACCGGTAAGCCCTCTTCGGTCTCAAGGCGGACAACGCCGCGCCTCGTGACTTGTCTCACCCGATAAGGGCCTTCCCACCTCGGCGTCAACTTGTTGGAATTCTTGGCGGACTGAACACGCCGAAGAACAAGGTCGCCTTCCTCGAGACTTCTGGCCTTGACTTTGCGGCTATGGTAGCGGCGCAAAGCTTGCTGGTATCGAGCAGCTCGTACAGCAGCCTGAAGACGGTTCTCCTAGAGGAGCAGTGCATCATCTTGCCGCAGCTGCTCTTGCTCGAGCTCATCGTAAGCGAGCACTCGAGGAGACCCGTATACGAGTTACGCGGGGAGAACTGCCTCTGCTCCATAGACAAGAGCAAAGGGTGTCTGCCCGGTGGCTCGATTGGGCGTCGTCCTGATTGACCAAAGAGCCGCCGGCAACTCCTCAATCCAGTTTCTTCCGCACTTGTGCAGCCTGTCGAAAGTTCTTGTCTTGAGCCCGCGCAGCACTTCAGCGTTTGCCCTCTCCGCTTGACCGTTGCTCCTTGGGTGAGCAACCGAAGCGAAGCAGACCTTGGCGCCAGGGTCTTGGACGTATTGCATGAAGGTGATGATCCTGTTAGGGATTCCGAAACGGCAAACAATTGACCTGAAGAACTTGACTGCTGACTGTGCGGTCACCTTTCTCACTGGTTCCACTTCCGGCCACTTTGTGAACTTGTCGATAGCGACGTACAAGTACTCAAAGCCCCCGACTGCGTGGGGAAAGGGGCCGAGGATGTCGAGCCCCCAGACCGAAAAGGGCCAGGACAAAGGGATCGTCTGGAGAGCTTGAGCTGGCTGATGTATTTGCTTGGCATGGAACTGGCACGCTTCACACTTGGTTACTTGTGCAGTTGCATCTTGGAGGGCTTCTGGCCAAAAGAAACCTTGCCGGAACACCTTCCCGGCAAGTGCTCTTGCGCCAATGTGGTGGCCACATATGCCTCCATGTATCTCCGCCAACAGCTTCTGTCCATCTTCCCGAGAAATGCACTTCAATCTGACACCATTGAGTCTTCTTCTGTACAGTTCATTGCCGACGAACCGGTACATACTTGACTGCCTGGTTATTCTCTCTATCTCTTTTGGCTCTTCAGGAAGTTCTCCAGTTTGAAGAAAACGGACAATTGGTTGTGCCCATGCTGGAGCCTGAGGCTCAACAACAAGGACTAAAGGCATCAGTGCTGCTGCGGGAACGTCAGCTTCTACGGCAAGAACCTGCGGCTCTGCCAGAGCTGAACGTTCCCCGGCAAGCTCGCCGGGGCAAGACTTGCCGGGAACACCTGCTTCAACTGTACGAACCTTAGGGTCCGCAGGAGCAGACTGTTCCTCAGCAACTTGGTCGTTGATCTTGGGGGCCTTGGCGGCGGCTTCAGGAAGATCCGCCGGCAAGTAGTCGCCGGAGACCAACTTTCTCTTCTTGCTTTGCCCAACTGATGGTGTAACGGATGGCTGAGTTAGCTTGAGCATGAAGGTTCCTGGTTCCACAGGTAGCTTCAATGCAGCACACTTTGACAGGTCGTCTGCGATGTCATTTTGAGCCCTCGGAACGTGCTCCATCTGTAGGCCTTCAAAGTGTTCTTCAAGCTTTCTCACTTCGTCAACGTAAGCTTCCATCAATGGGCTCTGGTAGCTCTTGTTCACTTGTCGGACAACCAACTGCGAATCTCCCCGCACAATCAGCTTCTTGATCCCAAGTTCAGCCGCAATTCTGAGGACGGCAAGCAAACCTTCATACTCTGCAGTATTGTTTGTTGCTTGCTCCTTGGGAAAGTGCATTTGGACAACGTACTTGAGGTGCTCTCCGGTGGGTGCGACAAGCAGCACACCAGCACCGGCGCCTTGCAGCGAGAAGGCACCATCGAAGTACATTATCCATTCTTTGCTTGCTTCTTTGGCGGGGATGCTTGTCTCTGGAACTTCTTCGTCTGGTGTTGGTGTCCATTCTGCTATGAACTCTGCCAATGCTCTGCTCTGAATAGTTGAAGTACTCTCAAACTTGAGACCAAAGCTTGACAGCTCCAGTGCCCACTCGACAATCCTGCCTGTTGCTTCCGGATTTTGCAATATCCTCTTCAGCGGAAAGCGAGTGACCACTGTTATCTCATGTGCTTGGAAGTAGTGGCGCAGCTTCCTCGAGGCCATGAGGAGGCCGAAAAGCAGCTTCTGCACTCTAGAGTACCTTGACCTAGCCCCCTGCAAGAGGGAGCTGACAAAATAAACTGGGCGCTGCACCATCTTCTTTCGCACTTCTCCTTGCATCTGCGCAGACTCATCCTTGTCGGGGCCAGAGCTTGTCTGAGAAGCCCCCTGCTTGTCGCTGGATGTGCTTGCCGGGGCTGTGGGCTCCTCATCTGCCTCCCTTTCCGCTACCAACGCAGCACTAACCACTTGATTGGTCGCTGCTAAGTACAACAGCAACTTCTCTTGTGGCCTAGGTGCGACAAGTATTAGAGTGGAGGACAGGTACCCTTTCAAGTCTCGCAGCGCTGCCTCCGCTTCCGGAGTCCATTTCATTGGACCTGCCTTCTTCAAGATTTTGAAAAACGGCAGGCGCGTTCTGCAGACTTAGAAATGAACCTGCTGAGGGCAGCCACACAACCAGCAAGTCTCCGTACATCCTTGACGCGCTTCGGGGCTTCGATCTGCTCGATGGCTTTGATCTTGTCGGGATTAGCTTCAATCCCCCGCTGGGACACAAAGAACCCGAGAAGCTTGCCGGAGGGGACTCCGAAGACGCACTTCTCGGGGTTGAGCTTGAGTTGTATCTTGCGCAGGTTTGCAAAGGTTTCTTCTAGGTCTTGAATCAGGGTATCTTTGTCCTTGCTCTTGACCACTATATCATCCATGTAAGCTTCTACATTCCTGTGTATCTGTGGCTCAAAAGCAGTGTGGACTACCCTTGCAAACGTTGAACCCGCATTCTTCAATCCAAAGGGCATGCGTATGAAGCAATAAGTGCCACATGGAGTAATGAATGCGGTCTTCTCTTCATCTTCCTCAGCCATGAATATCTGGTGGTACCCGGAGTATGCATCAAGAAATGAAAGCAACTCACATCCAGCCGTGGAGTCAACGATCTGGTCAATGCGCGGCAAGGGAAATGGATCCTTGGGACAAGCTTTATTCACATCAGTGAAGTCTATACAAAGTCTCCACTTCCCATTAGCTATGCGCACGACAACAGGGTTGGCCAGCCACGTGGGATGAAGAACACCTCTAACAAGGCCTGCTGCTTCCAACTTCTTGATTTCTTCAGCAATAAACTCTTGGCGCTCCACCGCTTGCTTCCTGACCTTCTGCTTGACGGGCCGCGCATGAGGACAAACGGCAAGCTTATGCTCAATTACTTTCCTGGGAACGCCGGGGATGTCAGACGGTTGCCATGCAAACACATCAACATTCGCCCGCAGGAAAGCAACGAGCGCGCTTTCCTATTTAGGATCGAGCGAGGCACTGATGGTGAAAGTACCACCAGTGCCGTCCTCCTTGGCGGACACCTTTTTGGTTGCAGGTGGAGCAGCCATTCCTTTCTTGCACTTGCCGGTGGAGCTCGATGGTGCGTCCTCGACGGCAGCGCAGCACTCCGAAGAGGTGCGTTTGCCGGAGTGGGCTCCAGAGCTCTTACCGGACTTGGTCTTGTTCTTCCCCCCGGGAGCTTCAGCGGCAAGTGTTTTGCTGTCTGTGGCGGCTGCTGCGTCCCGGTAGATCTTGTCGTCGCAAATAAGCGCGTCCTTCTTGTCGCCGGGACAGAGATGACGCTTATCGGCCCTGGCATCTTGAGCATGTTGTAGGCGTAGTGAGAGGCTGCCATGAACTTGGCGAGCG
>LR738715.1:343194957-343252123 GCA_902687465.1 Secale cereale
CGAGCGAGGCACTGATGGTGAAAGTACCACCAGTGCCGTCCTCCTTGGCGGACACCTTTTTGGTTGCAGGTGGAGCAGCCATTCCTTTCTTGCACTTGCCGGTGGAGCTCGATGGTGCGTCCTCGACGGCAGCGCAGCACTCCGAAGAGGTGCGTTTGCCGGAGTGGGCTCCAGAGCTCTTACCGGACTTGTTCTTGTTCTTCCCCCCGGGAGCTTCAGCGGCAAGTGTTTTGCTGTCTGTGGCGGCTGCTGCGTCCCGGTAGATCTTGTCGTCGCAAATAAGCGCGTCCTTCTTGTCGCCGGGACAGAGATGACGCTTATCGGCCCTGGCATCTTGAGCATGTTGTAGGCGTAGTGAGAGGCTGCCATGAACTTGGCGAGCGCTGGACGGCCAAGTATCCCATTGTATGGCAATGGGATATCCGCAACGTCGAATGTGATCCTCTCAGTCCTGAAGTTTAGCTCTCCGCCAAAGGTTACTGGCAATGTGATCTTCCCCTTCGGCTTGCTCCTTCCCGGGTTGATCCCTTGGAACGTGCCGGTCTCCTCGAGCTCGCTGTCGGGGATCTGTAGCTTGCGGATCACAGTAGAGGAGATCAAGTTCATGCCGGCCTCGCCGTCAACCAGCATCTTGGTGACTTTGAGGTTGCGGATGGTTGGTGAAACCAACATCGGCAAGCACCCGACCGCCGTTGTGCGATCAGGGTGATCCTCAATGTCGAAGATGATGGGCGTGCTGGACCACTTCAGCAGCTTGCGCGACTGGACGGGTGGCTCTGCTGCATTTACTTCCCGCACCCATTGTTTGAGTTGGCGATGGGAAGTATGCAGAGAGGCACCTCCATTGACGCACATAACTTCTGTGGCCTTCTGGAACTCCTGCTCACTGTTGTCTCCGTCATCCATGTCCTCCTCGTCGTCATCGTCTTCGTCCTTGTCGCGGCCGCGGGGAGGTCTATCTCCTTGCCGCTGCTTGGCCTTGCCGCGGCGTCCTCCCCGGCCATTGAATGGCCACTTCTTGCCGGACTCTCCTCCACCTCCTTGGGCCTTCTCCTTGTCGTGTCGCTCGTACTCAGCCTTCTGCTGCTCGACGAGGTATTCGACCCTTTTGCAGTTCTGGAGATCGTGGCCCTTGGTACGGTGGATCTTGTAGTACTGCTTGTCGGAGCCGTCCTGCTTGTCGGCGGCTGCTACAGGGGCAGCTTCCTTGCCGGAGCTACTAGCCTGAGCTTTCTTGGCGCCAGCCTCCTTGTCGGACTGCTCGACAGCTAGTACTTCCTTGTTCTTCTTCTTCTTATTGTTCCGCCGCCGGTTTTTCCTTGCCGGGGTGGCATCCTCACTGTTCGTTCCTCCTGCTCCAACATCCTCTCCGAGGAGTCTCCTCCCCTCTTCAGCGCGTGCGCACTTGTCAGCCAGAGCATAAAGCTCGCTGACGTCTCGTATCTTGCACATCGCCATCTCCTCCCTCATCCGACGGTTACGCACGTTCTGATGGAACGCGCTAATAACCGCGGCAGGGTGGACGTCCGGGATGTTGTGCTGGAAGCGGCTGAATCTCTGGATGTATTTCCGCAGGGACTCTCCTTCCTTCTGGGCTAGAATGTGAAGGTCGCTCTCCTGGCCGTGGGGCTTGTGGCCGCTCGTGAAGGCGCCGACAAACTGGTGGCACAGGTCTGCCCAAGAAGAGAAGGAGTTCTCCGGCAAGTGCATGAGCCAAGATCTGACATTAGGCTTGAGCACAAGTGGGAAGTAGTTTGCTAATATCTTCTCATCCCGTCCCCCGGCAGCCTGCACCGCAATGGTGTAGATGCTAATGAACTCTGAGGGATGGGTCTTGCCGTCGTACTTCTCGGGTACGTCGGGCTTGAAGTTCTTCATGCTGGGCCACTGGACTTGCCGCAGCTCTCGGGTGAATGCAGGGCAACCTGCCGCGTACGGCAAGTCGCTTGGTTCACCGGGCGCGTGCATGTCGACAGCGGTCCCAGTGCGCTGGTCGGACTGTCGTCGCGCTTCTCTTCGACGCTCGATGCGAGTCCGAGCGTCTTCTTGTCGCCTGTCGTCGAGGACTTGGCGTTGATCGCGGCGGGCTCATGGATCCGACGATGCCGTGGAGTCGTCGTCGATGTTGATCCGGCGAGTCGGCGATTTCTGCTTCCGCGGCGGGGAGTGCACGGTAGTTGCACCCCCGGCGGTCTTGTCTCCATCAGCCCGCGCCTGGCTGACTTGCTGCGGCCGTGATGTTGCCGGCTGCTGCGGCGTGTCGTTGTTGGCGAAGGCGATGAGGCTTTGAATGGTAGTCCTCCAGTCTTCGGCCTTGTCTGCCGCTGGAGGGAAGTCGAGGAGCAGCTGAGCTCTAGCGAGAGCTTCTGCTGGAGTGGAGGGGAGCGGTGGCGAGCGGTGCGAGGAGCGAGATATGCTCAGACTTCTAACAGCGTTAGAAGGGGCAGGGTCTCGTCCCGACGAACGCGCCTTGCTCGTGCCAGCGCGTTGGCCTTGAGCGTCCCGCGACCCGCCAACTTGTCCTTGGCCCAACAAACGGATGGTACCCAGCGTACCACGCCGTCGCTGGTCCGGCACCTCCTGAGAGGGGCGTGGCGTGTGCACGGACGCCGAGGTCTTGGAGTGAGCTCGGTCGTCCGTCTTGTCCTTGGACTTGGCGGCGCCGTGAGTTTCCTCACCGGCGTCCGTTCTTCCGCCAGCTTCTACCCCACCAACCGTTGGTTCTGGTGGTGGTGGGATCGACGCGAACGGGCCTCCGACCTCCGAAGCCTTCTTCTTCGGCGGCATGTCGATGAAACTATCGAAGTTGGTGAAGTTGCTGAAGATTGCGCCCGCGTGAACGCCGGATCAGGCTCGCACCACCTCGACGCCCCCTACCTGGCGCGCCAAAGATGTCGGGGAAACTGATCGCCCACGAAAACCTATGGGACCGGAGCCCCTTTTCGGTACGGCAAGGGAGCGGAGGGAGCACAAAGAGCGGATCGAGGCGCGCACGCGAGCAGTTTACCCAGGTTCGGGCCGCACGGATGCGTAAAACCCTACTCGTGCCTTGGCTTTGTTATTGAGTTCTTGGCTCGGGAGCAAGAAGATCTACAGTACCAGCTACACCGAGCGTGGGAGTGATCAAGCTACGGAACCCCCTCTACGTTGTGCATGGGCCTCCTTTTATAGGTCAAAGGGGTCACCGACAGGTGGCAACGTAGTTGAGGGTAAAAACATAAAAGTGGTGGTAGTTGTAATAGTGTATGCACAGTGTTTTGTACCTAACCCTGACGGTGCGGGACAAAGGCATTGAATGCCCGTCGCCGTCGCCCCAAATAGTGCAAAAAGCGTCCGTTCGGGCGTCTCCGTTCGCCACGACGGAGGTCTTGTCATCGTGGCCTGCCACCGTGTCCCCTAGGCTGCACAGCCTTCCGCCACGTGCCCTTGGAAGGGCCCCAGGGCGACGCGTGGCCAGATGAGATGGAGCGCGGGCACACAGTGGAAGCTTGCCGCGGCAAGCGTCTTGCCGTGGTTGCTACCTTGCCGGGCCCGGAAGCTTGTCGCTCCCCGGACCTTGCCGGGGCGCGCGATGCGCCACGGCAAGTCTTCTGAAATGCTGTTCTTCGGTCTTCCTGGCAAGCTCCTCTTGCCAGGGTCTTGCGCTAGAGGGGTGGTCTTGAGCCTGGAGCGGCCTTCCCGGCAAGCTCCTCTTGCTGGGGTCTTGTTTCTTAACTTGAATACTTTGTTCTTGAATGGCTCAAAAGGAACTAGGGTGGGCCTTGGCGAGCGCGTGGCAAGCCCTGCCATGGGGCGCTGCTACTGTCCGTTGTCACACCCTGCATTTTGTAACATGTTATTTGTAACTTTGAAGCATGAAAATTTGGACCAGCAAATTTTTTTAGCATCATTTGGCTTTTATTTGGAATTGAGTTTTCTTCATTTGCTTTTTCATGTGCTCATTAAAGTCAACTATGACCTCTTGTAGATTTCATCTCCACACCCAAAACTTCTGCCCAATGATCATACCAAGTGTTATAAGACAATATAGTATTTTCTTACAAAATTAATTTGGCCAAAAAGTATTTTATAAATTTAGTTTTCCAAAAACCCCTGAATTGCGATTTGCACTGCAAGTACTTGATTTAGGGTGAGAAAATTATTTCAAAAGGTTTATTTGAGACCTAGTAGTCATAGGACTCCCAGAAACCACAAATGTACAATTTTAAAAGTTATTTTCCTATTTTATTTAAAAGCTTTTTCTTAAGGCCAGAAATGGTCTTTAATAGGGGAAAATTATTTCACTGTTTCAAAAATATTTGCCAAAATTCAGAGAGACTCAGAGGACATATATTGTCCATATATAAGAGTTTCAAGACTTGGTCATGTTCAAAATAATGGGCTAAACCCTCTAAAACCCTTTCTGGATGTTTCAAGCTTTTGAAATATTTACAAAGGAAACTTTCTCCAAAAATTCCAGGGAAATTCTATCATGTCACATATGACATATTTGATGATCTTGCCAAGTCCCATGCCTTGGGAAGCAAGAAAACATCCTCAAACCCCTTCATAACCATTCTGTCCATATTTGAAATTTGAACAACTTTACATTACCAACTTTTTATCTGGAGCTTCAAACTTTGTGAGCATGATCAATACCCCAAATGATGATGCTACACCAAGTGGTGCATCAAGGGGAGATGATTAGCTTGACTCAATCAAGATGAAACTGTTTCTGTTGATTTCTAGGGTTCACCAAAGTTACATTGGCTAGTTTCTTCAAATGAGCCCAAATTTGGTGAAGCACCCTATTTTCTCATGTCTTTCAACCCTGTCAAGTGCCATGTCAAGTGGACTTCATTTACTTGACCAAACACTGATCAAACACCTTCTACAGAATTTCTAAAACCCTCAACTTGATCACTTTTTCTTTTCTCCATGGCCTCAACTTCTTACCACAGGCTCATTGAGTTACCAGCTACCTCCAGTAACTCCCCCAGCACCTCAGCTCCATGATTGGAGGGTGAAACCCCTGTTTTACCTTGCTGGACAGTAGGTTTCTACCATTTCACCAGCCCTCTCCCTCTCTCTCTGCATCTCCAGGGCATCTAAGGCCTCAGGGCATTTATTTACTTCTCCTACAACGTGCTAGACACTGTTGGACACGCTGGATCGGACCAAACCGGCGAGAGCACGCTGATGCCAGCAATACGCATGCTCTGGAGCGCGCGAACAGTGCCCTCCGCACGCTGGCTCTAGCCAATCGCCGACCCCCGACAACCTCGAGCCTCCCCCTCGCGCCAGTCGAGGCGCCTCGACGTCCGCGACCTACCCGGCGCTGTCCCCCCTCCTCCTGCGCCCTCCAGTGAACGTCGTCGCACGCGCACCGGCCGCCCGCTTCGACCATTCTTCTGCTTCACACGCGCGCACTCCTCTGACGCTCCCCCGCTCCTCTTACCCCCTCGGCTGGACGTAGAGCTAGTCCTCGAACCTCCCCGGCGTGTTCCCAGGCTCCAGAACCCTCTCTAGCCTCGCCTGCAACCTCCCCGGCGCACGGGTCCATGGTGAACCACGGGCGCGGCTATATGAGGCCCTCCCGAGCCTCTCCAACACCACCACCAGCCTCACACCTCTCCACTGAGACCCCCAGCACCCTCCACTCCTCCCCAGGACGCCCCAGTGCTCGGGATCGACCGGAGCTCCACCGCGTCGGGCCGCCGGCGATCTCGAGGTACAGGCCTCCCCTGCCTCTCCTTCCACTCATTTCGGAACCGCCGCACTCCACTGATCATTTTCCCCCTATTTCCCCTCTCCGTGGTAGCCGGAAACAACCGCAGCCACCACCCTCCGACGAGCCTCCGCCGTCCCACCTCGCCGCCGGTGAACCAGGACTCCCCGCCGTGCCGCACACCACCATAGCAACCGCAACACGACGCTGAGCCCAACCCTGCCCTCCGTTGCCTTCGCCGTGGCCAGAATCCTCGCCGGTGAGCTCGCCGCCGCCGTGGCCGTGGGGTTAGAGATGACAGGCGGGCCCCGCCTGTCATCCCCCCACCTCTCTCCCCCTCCTCTGTGCCGCTGACCCACGGGCCCCGCCCGTCAGGTTTGAAAACCTGACGTGCGCGCGCTGGCTCCCGTGCGGCTGGGCCAGTCCGTCTGGGCCGTGCACTGTGGCCTCTTCTGGCCCAGTGCACAGGACCCATTTTTCTTTCTCTTTTCTGTTGATGTTTTAAACATTTATACAGAAAAGAATATTGATCCAAATTAAATATTTCCAACTCCTAAAATCTTGTAATATTCCAACCTATTTAATGGTACCACTTTCACTCAAATCCATGAAACTTTGTTGTACTGTTCAAATTTAAATTCAAATTTGGGCTGTAATACTCCTGTTCTAAAATCAATATATTCCATTCTATAACTCCAAAACTCCAACTAAGATTTTTCCCCATCTTAGAAATCCCTCTAGTATTTTACAAATATGGGTTGACATTTTTCTGAGCACTTTAATTTTTCTGTTTTGTTTGTATTCTTATTTTTCCGTTATTATTATGCGACGTATAGATCCCGTATTTGACGAAGTTGCTGTGGAAGAAGAAGGAGAAGGATTTGAAGACTTTGAAGACCAAGCCAATCCAGGCAAGCAGCCCTTTGACCATGATACACTTGTTCCTCGGAACCCGTTTTGTTTCCGATGCATGATGATAGGGTTACGATGGTAACCTAGATGAACCACCACATGATGCATGCTTTATTGTTGATCTTGCTATATGCTAGATGACATGCAATAGATGGTCATGATGCTTATATGATGCATGTGTGATATGAACCCTCGTAGTTGAAAACTTTTGCATGAACCCATCGGGTGCCCCTAATGCCCGAGGGTGATGAAGTGTTAGGTCATCACTTGAGAAAGAAGTGATGTGCCGGTAATATCATGTGCATGGTGGAATGATGGATTAGATTTATGTGTGACTACCGTCCCAACCAAACATGTGCAACCACACTACCCCTTATGGGACGGGGCTTTATTGATTACTTAGGTCGATACTAGCATGGTGCCCGCATTACTAGTGACGGGAAGACTTGAGGTCTTTCCCGGGACTGGGTCGTGCTTGGATAGACGACCATGACTGTTTTCACAGGGCACCGGACACACCGTTGGTCCCTTCGGGTACGCGTGACATTGAATTTGGGCAAGTCCCGTGATCTATTGTTTGTACCCGAGGGCCGTGTACCAACGAGTGGACTCTATGTTAGTGTCGTCTAAGGAAAGGTAATGACCGGGTGCTTACCCCGGGTACTTGAGGTACCGCGGGTCGTGGATGACACGGAAGTTCCCCGGATCTTGTGGGTAAAGTGCGCAACCTCTGCAGAGTGTAAAACTATTCGAATAGCCGTGTCCACGGTCATGGACAGTTGGGTGGTGCTACTTAAACTATGTCCAGAATTTTACTTCATCGGTGTTGGAATGTGTGTGATAAGTCAAGGATGGTGACTTGACTCGATGAGTTGAATCATTCATGTTGATATCGGTAACCTGTCTTCGAGGTTACGCGAGGTTATTGATGCATAAACTTGATGGTAGAGTATTGTTCTAGCCTTGCTAGATTGATCATTATTATTCAACTGCACTGTTACTTTGTACCACATCATGGGTTGCTTGCGAGTACATTCAAAGTACTCATTGGCTTGCCACTGGTTATTTAATTGGCCAGGCATGGAAGAACATGATTATGAGGAAGAGTTCTTTGGAGACGAACATGCGAACTAGGATGCTATCCCAGTCAGTATGCCTGTAGGGTTAAGGCAGATGGCATGGGTTCTACCCATTTATCGAAGACTTCCGCTACTTGAGTTATTTGCTATTCAGCCCGTGAGGCTCTATCTATGTAAGACTTGGCCATAATGGCCTTAATTTGTGTAAGACTATTTGTATGGATGTAAGACTCTTGTTATTTCAGCTTCTGTGTGTTCACTGAGCATTGATCTCTGGGATCACTGTACACGTGCATTCGGTGATCTCGACTTCTAAGTCGGGGTCCCCACAGAGCTGGTACCAGAGCCATCCTGACTGTAGGAAGCCTTAGTTAGCATGGGCGTTAGTTAGTTGAGACCCCTTTTCAAAACCTTCTGAACCTCTCATCTTTTCTAAACCTGAGATTTCCTCAGCCTGTTAACCTCTTCTATTCCACCTTTGTAGATGGCCGCTGTACCCGAAGAGCACCTGACCACTGGGTTTCCCTTACTTCTCGAGGATAGCCTCCAGGAGTGTCAGTTCCACCAAGCACCCACCCTCACATACCTTGAGCATTGGGTGAGCGATACTGAGGTGGAATACCATGTGGAAGTGATCGTGAAGGCAAACGATCCTCCCACAAGTTGGTTCTTCGAGGGACCCCAGATGGCAACACTACCACTCGCTGTCGAGGCTGCTGCACTCAAGGCACTAACCCGTCTCCGCGAGCTTCTTCCGGAGATGGCAGTCAAGATGGCAACTCGCTTCTTACCTTACCGGAAGGAAGGTGACGAAGAAAGCAGCGCACTAGCCCCTCAACTGAAGGAAGGACTCTCGCTTCGATTCCAGACCTACTTCAGTCTATGTGCCGACAGCGTGGCACAAGACTTGGCCTCGGAATCAATGAAGCTTCGAGAAGAACTTTACAAGACCAAGGCACTTCTTCGTCGAGCTCAAGAGAAGGCAAACAGGATCAAGAAGGAAGGAGCACCTTCTGGACAATCCGCTATCGCATATCGAGGCGGAAGGCCCTCCGAGGATGTATCTTCCAAGGGTGAAGAACCACCTCGGCGACGCCGGATGACAGCAAGGGAATACCGCAAGCTTTTCCCTGCACCACCGTCGAAGCACCGTCGTATCCAACTCCTCCACTCCCCAACTCCCTCCAGCGACAAGGGGGCCCAGACAGATGAAGACAAGGAGGAAGACCCAGAAGAGCCGGAATACGCGACCGAGCATTCCGCCGCTTAGGCATTATTCGCTACTCGGATATGCCAGTTGTAACCCCTACGGTAGGATAGGTCGTGTAACCCCTATGCGCAGTCGAGTCCTTATATGGTTCATATGAAACCATCTAGCGTTCGCTTTTGTTGTGTCTGGATGTAAGTCGTGATCTTCCTTCGGGAATGTGTAAACGACTACATCACCTATTTGGATTTTAAATGGATGTGTTTTGGCCTTTCGGCCCTTGCATGATTTGATTTAGTGTCACACCCACCCCCTTACTAGGCACCCATCTATCTTGCTTTCCCTCTTCCGAGTCATGAGACCTTTTTACCGCTCCAACAGGATGCCTGTTGTAACTCGTACTGGTACCTCTACCCAGCAGCCTGAAGCCGGAGCATCCTCTCAGCCAGAGGCAGACCACGACCAAACCAACGACCAAGCTCCACCACCACCTCCTCCAAGCATGGACATGGCTCAGCTTCTCCAAGCTTTCCGAGAGGAACGCCAAGCCAACACTGCAGCTCTTCAGCTGATTGCTCAAGCTATCACCAACAACCGCCAGCCGGCGGGGAATGGCAATGGACGTTCCACGTTGGCAGAGTTCAAGAAGCATGCACCGCCAACCTTCATCGAGACTGCTGAACCCCTGGATGCAGACGACTGGGTCCATTCCATTGAGGATATACTGGAACTAGTCGGATGCACCGAAGATCGTGAGAAGGTGGCTTATGCAGCCCACTGCCTCGGGGGAACTGCAAGAGCTTGGTGGGATGGATTCAAGGCCATGCATGCTGAACAAGACATCACTTGGGTTAACTTCAAGGCAGAATTCCGCAAGGCCCACATTCCTTCCGGAATCATGGCTGTCAAAAAGCGTGAGTTCCGAGCCCTGAAGCAAGGAAGTGGCACTATCAAGGAGTACATGCAAAAGTTCAGCATTCTGTCAAGGTATGCCCCTGAAGATGTCAGCACTGATGCTGCCAAAAGGGAGCGCTTCATGGAAGGCCTTAAACAGACTCTACAATACTCGCTTGTCGTGTGCGACTGCCCGTCTTTCCCTGACCTGGTGAACAAGGCACTTATGCTTGAAGACAAGCGGCGTGCTTTGGAAGACACTCGCAAGCGCAAGCTGGTCAGTAAGAGAAGTTCCAGCAACCAGAAGCCTCGTCCGTGGCAGTCAGCCCCGGCCAAGCCAACCTATCAGCAGCCAAGAGCTCCTGCACCTCGTGCCAATCCTCAGCCTCAGCAGTATGCCAACCCCAGGCCAGCTTTCAACCCCAATACCAGTGGTGGCAACAAGATCAACACTCCAAACCAAGTCACTTGCTTTGGATGTGGTCAGCCCGGACACATCTCCAGGGTGTGCCCCAACAAGAAGCCTGATGCCCCGCGCCCCAATGCGCAGAACCAGGGACAAGGCCGTGGAATGCCACCAAGGAACGCAACTCCTCACAATCCACCAAACTATGGGAAGGGGCGTGTGAATCACGTCACTGCTGAAGAAGCCCAGGAAGACCCGGACGTCGTGCTGGGTACGTTCCTTGTCAACTCAGCACCTGCAACTGTCTTGTTTGATTCTGGAGCAACGCATTCATTTGTCACTCAAATATTTGCATTAAAAAGTGGCATGACCCCTACACCCCTAAATAACCCTATGGTGGTACAAACCCCCGGAGCCGAGATGAGAGCCAAGATAGGCTGTAAAGGAGTCGGTATTACCATTAACGGTGTAGACTTCCTAGCAGACCTTATCATCCTGAGATCGGAAGGCTTGGATGTGATCTTAGGGATGGATTGGCTCAGTAAGCACCAAGGCTTGTTAGACTGTGCCAATCGGACAGTCACTGTGACCAATGACCAAGGTGTCGAAGTCAAGTTTGCCCCCAACTCCTCTTCCGCTCAAGCCGCTAAAGTCAACTGTCTGTCTGAAGTTGGGCTAGATCAAGTACCGGTGGTATGTGAGTATCCTGATATCTTTCCGGATGAACTACCGGGAATGCCCCCTGACCGTGACATTGAGTTCATCATCGAGCTCGTGCCCGGAGCAGGACCCATCTATAAGAAGCCTTATAGAATGGGGACGGAAGAATTAGCCGAGTTGAAGAAGCAGCTAGAAGAGCAGCTAAGGAAGGGATTTATCCGCCCGAGTGCCTCCCCTTGGGGATCTCCTGTTCTGTTTGTGGCAAAGAGGGACGGTACCATCCGCTTGTGCATTGACTATCGTTCCCTCAATGAAGTTACAATCAAGAACAAGTACCCACTTCCCAAGATTGAAGATCTGTTTGATCAGCTCAGCGGAGCCAAGGTATTCTCCAAGATCGACCTCAGATCTGGGTATTACCAGCTGAAGATCAGACCCCAAGATATTCCAAAGACGGCATTCGTAACCAGATATGGCCTGTACGAGTGCACGGTCATGTCTTTTGGGTTAACCAATGCCCCAGCTTACTTCATGTATCTCATGAATAAAGTCTTCATGGAATATTTGGACAAGTTTGTTGTTGTCTTCATTGATGACATTCTTGTGTTCTCGAAGTCGGAGGAAGAGCATGAGCAGCATCTGAGGATGGTCCTAGACAAGCTTCGTGAGCACCAACTGTATGCCAAATTCAGCAAGTGTGAGTTCTGGCTACATAAAGTTGGATTCTTAGGTCATGTCTTGACCGAGGAAGGATTATCTGTTGATCCTGCAAAAATCGAAGCTGTGACCCAATGGCAATCTCCAACGACCGTCAAGGAAGTCAGAAGCTTCCTCGGATTAGCGGGCTATTACCGCAAGTTCGTGGAAGGATTCTCTAGCATTGCACGACCAATGACTCAGCTCCTCAAGAAGGACAAGAAGTTCGAGTGGACGCCAAAATGCGAAGAGAGCTTCCAAGAGCTCAAGAAGAGATTGACCACCGCCCCAGTTCTGGCAACACCTGATATTCACAAGGAGTTCGTGATATATTGTGATGCCTCTCGAACCGGATTGGGAAGCGTTCTGATGCAAGAAGGCCGCGTCATAGCATACCTCTCCTGGCAGCTACGACCCCATGAGGAGAACTACGCTACTCACGATCTTGAGCTAGCGGCAGTAGTTCATGCCTTGAAGACATGGCGGCATTACCTCCTAGGGAAACGGTGTGAGATTTACACAGACCATAAAAGTCTGAAGTATATTTTCACCCAAAAGGAATTGAACATGAGGCAACGGAGATGGTTGGAACTCATCAAAGATTATGACCTCAGTGTTCAGTATCACCCTGGGAAGGCTAACGTGGTGGCCGATGCCTTAAGCAGGAAGGCTTGTTCTTTGAATGCCATTATTCAAGAAAGGCAGCCAGCCTTGTTTAAGGAGATCGAACAATTCAGTTTGGAATTGGTCACCCCTGGATTCCTGGATCATTTGGAAGTCAGACCGACCCTGATGGACGACGTCGAGAAGGCTCAAGATGGACATGCAAGCATTGAAGGCATCAAAAAGAAGAAGAAGCTGGGCAAGGCCCCAGGATTCTCCGAAGACGAGCACGGGATTGTTTGGTACAAAGGTCGCCTCTGCGTACCAAACAACACCGAGCTGAAGACGCTGATTCTGCAAGAAGCCCATGATACTCCGTATTCCATCCACCCCGGAGGAACCAAGATGTACCAAGACTTGAAGGCACGATTCTTGTGGCACGGTATGAAGAGAGAGATTGCAACCTATGTTGCAAAGTGTGATGTGTGCCAAAGGGTCAAGGCTGAATATCAGCGACCTGCTGGATTGCTTCAACCACTCAAGGTTCCTGAGTGGAAGTGGGATAAATTCGGAATGGACTTCATTACTAGATTACCAAGGTCGAATAGAGGGCATGACTCTATCTGGGTCATAGTCGATCATTTGACCAAGGTGGCCCATTTCATTCATGTCAAGACCACTTATGATGGCAACCGGTTGGTAGCTCTTTACATCGACCGAATCGTAAGTCTTCACGGTGTTCCCAAGGAGATTGTGTCAGATCGAGGAACCCAGTTCACCTCAAGGTTCTGGAAGAAGTTCCAAGAAGCCTTGGGAACCAAGTTGTCTTTCAGCACAGCTTTCCACCCACAAACCGGAGGACAGACTGAGCGAGTCAATCAGATTCTCGAAGACATGCTCCGAGCCTGTGTCCTGGCATATGGAGCCAAGTGGGAAGACTGTCTCCCTTTTGCCGAGTTCTCCTATAACAACAGTTACCAGTCAAGCCTTCAGATGGCACCATTTGAGGTGTTGTACGGACACAAATGTCGCACACCCCTCAACTGGTCAGAGACTGGAGAAGGACTAGTCTTTGGACCGGATAATCTCCGCGCAGCAGAAGAGCAAGTCCAACTAGTCAGAGAGCGATTAAAGGCAGCCAAGTCAAGGCAGAAGAGTTATGCTGACACTCGACGCCGAGACATGAGTTTCCATGTTGGGGACCAGGTGTACCTGCGGGTAACTCCTCTAAAGGGAACCAAGCGTTTCCATGTCAAGGGGAAGCTCGCACCAAGGTTCATTGGACCCTTTGAGATCACTGCACGACGAGGAGAAGTGGCTTATCAGTTGGAACTACCACTTGAGCTATCCGATGTGCACAATGTGTTCCATGTGTCACAACTCCGGAAATGTCTCCAAGTTCCAGACAAGCCCAATCTCTACAAGGATGTGGATCACCAAGCCATTGATCTGCAGCCTGATCTGACCTACCGCGAGAAGCCCATTCGTATTCTGGACGAAGCAGAACGACGTACGCGGAGCCGTACCATCAAGTACTTCAAGGTCCAGTGGAGCCACCACACCGAAGCAGAAGCAACCTGGGAACGAGAAGACTATCTTAGATCCGAGTTTCCCGACCTCTTTTAAGCCCTAGTTAAGGAATCTCGGGGACGAGATTCTTGTATGGGGGGTAGGTCTGTCACACCCTGCATTTTGTAACATGTTATTTGTAACTTTGAAGCATGAAATTTTGGACCAGCAAATTTTTTTAGCATCATTTGGCTTTTATTTGGAATTGAGTTTTCTTCATTTGCTTTTTCATGTGCTCATTAAAGTCAACTATGACCTCTTGTAGATTTCATCTCCACACCCAAAACTTCTGCCCAATGATTATACCAAGTGTTATAAGACAATATAGTATTTTCTTACAAAATTAATTTGGCCAAAAAGTATTTTATAAATTTAGTTTTCCAAAAACCCCTGAATTGAGATTTGCACTGCAAGTACTTGATTTAGGGTGAGAAAATTATTTCAAAAGGTTTATTTGAGACCTAGTAGTCATAGGACTCCCAGAAACCACAAAGGTACAATTTTAAAAGTTATTTTCCTATTTTATTTAAAAGCTTTTTCTTAAGGCCAGAAATGGTCTTTAATAGGGGAAAATTATTTAACTGTTTCAAAAATATTTGCCAAAATTCAGAGAGACTCAGAGGACATATATTGTCCATATATAAGAGTTTCAACACTTGGTCATGTTCAAAATAATGGGCTAAACCCTCTAAAACCCTTTCTGGATATTTCAAGCTTTTGAAATATTTACAAAGGAAACTTTCTCCAAAAATTCCAGGGAAATTCTATCATGTCACATATGACATATTTGATGATCTTGCCAAGTCCCATGCCTTGGGAAGCAAGAAAACATCCTCAAACCCCTTCATAACCATTCTGACCATATTTGAAATTTGAACAACTTTACATTACCAACTTTTTATCTGGAGCTTCAAACTTTGTGAGCATGATCAATACCCCAAATGATGATGCTACACCAAGTGGTGCATCAAGGGGAGATGATTAGCTTGACTCAATCAAGATGAAACTGTTTCTGTTGATTTCTAGGGTTCACCAAAGTTACATTGGCTAGTTTCTTCAAATGAGCCCAAATTTGGTGAAGCACCCTATTTTCTCATGTCTTTCAACCCTGTCAAGTGCCATGTCAAGTGGACTTCATTTACTTGACCAAACACCGATCAAACACCTTCTGCGGAATTTCTAAAACCCTCAACTTGATCACTTTTTCTTTTCTCCATGGCCTCAACTTCTTACCACAGGCTCATTGAGTTACCAGCTACCTCCAGTAACTCCCCCAGCACCTCAGCTCCATGATTGGAGGGTGAAACCCCTGTTTTACCTTGCTGGACAGCAGGTTTCTACCATTTCACCAGCCCTCTCCCTCTCTCT
This sequence comes from Secale cereale, assembly GCA_902687465.1. NCBI lineage: Eukaryota > Viridiplantae > Streptophyta > Magnoliopsida > Poales > Poaceae > Secale > Secale cereale. The sequence goes on from LR738715.1 coordinate 343,210,059, forward strand.
CTGCATCTCCAGGGCATCTAAGGCCTTAGGGCATTTCTTTACTTCTCCTACAACGTGCTTGACACTGTTGGACACGCTGGATCGGACCAAACCGGCGAGAGCACGCTCATGCCAGCAATACGCATGCTCTGGAGCGCGCGAACAGTGCCCTCCGCACGCTGGCTCTAGCCAATCGCCGACCCCCAACAACCTCGAGCCTCCCCCTCGCGCCAGTCGAGGCGCCTCGACGTCCGCGACCTGCCCGGCGCTGTCCCCCCTCCTCCTGCGCCCTCCAGTGAACGTCGTCGCACGCGCACCGGCCGCCCGCTTCGGCCATTCTTCTGCTTCACACGCGCGCGCTCCTCTGACGCTCCCCCGCTCCTCTTACCCCCTCGGCTGGACGTAGAGCTAGTCCTCGAACCTCCCCGGCGTGTTCCCAGGCTCCAGAACCCTCTCTAGCCTCGCCTGCAACCTCGCCGGCGCACGGGTCCACGGTGAACCACGGGCGCGGCTATATAAGGCCCTCCCGATCCTCTCCAACACCACCACCAGCCTCACACCTCTCCACTGAGACCCCCAGTACCCTCCACTCCTCTCCAGGACGCCCCAGTGCTCGGGATCGACCGGAGCTCCGCCGCGTCGGGCCGCCGGCGATCTCGAGGTACAGGCCTCCCCTGCCTCTCCTTCCACTCATTTCGAAACCGCCGCAATCCACTGATCATTTTCCCCCTGTTTCCCCTCTCCGTGGCAGCCGGAAACAGCCGCAGCCACCACCCTCCGACGAGCCTCCGCCGTCCCACCTCGCCGCCGACGAACCAGGACTCCCCGCCGTGGCGCACCACCACCACAGCAACCGCAACCCGACGCTGAGCCCAACCCTGCCCTCCGTTGCCGTCGCCGTGGCCGGAATCCTCGCCGGTGAGCTCGCCGCCGCCGTGGCCGTGGGGTTAGAGATGACAGGCGGGCCCCGCCTGTCATCCCCCCACCTCTCTCCCCCTCCTCTGTGCCGCTGACCCACGGGCCCCGCCCGTCAGGTTTGAAAACCCGACGTGCGCGCGCTGGCTCCCGTGCGGCTGGGCCAGTCCGTCTGGGCCGTGCACTGTGGCCTCTTCTGGCCCAGTGCACAGGACCCCTTTTTCTTTTTCTTTTCTATTGATGTTTTAAACATTTATACAGAAAAGAATATTGATCCAAATTAAATATTTCCAACTCCTAAAATCTTGTAATATTCCAACCTATTTAATGGTACTACTTTCACTCAAATCCATGAAACTTTGCTGTACTGTTCAAATTTAAATTCAAATTTGGGCAGTAATACTCCTGTTCTAAAATCAATATATTCCATTCTGTAACTCCAAAACTCCAACTAAGATTTTTCCCCATCTTAGATATCCCTCTAGTATTTTACAAAAATGGGTTGACATTTTTCTGAGCACTTTGATTTTTCTGTTTTGTTTGTATTCTTATTTTTCCGTTATTATTATGCGACGTATAGATCCCGTATTTGACGAAGTTGCTGTGGAAGAAGAAGGAGAAGGATTTGAAGACTTTGAAGACCAAGCCAATCCAGGCAAGCAGCCCTTTGACCATGATACACTTGTTCCTCGGAACCCGTTTTGTTTCCGATGCATGATGATAGGGTTACGATGGTAACCTAGATGAACCACCACATGATGCATGCTTTATTGTTGATCTTGCTATATGCTAGATGACATGCTATAGATGGTCATGATGCTTATATGATGCATGTGTGATATGAACCCTCGTAGTTGAAAACTTTTGCATGAACCCATCGGGTGCCCCTAATGCCCGAGGGTGATGAAGTGTTAGGTCATCACTTGAGAAAGAAGTGATGTGCCGGTAATATCATGTGCATGGTGGAATGATGGATTAGATTTATGTGTGACTACCGTCCCAACCAAACATGTGCAACCGCACTACCCCTTATGGGACGGGGCTTTATTCATTACTTAGGTCGATACTAGCATGGTGCCTGCATTACTAGTGACGGGAAGACTTGAGGTCTTTCCCGGGACGGGGTCGTGCTTGGATAGACGACCATGACTGTTTTCACAGGGCACCGGACACACCGTTGGTCCCTTCGGGTACGCGTGACATTGAATTTGGGCAAGTCCCGTGATCTATTGTTTGTACCCGAGGGCCGTGTACCAACGAGTGGACTCTATGTTAGTGTCGTCTAAGGAAAGGTAATGACCGGGTGCTTACCCCGGGTACTTGAGGTACCGCGGGTCGTGGATGCCACGGAAGTTCCCCGGATCTTGTGGGTAAAGTGCGCAACCTCTGCAGAGTGTAAAACTATTCGAATAGCCGTGTCCACGATCATGGACAGTTGGGTGGTGCTACTTAAACTATGTCCAGAATTTTACTTCATCGGTGTTGGAATGTGTGTGACAAGTCAAGGATGGTGACTTGACTCGATGAGTTGAATCATTCATGTTGATATCGGTAACCTGTCTTCGAGGTTACGCGAGGTTATTGATGCATAAACTTGATGGTAGAGTATTGTTCTAGCCTTGCTAGATTGATCATTATTATTCAACTGCACTGTTACTTTGTACCACATCCTGGGTTGCTTGCGAGTACATTCAAAGTACTCATTGGCTTGCCACTGGTTATTTAATTGGCCAGGCATGGAAGAACAGGATTATGAGGAAGAGTTCTTTGGAGACGAACATGCGAACTAGGATGCTATCCCAGTCAGTATGCCTGTAGGGTTAAGGCAGATGGCATGGGTTCTACCCGTTTATCGAAGACTTCCGCTACTTGAGTTATTTGCTATTCAGCCCGTGAGGCTCTATCTATGTAATACTTGGCCGTAATGGCCTTAATTTGTGTAAGACTATTTGTATGGATGTAAGACTCTTGTTATTTCAGCTTCTGTGTGTTCAGTGAGCATTGATCTCTGGGATCACTGTACACGTGCATTCGGTGATCTCGACTTCTAAGTCGGGGTCCCCACATCCGTGCACAAGTCGGGATACTAAGGTACCCCTACTTTAGTACACCGACAAGAAGCAAGACCAATAATTTCATCTTTACTAGGCAATCTTTTTCATGAAGCTTTCTATTAAACTTGGAGAAATTAAATTCATGAGACTCATCACCAAAACTAACACTGCTAGTTTGTTTCTTACAATCTATTTTAGCATTAACGGTGTTCAAGAAAGGTCTACCAAAACTAATGGGACAGAAGTCATCTTGTGGGGAACCAAGAACAAGAAAATCAGTAGGGTATTCTATTTTCCCACACAAGACTTCAACATCTCTAACAATCCCAATTGGTGGTGATATAGTATCTCTATTAGCAAGTTTAATAGTGACATCAATGTCTTCTATCTCTGCAGTTGCTTTGTCATTCATAATTTCTTGGCATAAAGAGTAGGGAATAGCACTCATGCTAGCACCTGTGTCACATAAACCATGATAGAAGTGATCTCCTATTTTAAGGCATGCCAACAACAGGTCTGTATTTGTCCTTTTTACCAGACTTGGCAATTCTAGCAGCTTCTTCATTGAAGCAAGTAACATGCTCGTCTACATTTTTTTCCAAGAGATCTTTGACCATAGCAATATTAGGTTCTACTTTAATTTGCTCATCAGGTTTAGGTGTTCTAATATAACTGTTGTTAACCACAGTTGATACTTTAGCATGTTCCTTTATCCTAACAGGGAAAGGTGGTTTTTCAATATAAGCAGTAGGAACAACTCGATCAACATTATAAAGTATAGTTTCTTCTTTAACTGGTACCGGCTCTTTAATTTCTTTTTTAATACGTCAGTGATATTTAAACCACTTCTCTTTAGGGAGATCAACATGAGTAGCAAAAGATTAACAAAAGGAGGCTACTATCTTAGAGTCAAGTCCATATTTAGTGCTAAACTTTGAAAAACCATCGGTAGTCATAAAAGATTTAACACAATCATACTTAAGCTTAATACCTGACTCTTTACCTTCATCGAGTTCCCAATCTTCAGAGTTGCATTTAACTATTTCCAAAAGATCCCACCGGAATTCAATAGTCTTCTTCATAAAAGAACCAGCACAAGAAGTATCAAGCATGGATTGATCATTACGAGAAAGCAGAGCATAAAAATTCCGAATAATAATTTCTCTTGAAATCTCATGATTGGGGCATGAATATAACATTGACTTCAGCCTCCCCCAAGCTTGAGCGATACTTTCTCCTTCACGAGGCCAAAAATTATATATATAATTTTGATCATGATGAACTAGATGCATAGGATTTTGTTTTGGTGAAACTCCAATTTCAATCGGTTCCAGCTCCAAGATCCAATATCATCGTATAGCCTATACCATGCTAATGCTTTTCCCTTCAAAGATAAAGGAAAAACCTTCTTCATAACTTGATCTCTGGGTAAAACTGCAAGCTTAAACAATCCACAAATTTCTTCCACATATTTCAAGTGCACATCAGGATGTTCGGTTCCATCTCCTGCATAAGGATTAGCTAGCAGTTGTTCTATCATACCCAAAGGGATTTCATATTCAATATTTTCAGTAGGTGCAGCGGGTTGAGGGGTAGCTAATTGTGGTTCCGGTCGAGGTGAAGATACCCCGAACATACCCCTCAAAGGATTGTTCACCATAGTAACAAGTGACAATAAATTTCAGCACACTATATAAATGTTTCCTAACCAATTTCCACTTACTAGAAGCGCTTCACTCCCCAGCAACAGTGCCAGAAAATTGCCTTGATGACCCACAAGTATAGGGGATCAATTGTATCTCTTTTCGATAAGTAAGAGTGTCAAATCCAATGAGGAGCAGAAGGAAATGACAAGTGTTTTTCAGTAAGGTAACGTCTGCAAGTGCTGAAATTGTAAGTAGCAGAGTAGTTTGATAGCAAGATAATTTTGTAACAAGCAAGTAACGATAGTAGTAGAAAAAGTGCAGCAAGATGGCCCAATCCTTTCGAGGCAAAGGACAGGACAATATGGTCTCTTATAATAAGCAAAGCGTTCTTGAGGGTACACCGGAATTTCATCTAGTCACTTTCATCATGTTGGTTCAATTCGAGTTCGCTACTTTGATAATTTCATATGTGGGTGGATCGGTGCTTAGGTGATGTTCTTACTTGAGCAAACCTCCTACTTATGATTAACCCTCCCGCAAGCATATGCAACTATGAGAGAAGTATTAAGAATAAATTCTAACCATAGCATTAAACTGTTGGATCCAATCGGTCCCTTACGGAATAGCGCATAAACTGGGGTTCAAGCTTCTGTCACTCTCGCCACCCACCATCTAATTACTACTCCACAATGCATTTCCTTAGGACCAAATATGGTGAAGTGTCATGTAGTCGATGTTCACATGACACCACTAAGGGAATCACAACATACATACTATCAAAATATCGAACTCATATCAAATTCACATGATTACTTGCAACATGATTTCTCCCGTGACCTCAAGAACAAAGGTAACTGCTCACAAATGACGAACATGCTCAAGATCAGAGGCGTATTAAATAGCAGAATGGATCTGAACATATAATCTTCTACCAAATAAAACATATAGTAATCAACTACAAGATGTAATCAACACTACTAGTCACCCACAAGCACCAATCTATAGTTTCGGTAACAAGACTGAACACAAGAGATGAACTAGTGTTTGAGATGAGATGGTGTTGTTGAAGATGTTGATGAAGATAGCCCTCCGCAAGATGGGAGAGTGGTTGGTGATGATGATGACGAGGATTTCCCACTCCGGGAGGGAAGTTCCCCCGGCACAATCGCCTCGCCAGAGGGCAAAAGTGCTCCTGCCCAAGTTCCGCCTCGAGATGGCGGAGCTCCGTCCCAAAAGTCTTCTCCTTTTTTTTCTAGGTCAGAATGGCTTATATACTAGAAGATGGGGACCAGAGGTGGGCCTGGGTGAGGACAACCCACCAGGGTGCGCCTGGGGGGCCTGGCGCGCCCAGGTGGGTTGTGCCCACCTGGTGGGCCCCCTCTGGTGGTTATCAGCTCCAGTATTTTTGATATATTCCATAAAAAAATCTCCATGAAGTTTCAGCTTGTTTGGAGCTGTGCAGAATAGGTGGCCTGACGTAGCTTTTTCAGGTCCAGATTTCCAGTTGCCGGAATTCTCCCTATTTGTGTGTACCTTGCAAATTAAGAGAGAAAAGGCATTAGAATTACCCCAAAAAGCATCATTATGCATAATAACAACATAAATAATAGCAAGAAAACATGATGCAAAATGGACGTATCACATCATCATCTTGGCCATTTGTGTGGTTCTCGTCTCTCATCTTTGGTTCATCGCGGTGTTCTGGGGTCTGTCTCCGGTAACACTTTGTTGGATTGTCTGGGTTGTAGACTTGGCAAGAATATTCAGCTGCCCTACCCTCACAGTGAGTTAGTGTCCGAGCTTCCTTTTGATCTCATCCACTCTGATGTTTGAGGTCCGGCTCCCTTTTCTTCGAAAGGGGGTCATCGCTACTATATTATCTTTATAGATGATTTTCCCGGTACACTTGGATCTATTTCATGTCTTCCTATAGTGATGTCTTATCTATATACAAAAAATGGCTGTCATGGTTCACACCCAGTTTTCCACTCCTATTCATGTTTTTCGCGCAGATTAAGCTGGTGAGTATATCTCTTATGCACTGCGAGGATTTCTTGCTTAGTAGGGTACTCTTACTCAGTTCTCTTGCCCTCGTGCTCATGCTCAGAATGGTGTGGCTGAGCGCAAGCATCGTCACCTTCTTGAGACGGCGCGTTCAATGATGACCGCCGCCTCTCTTCCGCCTCACTTTTGGGATAAGGTTGTTACCACTTCCACCTACCTCTTCAACATTCAGCCTTCTATAGCTCTATAGGGTGGTATTCCTCTCGAGCGTCTTTCTGGTCATCCTCCTGATTATTTGGCACTTCGTTTGGCTAGGTGCGTTTGCTATGTTTTGCTTGCCCCTCATGAACGCACCAAACTGACAGCTCAGTCTATCAAGTGTGTCTATCTCGGATACAGTGATGAGCATAAGGGCTATTGGTGTTGGGAACCTATCGGTCGCCGGATGTGTATTTCCTGGGATGCGACTTTTGATGAGTCTTGTCCCTTCTACCCGCGTCCATCCTCCTCGGCTTTTTTCTGCGGAGGACATCTCTTTTCTTACGTTTCTGGATACACATCCCTCTATGCCCAGTATTCCTATTCCTTGTCCTACTATTGCAGATCCCACGCCGTCATCTCCTACGATTTCTTCTCCTCCCTCATCGCACGACTCTCCACCTTCATCACCGATACCTTCCCCTTCTGCACCTTCATCACCGATACCTTCCCCTTCTCCACCTTCATCTCTGATACATTCCCCATCTCCACCTCTAGTGATTCCACCTCTTCCCTCCTTTCATTTCCATTATACTCCATGTCCACGTGTTGTGGATAAATCCACTGACGAGACCGACCTCCTCATCCCAGCCAACTTATGGTCTTCGAGCTCAGCCTCGCCCTCCGCCTGACCGCTATTCTCGTAGTCGATATGGTCTTTCGACTATAGTTGAGAATAACTCTTATCGCGATGCTATTGTTCATCCTGAATGGCAGTTTGCGATGGGGGAGGAGATTGCTGCTCTTGAGCGCACCGGCACGTGGGATCTTGTTTCTCTTCCTTCCGGTGTTCGTCCCATCACTTGTAAGTGGGTCTACAAAGTTAAGACTCACTCGGATGGTTCTCTTGAGCATTACAAAGCTTGTCTTGTGGCTCGTGGCTTTAAGCAGGAGCATGGTCGTGATTACAATGAGACTTTTCCTCCTGTGGCCCATATGACGTCTGTTTCTCAGCTTAATGTTAAGAACGCCTTTCTTAATGGTGAGTTGCGTGAGGAGGTTTATATGCAGCCACCACTGGGGTATTCTGTTCCTGATGGCATGGTATGCCGTCTTTGTCGCTCTCTTTATGGCCTTAAGCAAGCCCTAATGTTTGCTATAACTACATCGGTATTTCCCCAAAGAGGAAGGGATGATACAATATAGCAGCGGTAGGTATTTCCCTCGGTGATGAGACCAAGGTTATCGAACCAGTAGGAGAACCAAGCAACACAACGTAAACAGCACATGCACACAAATAACAAATACTCGCAACCTGGCGTATAAAAGGGGTTGTCAATCCCTTTCGGGTAACGCATGTGATAGAGTTTTAAATATTGATAGATCGAACACCAAATAAGATAAATTGCAGCAAGGTATTTTTGGGTTTTTGGTTTAGTAGATCTAAAAATAAAAGCAAAGGAAAATAGATCGCAGAGGCAAATAATATGAGAAAGAGACCCGGGGGCCATAGATTTCACTAGTGGCTTCTCTCGAGAAAAAAGCAAACGGTGGGAAAATAATTGTTGTTGGGCAATTGATAGAACTTCAAATAATCATGGCGATATCCAGGCAATGATCTTTATATAGGCATCACGTCCAAGATTAGTAGAACGACTCCTGCCTACATCTACTACTATTACTCCACACATCGACCGCTATCCAGCATGCATCTAGTGTATTAAGTTCATGGAGAAACGAAGTAATGCAATAAGAACGATGACATGATGTAGACAAGATCTATTTATGTAGAAATAGACCATCCTTGTATCCTTAGTAGCAACGATACATACGTGTCGGTTCCCTTTCTATCACTGGGATCAAGCACCATAAGATCGAACCCACTACAAAGCACCTCTTCCCATTGCAAGATAAATAGATCAAGTTGGCGAAACAAAACCCAAATATCGGAGAAGAAATACGAGGCCACAATAAATAATGCATATATGAGATCAAAGAAGACTGAAATAACTTTCATGGATATAAAAAGATAGATCTGATCATAAACTCAAAGTTCTTCGGATCCCAACAAACACACCGCAAAAGAGTTACATCATATGGATCTCCAAGAGACCATTGTATTGATAATCAAAAGAGAGAGAGAGAGAGAGAGAGAGAGAGAGAGAGAGAGAGAGAGAGAGAGAGAGAGAGAAAGAGAGAGAGAGGAAGCTATCTAGCTACTAACTACGGACCCGTAGGTCTACGAGGAACTACTCACACATCATCGGAGAGGCGCCAATGGAGATGGTGAACCCCTCTGTGATGGTGTCTAGATTGGATCTGGTGGTTTTGGACTTTGCGACAGCTGGAATAGAATTTCATTGACTCCTCTAGGGTTTCTGGAATATCTGAGAATTTATAGAGCGAAGAGGCGGTGCAGGAGGCCACCGAGGTAGGCACAACCCACCTGGGCGCGCCAGGAGGGCCTGGCGCGCCCTGGTGGGTGGTGCCCCCCTCAGGGCACCCCCCAGGTGCAGCTCTGGCCCATTGGGAGTCTTCTGGCCCATAAAAAATCTCCAAAAAGTTTCGCGGTGTTTGGGCTCTGTTTGATATTGATTTCCTGCGATGTAAAAAACATGCAGAAAAGAACAATTGTCACTTGGCACTATGTCCATAGGTTAGTACCAAAAAATGATATAAAAGGACTATAAAATGATTGTAAAACATACAAGAATGATAATATAACAGCATGGAACATTCAAAAATTATAGATACGTTGAAGACGTATCAGCATCACCAAGCGTATTTCCTGCTCGTCCTGGAGTAGGTAAATGATAAAAATAGAATTTTTGATGTGGAATGCTGCCTATCATGTCATATCATATTCTTTTCTTTATAGCATGGACATTTGGACTTTTATATGATTCAAAGCAATAATCTAGTTTTGACATGAGATTTAAATACTCAAGCATATCAACAAGCAACCATGTCTTTCAAAATATCAATGCTAAAATAAGTTATCCCTAGCCCATCATACTAAACCATTAATCCATTCATGAAACACATTCGCATATTAGTTACACCAATTTCTCAAGTAAGATCATATTGTTTCCTAGTTGGTGCTTTATAAGAGAAGATGGAGACTCAAATTTAAAAATAGAAATTGCATAAGTAAAAGAAAGGCCTTCGCAGAGGGAAGTGGGCATTTGTAGAGGTGCCAGAGCTCAAAGCTTAAATAGAGAGATAAAATTATTTTGGGAGGTATACTTTTCCCACCAACAAAAACGACTTAAGGTTCCCAACTCTTTCTATGCTAGATATATCATAGGTGGTTCCCAAACATAAAATAAAGTTTATTCCTTTTCCACCAAACTTTCACAAGCCATGGCTAGCCGAATCCGCAGTTGCCTTCCATACCAACACTTTCCAAGGAATTTATTATTTGACAACATAAAGTAAATTTGTTATTCATTTCTGGACTAGGCATCCCTAATACCTTTGCCTTACTCTCGTGCAATGACAAGTGAATAAACATTCATCATGAGAATAAGACATCTAGCATGGAAATATTGGCCACCGCTCACCGCCTCGTGAGAGATACGGGCACACAAAAGGGAAATTTATTTTGAAAATTAGAGATGGCACATACAAATTTGCTTAGAACGGCAAGGAAATACCGCATATAGGTAGGCATGGTGGAATCATGTGGCTAAACCGGAATAAAGGATTTTGGATGCACAAGTAGTGATCACACTTAGTGCAAAATGAAGGCTAGCAAAAGACTAGGAATCGACCAACCATGAAACAAATAATCTCATAAGCGAACATTGAGCATAAATAACACCGAATAATGCACCAAAAGTAGGATGTAATTTCATTGCATGATTATTGACTTCGTGCTTGCATAAGGAATCACAAAATTTAACACTAATATTCTTACTAAAGCATAATTACTCATTAACATGACTCACATATCACATCATCATGTCTCAAAACTATTACAAGGAATAAAGTTTATTTTATCCAATGATCTTCGTGAAAGTTTTTATTATATCCTCCTTGGATATCTATCACTTTGGACCTACTTTTTATGTGTTGCTTCTAATAAGCTCAAACAAATATAAGTGAAGATCATGAGCATATTTTTTTCTTTTTCTCAAAATAATTTAAGTGAAGCAAGAGAGAACTTCTTAAAAATTTATTAACTCTCAAATAAATCTAAGTGAAACAAGAGAGTATTTCTTCAAAAATACTAAAGCGCACCGCGCTCAAAAAGATATAAGTAAAGCACTAGAGCAAATCCATAGCTCATAAAAATTTAAGTGAAGCATAGAGCACTGGTACAACGATGTCCTAAACAAACGGTTTAAAACCCCTTTCCGCGATGGCATTTGGAACCGTTGCCAAGTGAGTGTGTGCGATAGGGGGGTCCTTCCCACACGACCCAGAAATAATCAGGGATAGGCCCTCGTGGGACCCAGGCTGGGGCCGTGTGCAAACGGGCGAGGCATGGAAACCCAATCATTTCTGTAGGTATGTACATCCCACACGGTGAATCCCGGAAATCATTTTCGTAGGTATGTACATCCCACACGGTGAATCCCAAAAATCATTTCTGTAGGTATGTACATCCCACACAGGGAATCCCAGAAATCATTTCCATACGTATGTACGTCCCACAAGGTGAATCCCAGAAATAACTTCCATAGGTATGTACATCCCACACGGTGAATCCCAGAAAATAATTTCCGTAGGTATGTACATCCCACACAGTTCTTTGTGTGGAAACATTTGTGCAAGGTGGCCTAACGCAAGCAGTTCACTACCGGAAGCCGTGTGTGATTCTTAGTTGATCAAACACGCCTACTTTCTAGAAACTATGCGGGTTGTTTGAGTTCATCGCCCACGGTGCTTTCTGAGTAACCGTTTGCAATAGAAAACTCCATTAAGCAGGGTAATTAGCCTATTATTGATAATCCATGTACTAATCAAACTAATATTTCTTATAAAACACCCAAATATTTCATATCCGTATAAAAGCAGCCAGGATTTCATAATCGATTTACATCAGATAGCTTCGACACTCAGTTACGCCATTACACAACAGCACCAAGTTTCACATGCAGCATCAAAAACCTTTGGAAAGTAGCATCATACACGGTAAATAGACAGATGAATCTCATCTGGAAAACTGCAGAAGCGGAAGGCAAATATTGAGCCTTCGGTGATGTTGAATGTCCTTGCAACTTTAGGCTAGTGGCTATGGATAATTGCCCGCCTCGCCTCTTGAAAGTAGCAAGACTTCAATATTGTACCGTGGGTGTTGAATGAATACCTTCCTCGCCTCTTGACCATGCAGGTGGTTTGAGAGGTAATCATCAGTGAACTGTTTTGAAAAGTACGGAAAACAACGCTATGCATAAATCGTTGTTGTAAATTCTGAATTGACACAAGGGGTAAACACAAGGTAAAAGAGTTGGTACCATCCTATAGTTGACTGATGTCTTCTTCATTGTGCAAACAAAGATCTTGCTATTATTCGTCGCAAGTTTCTTCATCCTAACAATCTTTCTGAGTGTCTTAACTTGACTGATATTCATGGACATCACATTTCCCCATATGCAAAATGGGTCGAACAGTGGGTCTAAGCCTCTGACAGCAAGACCTACATGTGCAAGACCAAATTGTAAGAAACCCAAATATTAGAATGATTCCTGCAACTGCACAATAATGTGCTATTAGCCAAAGCACCCAGCTTGAAAAAACCTTGATGGTAAACCGCAGTGTCTCCCATTCTTTCCCTGCAACACACATAAGGAATATCTTGATTAGGTTAACTGAGAGTTGCCATACTATCAGTAGAATATGTATTGATTACAGCCAAATTTGATTGGTGTCACATGCATAACAATACAAAATTGTACCCACAGCAAATGAAAATCAATTTGCAGAACTGAACCAAACAGTTAAATGGACAACAAACCAAATGAACTAAAATAGTTAATTGAGGACGACATTGCATAATAGAAACATGTACTAGAAGATAAGACAGTTAACAAAACAAAGAATTCTTGAGAACAGTACTACGAAATGTAGCAATTGTTGGACCAAAGTGATCCTTGAAGAGAGTAGGGCAATAAAAACCAGATTGCACTACCTTATGTGCAGTTCTATCTCCAGCATGGTGTCCTCCATAAGCCTCAGAGTGACACTTGCGCAGGATATGTTCCTCTTCATGCTCGGGTACACACCGTCTAATAATACCATCTACTCCTTCTTTATAGAGGTGTGGGTCATCCCAGAAGTAATGTCTTAAATCATAGAAAAACTTTTTTCTTTTGCTAGTATGTGAAACTAGGTGGTATAAATTTAGCAACAATGTAATTAGCATAATCAGCATACCATGGAGCAGTACGAGAAGCATTTATGATAGCTAATTGTTCATCAGGAAAGCTATCATCAATAGGTAGTGGGTCATCAAGAATATTCTCTAACCTAGATAGATTGTCTGCAACGGGGTTCTCAGCTCCCTTTATATCAGTAATATGCAAATCAAATTCTTGTAGCAGGAGAACCCATCTAATAAGTCTAGGTTTAGCATCTTTCTTTTCCATAAGATATTTAATAGCAGCATGATCAGTGTGAATAGTTACTTTAGAATCAACAATATAAGGTCTAAACTTATCACAAGCAAATACAACTGCTAAAAATTCTATTTCAGTAGTAGCATAATTTCTGTGGGCACTGTCTAGAGTTTTACTAGCATACTGGATAACATTTAATTTCTTATCAACTCTTTTTCCTAGAACAGCACCTACAGCATAATCTCTAGCATCGCACATAATTTCAAAGGGTAAATTCCAGTCATGTGGCTGGACAATGGGTGCAGAGATCAAAGTTTTCTTAAGTATTTCAAATGCTTCTATACAATCATCATCAAAGACAAAAGGAACATCTTTTTGTAAGAAATTAGTCAGAGGCCTAGAGATTTTTGAGAAGTCCTTAATGAACCTCCTATAATAACCGGCATGACCAAGGAAACTTCTTGTACCTTTAATGTCCTTGGGACACGGCATCTTCTCAATAGCATCAACTTTAGCTTTATCAACTTCAATACCTCTTTAAGAAATTTTATGCCCCAAGACAATACCTTCATTAACCATAAAGTGGCACTTTTCCCAATTCAAGACAAGATTAGTTTCTTCACATCTCTGCAAAACTCGATCGAGGTTGCTTAAGCAATCATCAAAAGAAGTTCCATAAATGAAAAAATTGTCCATGAAAACCTCAACAATCTTTTCACAAAAGTCAGAGAATATAGCCATCATGCATCTTTGAAAGGTAGCAGGTGCATTACATAAACCAAAATGCATACGTCTATAAGCAAAGGTACCGAAAGGACAAGTAAAAGTGTCTTTTCTTTATCCTCTTTTGACACATGTATTTGAGAGAAACCAGAATAGCCATCTAGAAAGCAAAAATGAGTATGTTTGGATAACCTTTCTAGTATTTGATCAATAAAAGGTAGCGGGTAATGATCTTTCTTAGTAGCTTTATTTAATTTGCGGAAATCAGTTACCATCCTATAACCTGTAACAATTCTTTGTGGGATCAATTCATCTTTATCATTAGGAACAATAGTAATACATCCCTTCTTAGGGACACAATGGACAAGACTTACCCATTGACTATCAACAACCAGATAAATTATACCTTACTCTAGAATCTTTAGTATTTCTTTCCTTACCACTTCTTTCATCCTAGGATTTAACTGTCATTGGTGATCAACAACCGGTTTAGCATCCTTCTCCAATTTTATCTTGTGTTGGCATAGAGTGGGACTAATGCCCTTAAGATCATCAAGAGTATATCCAATAGCAGCACGGTGCTTCATCAGAGTTTTCAATAATTTCTCTTCTTCCTGCTCTGAAAGGTTAGCACTAATAATAACAGGATATATCTTCTTCTCATCGAGATAAGAATACTTAAGAGTATCAGGTAATGGTTTGAGTTCAAACACGGGATCACCCTTGGGTGGAGGAGGATCCCCTTGAATTTCAACACGCAAGTTGTGTTTCGGTAAAGGTCCCTGTTTAAAGAATATTTCATCTATTTCCCTTCTCTCATTCATAAACATATCATTTTCATTGTCTAGCAAATATTGTTCTAAAGGATCGTTAGGAGGCACGACAATAGAAGCAAAACCAATAATTTCATCCTTACTAGGCAATTCTTTGTCATGGGGTTGTCTATGAAATTTAGCAAAGTTAAAATCATAAGACATATCCCCTAAACCAACAGTAACAATGTCCTTTTCGCAGTCTATCTTAGCATTAACAGTATTCAAGAAGGGTCTACCAAATATAATGGGGGAAAATCATCTTGTGGGGAACCGAGAACAAGAAAATCAGCAGGGTATTTAACTTTCCCACACAAGACCTCAACATCTCTAACAATCCCAACCGGTGAAATAGTGTCTCTATTGGAAAGCTTAATAGTAACATCAATACCTTCTAGCTCAACAGGTGCAATATTGTGCATAATTTCTTCATATAAGGAATGAGGTATTTCACTAGCACTAGCCATGATAGCAATGATCTCCTATTTTAACAGAAATAACAGGCATGCCTACAATAGGTCTATGTTTATTCTTAGTATCGGGTCTAGCAATTCTAGAAGCTTCATCACACAGGTAAATAACATGCCCATTAATATTATCTACTAAGAGATCCTTAACCATAGCAATACTAGGTTCAACTTTAACTTGCTCAGAGGGTGTAGGTGTTCTAGAATTACTCTTACGAACCACAGTTGGAGCTTTGGCATGATCCTTTATTCTAATAGGGAAGAGTGGTTTCTCAATGTAAGCAGTAAGAACAATAGGATCAACATTATAAGTGATAGTCTTTTCTTCAACTTTAACTGGTTCAACTACTTTTACTTCAATGGGAGGATGAAATTTAAACCACTTCTCCTTAGGGAAATCAACATGAGTAGCAAATGATTCACAGAAAGAAGCTACTATCTCAGAGTCAAGTCCATATTTAGTGCTAAATTCATGGAAAACATCGGTATGCATAAAATATTTAACACAATCAAACTTAGGCATTATACTTGACTCCTTACCTTCGTCGAGATCCCAATCTTCAGAGTTGCGTTTAATTCTTTCTAATAAATCCCATTTGAATTCGATAGTCTTCATCATGAAAGAACCAGTACAAGAAGTATCGAGCATGGAGCAATTATTGAGAGAAAGCCGAGCATAAAAATTTTGAATAATCATTTCTCTTGAGAGCTCATGGTTGGGGCATGAATATAACATTGAATTAAGCCTCCCCCAAGCTTGAGCGATAGTTTCTTGTTTGGGGCATGAATATATAATTACGATCATGATGAACCTGATGCATAGGATAAAACTTCTGATGAAATTCCAATTTCAACCGGTTGTAGTTCCAGGATCCGATATCATCGCATAGCCTAAACCATGTCAATGCCTCTCCCTTCAAAGTTAAGGGAAGACCTTCTTGTTGATCACATCCTCGAGCATACCTGCAAGCTTAAATAATCCACAAACTTCATCCACATAGATTAGGTGCAAGTCGGGATGTAATGTTCCATCTCCTGTAAAGGGTTTAGCTTACAGTTTCTCTATCATACCCGAAGGAATTTCGAAGTAAATTTTTTCAATAGGTTCAGTAGGTTGAGGAGCAACTCTTTGCTCTACATTTGGGGTGAAGATACCTCGAACAAGCCCCTCAAAGGATTATGTTCCATAGTAACAAGTGATAGTAAATTTCAGCATACTATATAAATTTTTCCTTACCAAATTCCACTTACCAGAGGCGCTTTACTCCCCGGCAACGGTGCCAGAAAAGAGTCTTGATGACCCAAAAGTGCAGGGGATCTATCGTATTCCTTTCGATAAGTCAGAGTGTCGAACCCAACGAGGAGCAGAAGGAAATGACAGGCAGTTTTCAGTAAGGAATTCTGCGCAAGCACTGAAATTATCGGTAACAGATAGTTTTGTGATAAGGTACTTGGTAACAAGTAATGAGTGGTAAAAGTAAATAAGGTGCAGCAATATGGCCCAATCCTTTTTGTAGCAAAGGACAAGCCTGGACAAACTCTTATATAAAGGAAAGCGCTCCCGAGGACACATGGGAATTATCGTCAAGCTAGTTTTCATCACGCTCATATGATTTGCGTTCGTTACTTTGATAATTTGGTATGTGGGTGGACCGGTGCTTGGGTACTGCCCTTACTTCGACAAGCATCCCACTTATGATTAACCTCTATTGAAAGCATCCGCAACTACAAAAGAAGTATTAAGGTAAACCTAACCATAGCATGAATCATATGGATCCAAATCAGCCCCTTACGAAGCAACGCATAAACTAGGGTTTAAGCTTCTGTCACTCTAGCAACCCATCATCTACTTATTACTTCCCAATGCCTTCCTCTAGGCCCAAATAATGGTGAAGTGTCATGTAGTCGACGTTCACATAACACCACTAGAGGAAAGACAACATACATCTCATCAAAATATCGAACGAATACCAAACTCACATGACTACTTATAGCAAGACTTCTCCCGTGTCCTCAGGAACAAACGTAACTACTCACAAATCATATTCATGTTCATAATTAGAGGGTATTAAAATGCATAATGGATCTGAACATATGATCTTCCACCGGATAAACCAACTAGCATGAACTACAAGGAGTAATCAACACTACTAGTAACCCACAGGTACCAATCTGAGGTTTTGATACAAAGATTGGATACAAGAGATGAACTAGGGTTTGAGAGGAGATGGTGCTGGTGAATATGTTGAAGGATATAACCGTCCCCAAGATGGGAGAGTTATTGGTGATGATGATGATTACGATTGCCACCTCCCGGAGGGAAGTTTCCCCGGCAGAACAGCTCCGCGGGAGCCCTAGAATGGTTCCGCCAAGGTTCCGCCTCAAGACGGTGGCGGTTCGTCCCGAAAGCCTCCTTATGATTTTTTCCAGGTCAAAACACTTGATATAGCACAAGATGGGCATCGGGGGGCTGCCAGGTGGCCCACGAGGCTGGTGGCGCGCCCAGGGGTAGGGCACGCCCCCCACCCTCGTGGACGGTGGGTGGCCCCCCTCCTGTACTTCTTTCGCCAGATATTTTTTATATTTTCCAAAACCGACGTTCATGGAGTTTCAGGGCTTTTTGAGTTGTGCAGAATAGGTCTCCAATATTTGCTCCTTTTCCTGCCGAGAATTCCAGCCGGCATTCTCCCTCTTCATGTAAACCTTGTAAAATAAGAGAGAAAAGGCCTAAGTATTGTGACATAATGTGTAATAACAGCCCATAATGCAATAAATATCAATATAAAAGCATGATGCAAAATGGACGTATCAAGGCCCATGAAGGCGCATTAGTTCCCCTGGGGGTTCCGGCAACCCTCCGGCACGCCGATAGTTCTCCGGTACCCCTCGGAACTCATCTGGTTTCCGAATAACATCGTCCAATATATCATTATTTATGTGTCGACCATTTCAAGACTCCTCGTCATGTCTGTGATCTCATCCGGGACTCGGAACAAACTTCGGTCACCAAAAAACATAACTCATAATACAAATCATCATCGAACATTAAGCGTGTGAACCCTGCGGGTTCGACAGCTATGTAGACATGACCGAGACACATTTCCGGTCAGTAACCAATAGCGGAACCTGGATGCTCATATTGGTTCCTACATATTATATAAAGATCTTTATCGGTCAAACCGCATAACAACATACATTGTTCCCTTTGTCATCGGTACGTTACTTGCCCGAGATTCAATCGTTGGTATCATCATACCTAATTCAATCTCATTACTGACAAGTCTCTTTACTCGTTCCGTAATATATCATCTCGTGTCTAACTCATTAGTCATTTGATTGCAAGGATTATTATGATGTGTATTACCGAGAGGGCCCAAAGATACCTCTCCGACACTCGGAGTGAAAAATCATATTCTTGATCTATGCCAACTCAACAAACACCTTCAGAGACACCAATAGAGCATCTTGGTAATCACCCAGTTACGTTATGACGTTTGATAGCACACAAGGTGTTCCTCCGGTATTCGGGAGTTGCATAATCTCATAGTCAGAGGAACATGTATAAGTCATGAAGAAAGCAATAGCAGTAAAACTAAACGATCATTGTGCTAAGCTAACAGATGGGTCATGTCCATCACATCATTCTCCTAATGATGTGATCCCGTTCATCAAATGGCAACACATGTCTAAGGTTAGGAAACTTAACCATCTTTGATTAACGAGCTAGTCTAGTAGAGGCATACTAGGGAGACTCTGTTTTGTCTATGTATTCACACATGTATCAAGTTTCCAGTTAATACAATTCTAGCATGAATAAAAGACATTTATCATGATATATAAGGAAATATAAACAACAACTTTATTATTGCCTCTAGGGCATATTTCCTTCAATGTTGTGATGGACACGACTAAATCTCTGTACACACTTAAGAAGGGGTTCGCCATCCTTGTGTGGAATCAAGTGAAGATCACCGGGCTTCCCCGGAGGCTCATGGCCCCCGGTGTAGGTCCCAAAGAACACATGACACAAGTCCGACAAAGAAGAGATAGAGCCCTCCGGCAAGTTCATGATCCAAGATATCACGTTGGACTTGAGAGCCAATGGAAAATAGTTGGCGAGAATCTTGTCGTGTCTGCCACTAACGGCTTGCACCACGATGGTGTAGATTCCCAGAAACTTGGCCGGGTTGAGCTTGCCGTTGTACTTCTCCAGCAAGTCAGGCTTGAAATTTTGGGAGTGCGACCACTAAACTTGCCGCAGCTTGCGGGTAAATGCTGGATGCCCACATTGTAAGGTAGGAACCCAGGGAAACCCGGTGCAAGCTCGTTCACCACCGGCCCTTCTCGCACGTCTGATTGATGGCGCACTTCCCGACGTTGCTCGATGGTTGTTCGAGCATCTTCAGCGCACCGGTCATTGATGGCCTGGCGTTGCTATAGGTGGGAATTCCGGTGGCCTTGCGGATCGGACGTCACCATGGACATACGGCCAGGCGCGTTGATCCACTAGATCTTCCGTACTTGCCCAGGAGGGGATTACACCATTGATGCAGCACCCATAGTTTGCCGTTAGCCCCCCCCCCAGCACTTGCAATGTTGGTACCACTGAGAGGGCCCTGTCGTCTACTCCCCATCGTTGTTGGCGTAGCCCACGAGGCTCTGGATGGTGGCATGCCACTCATCCATATTCTCCGGAGCCGGAGGAAAGTTCAGCAATTGCCCCACGTGCGCTAGTGCCTCCACCGTCGACTTGGACATGACTAGGGGCAAGGATTGAGAGCGGGTTTGAATTATGTGCAAGCCAGAAGGAGCTTTGATGGCTACTACACAACTTATTCTTGTAGACTCGTGTTGGGCCTCCAAGCATAGAGTTTTGTAGGACGGTAGCAATTTCCCCTCAAGTGGATGACCTAAGGTTTATCAATCCGTGGGAGGCGTATAGGATGAAGATGGTCTCTCTCAAACAACCCTGCAATCAAATACATGAAATCTCTTGTGTCCCCAACACACCAAATACAATGGTAAATTGCATAGGTGCACTAGTTCGGTGAAGAGATGGTGATACAAGTGTAGTATGGTATTGATATATGTTTCTGTAATCTGAAAATATAAAACAGAGCACCAACGGTATTGCAATGCTTAGAAAACAAGGCCTAGGTTTCATACTTTCACCAGTGCAATCTCTCAATACTGCTAACATAATTGAATCATATAACCATCCCTCAACACGCGACAAATATTCACTCCAAAGTTCTTATCGAGCGAAGAACATCAGAAGAAATTGTTTGTAGCGTATGAAACCTCCTCAAAGTTATCCTTTTCGATCAATCTTTTGAGCTATTCCTATAAGTGTTACAAACAACCCTAGAGTTCGTACTAAAATAACACCATATGATACACATCAACCAACTCTAATATCACCTAGATACTCCACTTTCACCACAAGTTGCGCTAGAGTTCCATAGCTACTTGTACATACCCTGGCCTTGAGGGTAAAGTCCTCCCTCCTCGCCATGGAGACCGTTGGGATGATGAAGATGGTATCCGGTGATGATTTCCCCCTCTGGCAGGGTGCCGGAATAGGGCTACATATGGTATTTTGAAGGTGCAAAGGCTTGTGGTGGTGGAGTCAAAGTTCTAGGGTTATTTCTGGTTGTTTATCTATTTATAGGATTTTTTGGTGTCGGTCTCACACAAATATGGGCTAAGATAGACCCAGGAGGCACCATAACACCATTAACCCATGGGAGCACAATGGTGCCTCGTGGGCACACCCTGGCTCTTCTGATCGTCCCACGAAGCTTTGGGGGTCTCTTTCGTTACAAAAACAAAATGTCAAAAATTTCCATCTCATTCCAAGAATTTTTATTTCTGCACAAAAAACAATTCCATGGTAGTTCTACTGAAAAAACGTCAGTTCAGGTTAGTTCCATTCAAATCATGCCAAAACCATATAATTTTTTTGTAAACATGGCATGGATACTTCATAAATTATGGATATGTTGGAGACGTATCAGCATCCCCAAGCTTAATTCCATCTCATCCTCAAGTAAGTAAATGCACTACAAGAAAATCACTTCCGTGATAATACGTGTTTGTCACAGTAGGTCACATTTTCTGTCATGCGTGTACATCCATGACGATTTTATGACAGAATCAAGATAGTCATACATGTGTTGTCGTTGAAGTGTTCCATGACAATACCAAAATTATCATCACGGAAGTGTCCACTTCCATGATGATAAATAGCGCGTCATGGAAGTGCTTTCGTCAAGGGTAACCGACACGTGGCATCCACCGTATCGGATCGCCGTTAAGCTATCGGGTTCCGGTTTGGATCCGATGACCCGTTAACCACCCGGACCAATCGGGATTTTCCACGTGTAAAATTCTGATTCGCCTTAGTATCCACGTGTTGGCTCCGGGTTGGGACAGGTGTCGTCAAGCGAGTGTATGGGACGAGCCTATTGTACGTCAACATGTGGCTCAGCCCAACAGTGGCCCGTTTAGGTTAAAAGGCCAGGCCTGTCAAAATAAGAGGGACAGCCCATTAGCGGCCTACTTGAGTTAGGCCCATACATAAGCACGACCCATACAAGTTACACAGAATCGGCCCATCAAAGGCCCATTCTAGATTTGACAATTTCTAGCCCATCGTCTGTTCCAGCCCGTTAACGGCCCACTACGTCTTTGGTCCCAATTACGCCCGACCTTCTTTCGGCCTGTTAGCAACCCGTCATCAGTTCCAGCCCGTTAACGGCCCAGTACGCCTTTCGGCCTTTTCTCGGCCCATTCTGCAGTTGGGCTAACTTCTAGCCCGTTGTAACTTTCATCCTTTCCTCGACCCATTAGGTAAATGGGCCAATTCCTAGCCCATTTCATCTTTCGGCCTATTAACGGCCCGAACAACAGTTGGGCCTTTGACGGTGCAACCTGATTTTGGGTCCATTAGCGGCCCACATTCTGCGGGGCACAATTTCATCCCGACGCGACTTTCGGCCTGTTAAAAGCCTAGTTTACAAATTGGGCCTCTTCTGGCCCAAAACACTTTCGGCCTCTTACTGGCCCGTCAAGTAAAAGGGCTGAGGCAAAATCTACATTTATTTCGGCCTGCTAGGGCCCACGGGCCATTCCCATTTATATGGCCCTATCCAGCTTTCGGCCTGTTCACGGCCTGCTAGGGCCTGCGGGCCATTTCCATTTATACGGCCCTATCAAGTTTTGGCCTATTAATGGCCTACTAAGAGCCGTTGTTACAGTGTGCCCCATCATTTGGGATCCACTAAACATTAATTTGACTAGCCCAATTAAGGCCCGATTTGACTTACATGTTTGTTCGTTCGGATGGCGTCTAGGTAACGTTTGGGCGTGTTGGCCCCTGTTTCAACGCTATACCATATACAAAGAATGATCCTACTCTATACTATCGCCTCTAAAAAACCTGCACCAATACAATAAAGAGACTAAGGCATAGAAATGAAGAATAATCCTACACTATACTATAAAGAAATTACAGCAGATTATGCCCACATACCCAGTGGGCATTATAGTTCGGAGTTCGGCACCAGTGATAATAAAGCGTACACAAACAAAAAATTACATACACTGGGCAAATAAAGCTTATATATCATGGACATGTCAACAGAACTTACCATTTGAACTATAATCTCTTCAGAAAATAGGATTGACCGGATTCAAATAGCACAAATTTTAGTCTGTGAAATCTCCAATTCCTTTGTGGTTACCTCAGTGTCTTGTTTCATTTTTTGACTCCTACATCTAATACCTGCAAGTCCAGTCTCGACATGTTGATTGCATGTTGAGAATCATGTACACGTTGTCTTGCCACCTCTAGTTAATGCTCAACAACATCAGAACATTCCAATTCCAATCCATAATCATTTGGTAACGACCATGCCGCACTTCTCTCAGATCTTTGTGTTGATGTCGCTTAATCCGAAAATGTTTCTGTAAGTACACATGACTAGGGCAAAAATATAGTTACAACAGTGAAGTGAGCAAGACAGACTATTTTGTACATGGCAAAACAGGACTAACAATAATGTTACACGTCATGAAGCATAGGTAGGTGATATTTCAAAAATTATAAAACGGTAGTCTGTGCAGCCCGCATACATAAATCTCTCTTAGCTCGCCAGAGGAGCATGATGTTGGGGCCAAATCCAAAACACAAATAGGTTAAAAATTTCGACGACACGCAGCTACTGAACATTATATATATATATATATACTAGCAAGATGCCCGTGCGTTGCATGGAACATCAAGATGCATTTGTATGAGTACTTTATCTTATGAGAGAAAATGATGAACGAGGGAAGGCCTTATTTGTAAACGTGGAGAGGGGTGTGGGTATGTTTTTGCAAATTTGACATAGTTTCCTTCCTATCCGTCATATATAAATCCGATGGCCTATAATGCAGGATGGAAGACACACCATCATCACCAACTCTGTTTTCTATAAGAAACTACCAAGATGCCCATGCATTGCACGAAACATAAAGATGCATTTATATGAGTAGTTTATCTTGTGGGAGATAAGGATGAACGAGAGAAGGCCTTATCTGCAAATGTGGAGAAGAGTGCAGGTATCTTTTTGCAAAAATTTCATAGTTTCCTTACTATCCGTCAGATATAGATCGGATGACCAGTATTGCAGGATGGCGGGCACACCATCATCACCAACTCTATTTTTTTATATTTTTATATGAAAAAATAGAGAATATATATATATATATATATATATATATATATATATATATATATATATATATATATATATATATATAGCGTATAAGTAAGCAAGCAGTTGGCCATTCTGTAGCTCAATTAAAGTCTTAGGGAGCATAATGAACAACAAAGGGATTCATACAAACCTACTACAGCAAGCAAAACTATGCAATCATTAGCCTCGTATAAACTAGATTGTGAGCCCCATGCAGTAATAATTGGTTAATAGACTTCAAAGCTTCAGGCACACTTTGCTAGAGTAATTAAATGGTAAGGCCTTTAATTATGTCAACTAATAGTTATACAAGTACCCAACATCCGGCATCATTGTTTGGGCATCTCATTAACTGAGGACAAATAAAGCAATTGAAAAGAGCAATTTAACTATGCCTGAAACAAACAAGCAATTGAACTGTTGAGTTGGCACTATGCATGCATGGACGCCTCAATAATATCCATGGCCTAGCTACATTTACATATAAAGGAACAAGTAATGTAATATTGTTTGCCCCCTATGAAGTATCTCGACTAGTATGTAATCAAGATCCTAGTAATTAAAGGGAGGCTAATGATGTGAATATGCGTTTGGTTATGACATTTATGATATAGACAACTCTACCATAGCAGGAAGAAGTTTCACATTGTTCACTACTATAAGATGTTTTAGATATTTAAAAGTGGACTACATCCGTAATGAGTGAACAGACACATTTAAATGTGTTCACATACATCTGATTTACAAAAAAGTTAGAACATCATATAGTAGTGAGCGGAGGGGTTTTTAATCAATGGCCAAATGACTGGGTTACATGTGAAGAACCCTATGCAAGCACAATGTTAGACAAATAGGATGTCTTGGTAATTGTAATACGGTGACTTACCATAACTGGTTGAACAGGCTCATCGTTGCTCCTTCTTCTCTTGCAAGGCTCCTTCCTAACATCTTGTACATGGAAATCCTCGATCTCATCTTGATTGCACCCCCTCTCCAGGGTGACACAAACTAGTTACTGGTGTCCTCGGAAGATAAATATGCATACTTTCCAGTCTGTGAACAACACAAAAGGATGAGTTTTGTTTGTAACAAAATAACACCACATAATGAAACATGCCACATCTCTTGCACATAATGAAATGAGAAGTTACTATGTGTGTGCTACTTCTCGAGCTTGCGTTGTATTCCCACGAAGAGGAAAGGGAGATGCAGCATAGTAGCGTAAGTATTTCCCTCAGTTTTTGAGAACCAAGGTATCAATCCAGTAGGAGACCACGCGCGAGTCCCTCGCACCTCCACAAACAAATAAGAACTTCGCAGCCAATGCGATAAGGGGTTGTCAATCCCTTTACGGTCACTTAAAAGTGAGATCTGATACAGATGATAGTTTATATTTTTGGTATTTTTGTTTATAAGAACAGAAAGTAAAAGCGATAAAAGTAAAGTAGATGTAGATTGATATGTTGAGAATTGACCCGGGGGCCATAGTGTTCTCTAGTGGCTTCTCTCATGATAGCGATATTCTACGGCGGGTAAACAAATTACTATCGAGCAATTGATAGAAAAGCGAATAATTATGAGACTATATAGGCATGATCATTGTATATAGGCATCACGTCCGAGACAAGTAGACCGATGTAACGCCCCGGACACACCCGCCAGTGGTCGTTACTCCTGGCGGGATCAAGACTGGCCCCACATATCAATACTAGTCTTTTCTGCGCACTTTGTCCTCACTCGTGCGCACCCGGGAGCAACTTCCCGGTCGGTCACCCATCCTGAAACTACGCCAATCTGAGCACGCTTAACTTTGGAGTTCTATCCGAATGGGCTCCCGGAAAAGAAGGAATTCCTTATTTATATGAGTAGTCTATCATCCCTAATAAGCCAGGATATCACAACCGACTCTTGCCGGCATCTACTACTATTACTCCACACATCGGCCGCTATCCAGCATGCATCTAGTGTATTGAGTTCATAAGAACAGAGTAACGCATTAAGCAAGATGACATGATGTAGAGGGATAAACTCAAGAAATATGATATAAACCCCATCTTTTTATCCTCGATGGCAACAATACATTATGTGCCTTGATGCCCCTACTGTCACTGGGAAAGGACACAACAAGATTTAACCCAAAGCCAAGCACTTCTCCCATTGCAAGAACTATAGATCTAGTAGGCCAAACCAAACCAATAATTCGAAGAGACTTGCAAGGATATTATGAGCACACATAAAGACTTCAGAGAAGAACCAAATATTTCTCATAGATAATCTTGATCATAAACCCACAATACATCGGATCTCGACAAACACACCGCAATAAGAGATTACATCAAATAGATCTCCTCGAAGACCGAGGAGAACTTTGTATTGAGATCCAGAGAGAGAGAAGAAGCCATCTAGATACTAGCTATGGACCCGAAGGTCTGTGGTAAACTACTCACAACTCATGGTGAGGGCGATGATGATGATGTAGAAGCACTCCATGATGGATCCCCCCTCCGGCGGAGCTCCGGAACAGGCTCCAAGATGGGATCTCATGGGAATAGAAGGTTACGGCGGTGGAATTAGGGTTTTCTCTCTGTTGCTGATGGTTTTGGAGTATGTAGACTTATATAGGAGGAAGGAGGACAGCGGGGGACGCTCGAGGGGCCCATGAGGCAGGGGCGCGCCCTGGGAAGGGGGCGCCCCCCCCACCCTCGTGGGCACCTCGTGGATCCCCTGACGTGGTTCTCAAGTCTCCCGTGCGTGATTTTCTCCAAAAATAACTCTCCCGAAGGTTTCATTCCGTTTGGACTCCGTTTGATATTCCTTTTCTACAAAAACCCTGAAACAGGCAAAAAAACAGCAGTCTAGACTGGGCCTTTGGGTTAGTAGGTTAGTCCCAAAAATGATATAAAAGTGTATGAAAAAGCCCATTAAACATCCAAGACATCATAAATAATAGCATGGAACAATAAAAAATTATAGATACGTTGGAAACGTATCAAGCATCCCCAAGCTTAATTCATGCTCGTCCTCGAGTAGGTAAATGATAAAAACAGAATTTTTGATGTGGAATGCTAACCAACATAGTTTTCAATGTAATTCTCTTAATTGTGGCATGAATGCTCAGATCTGAAAATTCAAGATAAAAGTCTATATTGACATAAGAAATAATAATACTTCAAGCATACTAACAAAGCAATCATGTCTTCTCAAAATACTAAGGCTAAAGAAAGTTATCCCTACAAAATCATATGGTCTGGCTATGCTCCCTCTTCATCACACAAAATATTCATATCATGTACAACCCCGATTTCAGCCAAGCACTTGTTTTCATACTCCATTTTTTCAAACCTTTCAACTTTCACGCAATACAAGAGCGTGAGCCATGGACATAGCACTATGGGTGGAATAGAGAGGTGGTTGTGGAGAAGACAAAAAGGAGGGAGATAGTCTCACATCAACTAGGCGTATCAACGGGCTATGGAGATGCCCATCAATAGATATCAATGTGAGTGAGTAGGGATTGCCATGCAACGGATGCACTAGAGCTAAAAATGTATGAAAGCCCAACAAAAGAAACTGGTGGGTGTGCATCCAACTTGCTTGCTCACGAAGACCTAGGGCATTTGAGGAAGCCCATCGTTGGAATATACAAGCCAAGTTCTATAATGAAAATTCCCACTAGTATATGAAAGTGACTACACATGAGACTCTCTACCATGAAGAACATGGTGCTACTTTGAAGCACAAGTGTGGAAAAAGATAGTAGCAATTGTCCCTTCTCTCTGTTCTCTCATTTTTTTGGAGGGGCTTTCTCTCTTTTTTTTATTAGCCCCTCTCTATATTTTTTTGGGCCATCTCTTTTTTTATTGGCCTTTCCTCACATGGGACAATGCTCTAATAATGATGATCATCACACTTTTATTGATTTACAACTCGATACTACAACAAGTATGGCTCTACATGAATGCCTCCGGCGGTGTACCGGTATGTGCAATGAGTCAAGAGTGACATGTATGAAAAATTATGCATGGTGGATTTGCCACAAATACGATGTCAACTACATGATCATGTATGGAAATATGATAATATGATGCGTGTCATATGAACGGAACGGTGGAAAGTTGCATGGCAATATATCTCGGAATGGCTATGGAAATGCCATGATAGGTAGGTATGGTGGCTGTTTTGAGGAATAATATGGTGGCTGTTTTAAGGAAGGATATATAGTGGGTTTATGGCACCGGCGAAAGTTGTGCGGTACAAGAGAGTCTAGCAATGGTGGAAGGGTGAGAGTGCGTATAGTCCATGGACTCAACATTAGTCATATGAACTCATATACTTATTGCAAAAATCTAAGAGTCATCAAAACAAGGCAATCAACGCATGCTCCTAGGGGGGAAGTTGGTAGGATTTAACCATCGCGCGCCCCCGACATCCACACAAAGGTTGACACTTTACAAATACCTCATGCTCTAACTTCGTCACATAGCGGTTCACCATATGTGCATGCTACGCGAATCACTAACCTTAATACAAATAATTCTAAATTTCATAATAACTCCACTAGCATGACTCTAATATCACTATCCTCATATCTCAAAACAATTATCAAGCATCCAACATCTCATCATATTCAATGCACTTAGTGTGAAAGTTTTTACTACATTGACATTGGATGTCTATCATGTGAAGACTAGTTTTATAGCCTAAACACATTACCATGCTGTTTCAATAGACTCTCAAAAGGATATAAGTGAAGCTTGAGAATTCAACAATTTCTTCAAAATATTCTCACCACCGTCCTCTAAAAGATATAAGTGAAGCACTAGAGCAAAATTATTCAACTCAAAAGATATAAGTGAAGCACATAGAGTGTTCTAACAATTCCTAGGCCATATTTAACTCTCTCAAATAGGTGTGTCCAGCAAGGAGGATTGTGGCAAACTAACAAGCAAAGGCTCAAATTATACAAGACGCTCCAAGCAAAACACATATCATGTGGTGAATAAAAATATAGCTCCAAGTATAGTTACCGATGGATGAAGACGAAAGAGGAGATGCCTTCCCGGGGCATCCCCAAGCTTAGGCTTTTGATTGTCTTGAATTTTACTTGGCGTGCCATGGGCATCCCCAAGCTTAGGCCTTTGCTACTCTTTGTTCCATAGTCCATCAAAGCAATACTCAAAACTTGAAAACTTCACAACACAAAACTTAGACAAAAATTCTCGTGAGCTCCATTAGTATAAGAAAACAAATCACTACTCAAAGATACTGCAATGAATTCATTATTTATTTATATTGGTGTTAAACCTACTATATTCCAACTTCTCTATGGTTCATACTTGCCAATACTACTCATAGATGCATTGAAATAAGCAAACAACACACGAAAAACAGAACAGTCTGTAGTAATCTACAGGTTTCGCATACTTTTGTAACTCCAGAAAATTCAAACTAAATTGGTAAATGTGAGGAATGTTTCTATTAATCATCTGCAAAAAGAATCAACTAAATAGCACGCTCCAGTAAAATCTGATGACCATTCTAGTGAGCGTTAATGATTCTGTTTTTCACAGCAAGATCACATAAACTTCACACAAGTCTTCCCAAAGGTTCTACTTGGCACAAACACTAAACAAAACATGAAACCACATCTAAACAGAATCTATATGCAATATTTATTCCCTAACAGAAGTAAAAACAAAAAATATAAAATTGGGTTGCCTCCCAATAAGCGCTATCGTTTTACACCCCTAGCTAGGCACGATACAAGATAGATCTAGGGAATGCCATAATGATACGATATGTCACGAAAGCTCATCTCATATTCCCTACGCTCAGCAGCAAGCTTTCTTTGTGGCAAGCAAAAGTAATCAAAAGGGCTAAATTTAATGGGACAAAAATCCCCTACATCAATCTCAGGAGGAATAGGTTCCTCTTTTGGCCCTTTGTAGTGGACAACCAATTCATCATTATAGGTGTTCTTTTGGCAGAAGGTCATAAGGCTTCGCTCATGTGAGAAGCCTAACCCATTGTTTTGAACAGCAAAATCATCGTTCATCTTAGATATTCTATCAATCAATACCTCAAAGGGAACCTTTTTTCTAAGGTTTTCATTAAAAGCAACATGATTAGGAGATCGCAACCGCGTTATGTCTTCTTGATTGAACAAGATAGCCTCTATGGAAGGTCGACCGGCATCTACTACGTAATGAGCAAAGATTTCTTTGGCCTCTTTCATGATAAGTCTAAATTCATGAGCCAACAAGATAGTAGCTACACGCGTAACAGAAGAATGCTCAATATTGGAAAACTCCAAAAAGATTCTCTGAGTACAGGGATGCATATGGATAAATTGCCTTTCAATTTCTACTATAAGCATAGATACAGCATCCGCAAGGCTACTAGTTTTGTGAAGAATAGAGCCACCCATAGTGGGCAAAGCGCCGGCACAAGTAAAGAAGTCTTGAAGAACTCCTTTTCCAATGATATTACCACTACCAACCCGGAACTTCTTAATATATAAAGTGCTAGCTTCATCCGGGGGGTCAACATAGACGTTACCCTCAACATTACTACCCTTCTCGATAAAATCGTCCCCCATCTCAGACATGAGGGCAATCAGGCAAGCAACACACAAGCAAACAAGAAGCAAGAGAACGATAAACACACGGCAGAAGAAGGGCAAATAAAACGGCAACGGTGAAGTGGGGGAGAGGAAAACGAGAGGCAAAAAATGTAATGCGAATGATAAGGATTTGTGATAGGTACTTGGTATATGACTTTTGCGTAAGCCTCCCCGGCAACTGCGCCAGAAATTCTTCTTGCTACTTCTCGAGATTGCATTGTATTCCCTCGAAGAGGAAAGGGAGATGCAGCACAGTAGCGTAAGTATTTCCCTCAGTTTTTGAGAACCAAGGTATCAATCCAGTAGGAGACCACGCGCGAGTCCCTCACACCTGCACAAACAAATAAGAACTTCGCAGCCAACGCGATAAGGGGTTGTCAATCCCTTTACGGTTACTTACGAAAGTGAGATCTGATAAAGATGATAGTTCATATTTTTGGTATTTTTGTTTATAAGAACTAAAAGTAAAAGCGGTAAAAGTAAAGTAGATGTAGATTGATATGTTGAGAATAGACCCGGGGGCTATAGTGTTCTCTAGTGGCTTCTCTCATGATAGCGATATTCTACGGCGGGTAAACAAATTACTGTCGAGCAACTGATAGAAAAGCGAATAATTATGAGACTATCTAGGCATGATCATTGTATATAGGCATCACGTCCGAGACAAATAGACCGACTCCTGCCTGCATCTACTACTATTACTCCACACATCGACCGCTATCCAGCATGCATCTAGTGTATTGAGTTCATAAGAACAGAGTAACGCCTTAAGCAAGATGACATGATGTAGAGGGATAAACTCAAGCAATATGATATAAACCCCATCTTTTTATCTGCGATGGCAACAATACAATACGTGCCTTGCTGCCCCTACTGTCACTGGGAAAGGACACCGCAAGATTGAACCCAAAGCCAAGCACTTCTCCCATTGCAAGAACTATAGATCTAGTAGGCCAAACCAAACCAATAATTCGAAGAGACTTGCAAGGATATTATGAGCACACATAAAGACTTCAGAGAAGAACCAAATATTTCTCATAGATAATCTTGATCATAAACCCACAATTCATCGGATCTCGACAAACACACCGCAAAAAGAGATTACATCGAATAGATCTCCTCGAAGACCGAGGAGAACTTTGTATTGATATCTAGAGAGAGCGAAGATGCCATCTAGATACTAGCTATGGACCCGAAGGTCTATGGTAGACTACTCACAACTCATGGTGAGGGCGATGATGATGATGTAGAAGTACTCTGTGATGGATCCCCCCTCCGGCGGAGCTCCGGAACAGGCTCCAAGATGGGATCTCACGGGAACGGAAGGTTTCGACGGTGGAATTAGGGTTTTCTCTCTGTTGCTGATGGTTTCGGGGTACGTAGACTTATATTGGTGGAAGGAGGACACCGGGGGACGCTCGAGGGGCCCACGAGGCAGGGGGCGCGCCCTGGGAAGGGGGGCGCGCCCCCCACCCTCATGGGCACCTTCTGGCTCCCCTGACGTGGTTCTCAAGTCTCCCATGCGTGATTTTCTCCAAAAATAACTCTCACGAAGGTTTCATTACGTTTGGACTCCGTTTGATATTCCTTTTCTACAAAACCAACAGGCAAAAAAACGGCAATCTGGACTGGGGCTTTGGGTTAGTAGGTTAGTCCCAAAAATGATATAAAAGTGTATGACAAAGCCCATTAAACATCCAAGACATCATAAATAATAGCATGGAACAATCAAAAATTATAGATACGTTGGAGACGTATCAGTGTGCACTGTGTAAAATCTAGGCATACCTTCGAACTGGGTCTCCAGGTACTCTTGGAGAGCCTACATTAGTGTATAGACAAACCTTTATGTCACCTATGAGTTATACAAGCCCCCACTACAGTAGGCCTTAGTGTTTAAGTAGTTGACAAGCTCTGATAGGTCAAGAACAACAAGTAATCGAAGAAAATAGTCCTAGTATGGCTGGCTGATACAAACAAGCAATTCAACATATGTGTGAGAAAATCTTACACAACACTGAATTACATATCAAGAAAATAAGCATAGAAGGAGGCTTAAAGACCATCAATTGACTAACCAGATTTAAGGGGCATTTAAACATCATGTGCAACATATGAACTAACAAAAACATTGCATATTTCAGATTCTATTGCACATGTATTAGGTCATGCCATGTATGATGCCTAAATTTACACTATTGCAGGTTAAGGGCCAACTCTATTCCGACTTTTCATAGCTTATTGTCAAAATAAGCCATAAAAGATGTAAAGAAGTCATTTTTGAGTTATGGGCTTGGGCTTAACTTATTTCTCTTTGGGGGGTGCTTCGGGTCAAAGCTCACTAAAAAAATGAAGGGAAGGGGAATAGCGAAATGACTCTATTGTCTGCCTATATTACACTCAAAATGCCCTGCTCACACCTGCATCACACCTGACCCTCAAGTAAAAACAAACACGCAACCGTTCATTGCCCTCTCCGCTTGAATCTTCTCTCCCCTTTCCCTCTACCTTGATCCCCTGCCTAGAGTGCTAGGGTTCCTGATGTTGTTATACGATGAATAGCTATGAGCTGCTGCTATATGATGAGTTGCTATAAGGTGCTCCTACTGCTGCTATATGATGAATTGCTATGAGCCGCTACTAATCTTGTTATGTGATAAATTGCTATGAGCTGGTGGTGGTATATGATGAATCGCTAGATGCTGCTGCATGATGAGTTGCTATGAGCTGTTGCTATATGACGCTTCCAGGTGGTGCTGCTATATGATAATAACCAGCCACTTGGACCATCGAATTTCAATAAATAATTGTTCTTCATTTAAATTTAGGTCATGTGTTCTTCATTTAAGTTAGGCAATGAGATCTCTATGGAAGACAATGACCAAAGTAGATTGTGCCAAGTAGATGGTATCTTTGTATTTGCATTTTGACCAAATATAGATGGTATGTTTTCCTACCATACTAATTACTGCATTGGGTTCAATTTGTGATGTTTGCAAGTAAAATTAATTTTCATATGGGCAGCAAAATGACAAAATATAATGCAATCAAGACTTTTCACTGATCATACCATAGATAAGCTGATAAGGCAGGCAATGAAAAGAACTGGTTGGCTTATTATCTGGAGCTCATATTCAAAGGTGCTTACTTTCTTAGGATAACTCAAAATAATTGTCCCTAAGAAACTTGGCCAACAACACCGACATACAAATAACATGTCACGATGATTGCAATGGGAGTGACCTATCATAGCACACTGTATAGGCTCACCGCTGCCTCTCCTTTTTTGTGATGTTCCATGAAATTGCCACATACATCTTGTACTAAGAAATCTTGTACTTTTTCATTGTGTAACCCTATCTACAAGTTGACACAGCCAATTTAAGATATCTCTACATGATAATGCATTGCATATCCCTTGCGCATATTTAAACCACCAATTAACGATTGTGTGTGTAGCATAAACTAGCCATGACTCTGTGTACTGGACTAGCAGGCACTCTAAGGGAGCCTAATGTAGTGCACTGGAATTCCTACATGCCACCTACGATTTTGTCTAATGCACTACCTCTGTTCCTATGTTGTCTTTGTAGATATTCTAGTATGGACCACATACAGATGTATATAGATGTATTTTTTAGTGTAGATTCACTCATTTTGCTCTGTATGTAGTCTATAGTGGAATCTCTAGAAATACTTATATTTAGGAACGGAGGGAGTATCATGTATGACATCTACATCTCTAATTTAGCATCCAGTAGTAGAAATCATTGTCTGCACAAAGGGGTTACTGGTAGAAAATCCTAGCAAAGCATGCTGGCAGGCACACAACAATACAAGAGAGAGAGAGAGAGGGAGAGAGAGAGAGAGAGAGGGAGAGAGAGAGAGAGAGAGAGAGATACTTACAAAATCATAGCCATGCCTCAGTCCAGGATCTTGGTTGGCAAAGTTGTTAGACCCAGAAGAAACATCGTCCTTGTGGTTTTTGCCAGATGCATAACATGTAACAACGACCTGTTAGTATATTTGAAGTACATCGGGTAGGTGATGTTGGACGGGTTTAAAGGTGACAAGTACCAAGGTCACGGCGGGTGCTTGGCATCTTGCCAGCCAGTGCGAAACATGTTAGAAACGTCAAGGGTGATGGCGATGCGCTAGCTGTCGGGGTCCGGTAAGGAGATCTAGAACTGTGGAGTATGGTGTTTGTGGAGCGGCTCCAGTAGGGTGGACTACGGTGTGGGCGAAGCGGATCTGAGGCCGTGGACGAGGGCGTCGATGAAGCTGCTCCGGTGGTCGGGTTCAATATGGTGTCGACGATGCGGATCTACGGTCGTGGACGGGGCATCTGAAGCTACATCGGTAGGTTGGACGAGGGTGCAACGAAGCGGATCTAAGGCCGTGGACTTGGGTGTTGGCAGAGCGGCCCCGGTAGGGTTGAGAATGGTATAGGCGAAGCTACTCCGGTAGGGTTGAGGATGGTGTCGGCGGAGTGGCGCCGGTAGGGTTGAGGAAGATGTCGGCAAAGAGGATCAGAGGCCGTCTACGGGGGCATCGGTGGGGCGGCTCCAGGGGTTTGGACGAAGTGTCGCCGGTGGGGAGTATGAAGGAGCCGCTACAGATGTGCTGCGGTTGACGGGAGTACCGGCGAAGCAGATTCGGCGCCGTGGACAAGGCCGGCACTGAATGGGCTTTGGTACAGTGGTGGATGAGCAGACTAGTTGTTTCTAGGGAGGTGGGAGGGTAGATGCGGCTGCAGAAGCAGATCCGGTGAGGTGGATGCCGCTGGCCGTGAATGGGCTCTAGTATGCCGGTGGTTGAGCAGTCTAGGGTTTCGAGAGGGAAGGGGTAGAAAGGCCAATGAAGTACGGACGGCGTGATGTAAGATGCTCTAGTGCTGTGGAGTAGTCGTTTTTGCGGGAGGGGGAGAGGAAACGGGGGTGCCGTGTGGTGGGGGGAACAGGAAGTTACGAAAGCAGCCCTGACCTATTATGTAAATGAGGGCCTTATCGTAATTATTGTTCTTCATGCACCAAGGACAGAAGGGGAATTTCTCATGCTAAAGACTAGGTGGCGGAAATTTTAGATGGAGGCGGGAGATTTTGCCACCCACAAGATAGTTCGGATCCAGTTTCAACTAATTTTGGACAGTGCTAGCGGGAAGGTCATGCGAGACTGTGTACACGGGGCACGCGTCAGCATTTAATGACTGGTATGAAGTCCACCCCAGAAAAAAAGAACAATAACTCGGGATGCACTGATAACATGGACGTTCACACAAGCACGGCCAATCGTACGGGTGTAGAGGTGAGTTCACAAAAAAAAGATCAAATGCTTAGCCTATGTATTTCTTATGTAAATATATAATTTAGTGCCATGGGTTATTTATTTTGAACATAATGCTTTTTTGCGGGGGATAAACATAATGCATTGACGTGTTAATTTTAATATAGATGCACAAAAAGAAATGGATATTGTAGTCCCACAAAAGAAATGGATATTGTAGTCCGCTACTTAAAAGTGTTACCTCATATGAGTACATGGCCTCCATTTCATAAATTGCGCACCCGTTAAATTCATATATGAATATTACACGTATTACTTCATAATAGAACCTTAAATCATCCAAGACTAATGAATTTGAATGCAAAACTCACAATGGTGCATGTACATGATAACTACAGTGGTTGTTTGAAGAAACATCACTTTAACTTTGGCATGCACAATTGAAAAGGACTATTTGAAAAAAAATTGTGATATGTGAGTGTCCAAACTTTATAGCGTTGAATTCATATTGTATATTTGGCCATGATACGAAGTAGATATTGATTTATGTTCAAGCGATGCACGTCCTCGGTCGCTAGATACTGATACGCGAATGAATTGTGCAATCTCTCTCACATGCATACATATCTCATTTCTCTGTGGGCATTGGAATCACACACGCGCACTTCTTGTATTTCTCTCCCTCTGTCAGGGTTAGAAATTCGTCTTTCTACCTCGTCCTACAAGTCTCTCACATAAAAACGCACACTCTCTCTCTCTGTCGAACAGGCCCACCCACCGCCACTAATGTCTGAAAGTATAACTATGCCTTGCACACATATGCGTAAGGCTAACTCGAGTCCTGGAACCATATGAATACATACAATGGGATTCCAAGAGAGCACCTTTTGTTTTGAGATTTCGCTCACACACACACACACACACACACACACACACACACACACACATACGTGCTGATACGTCCAAAACGTATCTATAATTTATGCTTGCTCCATGCTTCTTTTGTGTGATATTGCTATGATATTGATGCACTTCCATACACTTTTGATCATATTTGGACTAACTTATTAACTCAGTGCACCACAGTGCCAGTTCCTGTTTTCTGCTGTTTTTCTATTTTAGGTTTCCCCCATATTAAAAGTGCTCCAAAAATTCCAGGAAAAATATAGGAAAAATCAGCGTACAGGAAGCTTCGCGAAGAACCAAAGATGGGCCAGAGGGGGGCCAGGGGAGGCCCAGGCGGCCACCTGGCGCGGCCCCACCCCTGGCCGCGCCAGGGGGCGCCTGGGGCCCCTGCTCCGCCTCTGGCTGCCCTCCTTCGCATATATATCCCTCTCGTCCCGAAACCCTCGAGGACAGAACCCTTTTTCGCGATCTCGCCTATGTTCCGCCGCCGCAGCGCTTCCAAGATCGGGAGCATCAGGAGAACTCTTCCCGGCACCCTGCCGGAGGGGAGAACCACCACCGGGAGCTTCTCCACCACCATGGACGCTTCCCGGATGAGTCGTGAGTAGTCCACCTTGTACCATGGGTCCATGATCAGTAGCTATGTGATGTTCTCCTCCCCTCTTTGCTCTTCATGGTTTAGACCTTGTGAGCTGCCCTACATGATCGAGGCACATATGTAATCTTTCTGCTGTTGCTTTGCTGAGTTTGCTGGGATCTGATGGATTATGAGACTATGTTCAGATTGTGTTTGAGTAATATATTTGATTCACCTCTTTTATATCTTTGTTCTTGAGTAATTCTTGCATGTTCTCCGTTGCTGTTTATTGCTTTGGCCAAGTAGTAGGTAGTAACTTCAAGAGGGAGCGTTATGCTTGATTGTGGGTTCATGCCCCCTGATGACTAGCTTGAGTGACAGAAACATGAGTCTAGGGGATGTGCTATTGCCACAAGGGAGAAAACAACGGTGCTTGTACTTGCGGGTGCAAGGATTGTTTACTTTACGCAAAGTTCTTTTAATGCAGTTGTATGTTGCTTTGAGTTTACACTTTGGGTGGTATTCGCAACTTAATACCAGCGAGATGTTCTGGATAGATATCTCAAGGTGGATGATTAGTAGTAGATGCAGATGGATTTCGGTCTACTTGCCTTGGCGTATCGCCCATGCTTTTGAGCCTCTACCTTTCTTTGCAGCATAGTTAGCATTGGTTTGCGCACATAATCATGTCAATTGCCCAGCTATAATTTGTTTACCTCGCTTTGCTGTTTTATCGTCTTTTGGGAGAGAGACATCACTAGTGAACATCATGGGACCCCGGTCCATATTACCACCGCTGATCACACCTTCTATTTACTTCCTGTTTTTATTTCCTAGTTGCAGTCATAGCTATCATTATTATCTCTTGTGTTTGATCCTTTGTAAACAACAAGGCCGGAGGGATTGACAACCTCTCTGTACTCGTTGGGAGAAAAGTTATCTGTATCTGTGTGCAGGTCCCATCAACCGCTAAGTTTCTGGCGCCGTTGACACCTACTTGTCGACCCTCGGAGTCTCACGGGATTAGATCCTTGGTATCTTTGCCAAGGGAAATTTGCCGCTATGCTACATCTCAACCTTCCACTTGGGGTAACCAACGAGGGGCGAGAAGCCATCAAGCAAGTTTCTGGCGCCGTTGCCGGGGACTCCACTCTTCAAGATAGGGGAGTTGCATGCTATCTTTTATCTTTGCTTTTTAGTCTTGTTAGTTTACCTTTCAGTTTTTGCTTTAGTGTCCCTTACCAAAAATCACAAAAATAGTTATCTTGCTTGCTGCTGCTATGGGTTCCACCGAGAACACCAAGTTGTGTGACTTCACTAGTCATAACAACAATGACTTTATCTGCACGCCTATTGCTACACCTGCCACTTCAGCACCTTCTTATGAGATTAAACCTGCTTTACTGAACCTAGTTATGAAAGATCAATTCTCCGGTGCTAGAGATGATGCTGCTTTGCACTTAAATAATTTTGTTGAGCTCTGTGATATGCAAAAGTACAAAGAAGTAGATGGTGATATTGTTAATCTTAAGCTTTTTCCTTTCTCCTTGAGAGGAGGAGCTAAAATCTGGTTTCAATCCTTGCCTAGGAATAGTATAGATTCTTGGGACAAGTGTAAGGATGCCTTTATTGGGAAGTACTATCCCACTGCTAAAATTATCCAATTAAGGAGTAACATAATGAATTTTAAACAATTGGATAATGAACACATTGCCCAAGCTTGGGAACGCATGAAATCTCTTGTCAAGAACTGCCCTACTCATGGTTTGACTACTTGGATGGTTATCCAAACTTTTTATGCAGGCTTGAACTTTACCTCACGGAACTTGTTAGATTCGGCCGCGGGAGGAACCTTTATGTCAACTACACTTGGTGCTGCCACGAAGCTTCTCGACGAGATGATGACCAATTATTCCCAATGGCACACCGAACGCGCTCCAACAGGTAGGAAGGTAAACTCTGTCGAGGAGATTTCCTCCCTAAATGAAAAAGTTGACTTGATCATGTCTCTACTTTCCAAGCAATCTTCTATTGATCCTCATGATGTTCCTTTAAATTCTTTGATTGCTCAAGATCAAGTAGATGTGAACTTTATCTCTAGAAACAATTTCAATAACAATGCGTATAGGAGTAATTTTGGTAGCAACCCTAGACCGTTCCCCTCTAATTCCTATGGGAACAACAATACTTATCCTAGCACCAAGAACTCCACTTCTGAACTAGAGATTATGCTTAAAGACTTCATCACTACCCAAAAGGCCTTCAATAAGAGTGTAGAAGAAAAACTAGACAAACTAGATAATCTCTCTTCGAAGGTAGACAATTTAGCCCATGAGGTAGAGTTGCTTAAAATTAGAACTTCTCCTCTTGAGGAGAGGAAGACCACTCCTATGAATGCTATTCAAGTGCAAATTAATGAAAACATTAGGATGATGGCTAAACTTAAAAAGAGATGGGCTAGAGAAAAGGAGGAAGAAGATATAATTAAGAGCCTTCCTACCCACCACACTGTTGCTACTATTCAAGTTGTTGAGGATATCCAAACTCTTAGCACCCAATGCACTCCTAGTCCCA
The DNA here is from genome assembly GCA_902687465.1 of Secale cereale. Lineage (NCBI taxonomy): Eukaryota > Viridiplantae > Streptophyta > Magnoliopsida > Poales > Poaceae > Secale > Secale cereale. Next base: position 343,250,126 of record LR738715.1, read on the forward strand.
TTGGACCTATTAATGGTGATGCTATGACCTCAACCGTAGAAGAAGAAACTCCTATGACCATAGAAGCTACCAAACAAGTGAGCCTAAAGGACACCACTACCACTTTACTTGATAGTAGTGACCTTGATTTTGATAATTGCACCCTTTCTGAAGTTATTGGTTTTCTTCACAAGATGTCTAGAGATCCCCACACTAGCACACTTAATCTTGCCTTCACGGAGCATATCACTAATGCTCTCATCAAAGCTAGGGAGGAGAAGCTTAGGGTAGAAGCCTCCATACCTAGAAAGCTAGAAGATAGTTGGGATCCTATGATTAAAATTAAGTTGAATAACTTCTCTTGCTATGCTTTATGTGATGTTGGAGCTAGTACCTCCGTTATGCCCAAAATTATGTATGATATGTTTGAATTGAAACCTTTTGATCCTTGTTCTTTTGGTGTTTGTCTTGTTGATTCTTCCGTAAAGAAACCTTTGGGGAAGATCGACGATGTTCTTATCATTGTCAATGACAATTATGTTCCCGTTGATTTTACTATTATGGATATTGAATGTGAACCTTCATGTCCAATTATTTTGGGACGTCCTTTTCTTCGCACCGTTGGTGCTATCATTGACATGAAAGAGGGGAATATAAAATTCCAATTCCCTCTCAAGAAAGGGATGGAACACCTCCCTAGAAAGAAGATTAAGTTGCATTTTGAGTCCGTTACACGGGCTAGCTATTCTCTTACTCTTGATAAAACTCGATCTTCTCTTTTTGCATCATGCCTAGCTTAAAGGCATAAAAGAAAGCGCTTTTGGGAGGCAGCCCACAACGAATTAGGTTTTATTTTGCTTTTGTTGTGTCTTGATGTTTGTTACTATAGTAGCATCATCATTGTATCTTTTCTTTTCAGCTTTGTGCCAAGTTTAGCCTCCGATTGCAAGAAAGTTCAAAAGTTGTGACGTGTTGTCCAGAAAACAGATTATGTCCTTGGACAGAAAAAATTCGAATAAAATCACCATATCATATTTTTTATCTGAATTTTTTTGAAAGCGTGCTCTATACAATTGGCTTTCGAGCGTCTGTTCTGAGTTGTTTGATTTGAGTTGCAGAAGTGCCCCGAAAAAAATTATTTACTACCTGCTGGTCTGTTTTTCACAAATTCTGTCCTGTTTTGCCTTTTCTTCGTTTTGCAAACCTTGAGCTTGCTTTTTCTTTGCAAAAACCTTTTGGCAATCTTGAGAAACAGTAGCTCTTCAAGATTATTTTTATTTCCAGTAGGGAAAAATTATTTTATTGTGGGTACTAACCTCGCTAATCAGATTACGATGAGTTATGTATGAAGGGAGTTTTGAAGTGTGCGAGGGAAGATGATAAAAGAAGATTCAGCAGGGTGAAACGCTCAAGCTTGGGGATGCCCCCGTGCACCCCCAAGAAATATTCAAGAAGACTCAAGCGTCTAAGCTTGGAGAAGCCCCCATGCATCCCCTTCTCCATCAACAATTATCAGTTCGTCTTTCGTTCCACTATATTCTTATCACTTCATGCGTTATGTGCTATGCTTGGAGCGTCTTGCTCTTAGTTTCCTTTTTTAGTTTTCTTTAGCTTTGCTTGTTGTTCATAACAAGTTAGAACCCAGCTTTCTTTGTGTGGGAGAGAAACACGCTCCACTTCAACCTAGAACACAACATAGGATTTTCATGCTTATCTTTGCTGTGTGTGTTCTTTGTCTTTCCATAGCTGCTGTCATGTTTAGCTCTTAGTTTTCATGCTTTTCTTTTTAAAGAGCTTTTGTTTAGTTGGTTGCTGAACTCTCTTGAGTTTTCATGTTTATCTTGTTAAGAGAGTTTGCCCGTTGCACTGAGTTGTGTGTCTTAACTTAAAGTAGGTAATTGAGGTTGCTATTTAATTTTAGTAGTAACTTGCAATAGTTTTGAGGTATTGCCATGAGTAATGTCTGAACTTTTGGTGTCAAGAGCTTTAGCCTATTAGTGATAGATGTCGTATTTTGGG
>LR738715.1:343256171-343272560 GCA_902687465.1 Secale cereale
CCCCCCCCCCCCCCCCCCCCAACAATGACCACAGAAGGGTGAGAACTCTATCTTGATTTTAATCTATGCATTCGCTTCTCTCTCAAACACACACACACATGCGCTAGTTGTGTCTTTGTGCCTCGCTCACACACACTCGATACGTGTTTCTCTCCATAGCCCCCCTCGATTTGTAAACTTCTCGCGCGCACACAACTGTAGTGACAATGATGCTGAACCCAGTGTGCCTTGTTTTTACCGGCCTCATGTGACAGTTTTCACCCTGTTTTCTGGTAATTAACAAAGCAACCTTTTCTTTGTTACTACTAGTGAATTTTAGATCATTCGGGGCAGATATAAAATATATCACTTCAACCAATTATCGCAATAACTATTTAAAAGGAAACTTGCAAGATGCACGTGCGTTGCACGGAACATCAAGATGCATTTGTATGAGTAATTTATCATATGAGAGAAAAGGATGAACGAGGGAAGTCCTTATTTGCAAATGTGGAGAGGGGCGTGGGTATCTTTTTGCAAAATTACCATAGTTTCCTTCCTATCCGTCATAGTAATTTATATAGTTTCCTTCCTATCTTTTTGCAGGCACACCATCATCACCAACTCTGTTTTCTATAAAAGTAAGTATATATATATAGTCTCCTATAAGAGACTTAGTTGGTGATGATGGTGTGTCTGCCATCCGTCATTTCTGACCATTAGATCTGCATCTAACGGTTGTGAGGTAAGTTGTGGCATTTTTGCAACAATAGCCCACTTATATGCTCCAATTTGCAGAATACCCCTTATTATCTTATAACCAACCACATCCCTCCCACACCTCATCAAAACAGCGTGATAAATATATTTTGAGTGCAAAGTAATATATTTTTAGTGGCATATATGTATATCAAAACAAGAGTGTTTTCTTTCAAGTTTATGAACAAGTATTCTACTTTGGATCCGTTGCAACACACGGGCACATTGCTAGTAAGAGCAGAGATATATCTCTTGAATTGTCCAGAACGAACATCTGGTGGACTAGTTAGCGCTGGATGCTCACAACGCGATGACCTGAGTTCAAATTCTATCTTAAACTTTAGATTTTTATATACTTTTAATATATACTTCTTTCGCTATTGTACTGACAGTGGAACCCACAAAGTACTTAGAATAAGATTAAGGATGGATTTATTTCTTTTTAACTTTCTGTGTGAATCTGTAGCCACCATGCAAGTCATGTACACTGTACGTGCAATTAACTTTTTATACAGGGAGAATCATACACGCAATTAACTCAAATGGATTGGATGTGACTCTATTATTTCGAGTATAAGAGCATCTCCAATGGCAACCCGTGCAAATTTCCTCCCGCTTCCTTCTGCCAAGGACGACATCCAACGCCAGCGGCATACATTTTCACAACTCTAACCAATCAAAGGAAATCTGTGCAAACACGGACTAATTTCATATAAGCATGGAGGATTTCGTATCAAAAGGCAGATCTTCATATAAACATGATGGATTTCAATACATTTACATGAACTAAGCAGTGCTAATATTGCTCTCATGGTATAATTAATACCTAATCTAAATGGCCGCCTATGAATCCCTTTGCTTCCTCATGTCTGGCAGACACTTGCGGGGTCGACGAAGGTCCTCGCAAGAGACGAAGCAGCCAAAAAACCACATGTATACGCAGTCATCGCCTCGGCGGTGGCCTTTATGGGACCCAAGCGGCGGTGGCCTCCCGTGTTCTACTTCTCCTCAATGATGGTGATGGACACAGAGAAGCTGGCCACCGACTCGTCGTTCTCCGCACACCTGGCTTCTGTCTCTGCTTGCATGTTAGTGCCGCAGGCACGGGTGGCGCGCCCACAGACACGGGAGGCACGACCACCGCAGACACAGGAGGCGCGGCCGCAGACACTGGTGGCGCGGTATGATGTGGCAGCGACGATGCCCGTGCCGCTGTGCTCACCACCATGCCAGCATGGAGCAACTCGCCACTCCTCATCGAGCTGAACTGGAGCGGCGAGTTGCTGAACCACGCACCGGCTTGGGACGGCCACTGGCTCCGTTGGGCCGGGCGAGGTAGGTGAAGCACCGAGCGGCCTCGCTCGTATCCGTAGGGCTCAGATGTCCACTTAGCCGGGTAGTATGTCAGAGAACGGCTCCTCGGAAGCCATCATAAGAGTGGAGAAAATGGTGAAATAGGAGATGGGGGAGCGGCGGAGGGGTGTGATTCTTGCCCGCTGTCTGGCCTCATTTAAACAGAGGGCAGAAGCTTGGCCACCTTCTGGCCTCGTAAACTGAGGTCGGGCGGGAGGATCTCGGGCCGATGTTGCGTTTAATTTCGGCCCGCTCATGAATGGACGTGTGGCCGGAGTAGGTTTCTCAGTTTACATGCGGGTTCATCAAAGGCGTTTGATGGAGGCGAGGTGGCGTGTTCAGACAGGCATGCAGCAGGCGGCGCTGTACTATTCGATTTGACAACTACAGTAAATCAGGACAGTTCCTGATACGTCTTTAATGCAGATGAGGGAGAGGGTAGCGGTTCTCGAAATGTTGAATGGTCAATGAAGCATGTTGATGAATGCATGAGGGAAGTAATGTGAGGAGGACGTGAAAAAGAGGCAGCACGATGTGAATGCTACGCAGTTTGCACTAATATAAAGGCGCCCCTCCATTCCAATGCATCTACCACATCATACGCACCTAAGCACATACACTAAGCGCAAAAGTGCTCACTCCAGGCCCATGGCGGCGACGCGCGCGAGTGGCCAGCGGCTGTGCCAGATGGTCCACGACGCCAGCCTGGGGCATGGCACCAAGGATCATCTCCAGACGGTGTTGGTGACCGGCTGGTTCATGGCCATCGTCGACACCAGCTATGACTCTCAGTTGGACAAGATGATCATTGCCACCATCAACAAGTTCGCCGTCGTGAAGAAGCTCACGGATGACATCGCCATACTCCTCCAACATGTGTGCCCAGGCTCCTCATTGCCTACCACCCTAATCGGCCTCCATGGTGAGAAACTCTTTCAAGCACTGGCGGCCCTGCGACTGCCCGCCGACGCAACGAAGAATGTCCGCCTCGAGGTCACACTCACAGCTAGGCGCCTCGCCCTGCAAGAATTCATCAACCTACACATCCACGTGTACGAGGAAGTCGTGTACATAGGCATCTACAATGCCGCTGAGGACACTACGACATTGGCCTTCGTCAACCGGCTGGAAGCCTTGGACGCCTTTGTTGAGAAGCGCCTTGACCTGGCCACAAAAGCCGCCACTCCTCAGCTGCCGGTCGGTGGCTCGACGCACTGAGTCGGGGAGGAGGAGGAGGTCATTGATGGATGCATCTTTCTTCTTGCCTCCTGTAATCACCACTGCAATCGCATCGTCGTGGCCTTACTTCTTATTGTAATATTGCATTGTCGTTCTAGTCGATAAACAAATGTGTGATCCCTTTGTTCACATTTGACGTCAATTATATGCATCACTGTAAGTCTGTAACTAGTACTCCATCCATCTGTTTATAAGGTGTGCTTACCTTTTGCATCAACTTCATAATTTATGTACGATGCTTGACCCGACCTAAGAACTACTCGTAAATTCAAAAACTGAGACCGAACTTATAAATTCAAAACTACTCGTGCAACACGCCTGTCATGTTCGCAAGTTCAATATGAGAAACTAGAACACGTACATGAAGCGTGCCCCTTACCCTTCGCATACCACACTGTCATTTCGGCCCCCCGGTCAACGCTCATTAGCAGGCTTTATATCACTACAACATGTGGGACCGCATGTGACCAAACCGACCATGCGCCAACCTAGCTACTACCCTACTTACCTGGCGGGAAAAGCCCCGCCCTAGCGTTTCCAATCGTTATTTCTATCTATCGATCATGCAAAGGAGCAGAACCGAATGCTACAATTTATACATGTTTCTCTACTCCTATAAAAGACTCAGTTGGTGATGATGGTGTGTCTGCCATCCGGCATTTCTGACCATTAGATCTGCATCTAACGGCTTGAGGTAAGTTGTGGCATTTTTCAACGCAAGGGCTGGCACATTGGTAGTAGTAAGAAACAAATTTCGGGTTTGGCATGAGTTCATATTGCGGGATCACCACAAGGCCTGGCGCTGGAGTTACATTTCCCTCTAGGGGCCCATGGGACCGAGCTTCAGCGGCTAGTGCACCTGCCTTTGAGTCAATTACATGTCGACCCTAAATGCGGCTGGCCTGCATGTCATTGTCATAAAAGCAGAGGGGCGGTGGGACCGAGAGGGGTGAGGTGCTGGTCAGCGGACGTGTGGGTGTCATGGATTCGAGCGGTGTCGTGCAAATCGCGTGGGACGAGGCTTCCCTGCTCCCCTCCCATGCTCCGATCCATACTCTCGCACCACTAATTTTCATCCAACGGTTATAATAGATTTTCTCGTGTGGGTCATCTATAGCCTCAAAAAAAGGTAAACAAAGGTCGTATTTCCAGGAAATAATTTCCTGCATGAACCTGTACACGCATGCAAGACCCTTTCCTTTCCTGCTCGTCCTTCGAGTGTGGCAACATGTGCCTGCCTAACCCATGTAGCACGCTGCGCCGCGAGCGAGTAGAACCTCATCCACGCCAACATCAGCGTCTGGGCCATGCACATGCAGCTTCTACCATAGTATTTTACCCGCATGTTTGACTGCGGTACCACAGTGATCTTTTTCTGCGGGGTAGTACCACACTGACCTTGGACGAGACCATGGAGCTTGTGGCCAAGAAAAGTCTCTGCCCGGCCGACGCATGTCGAGGTGCTTGTCTGTTGGGACATATCGCATGACATTTACTAGCTCGCGCTCCAGATGAGTGGCAGGGTGCTGCTCCCGATCGTTAGTGGTGCGACAGCAACGACGGCCGGGTGGGAGCTCGGGCAGGAGCCAGTGATCTACCCGAGGCACATAGCTAAACTTGGGCTCGATATTTCGTCTGGTTGCACCGTCTCGATGATGTACCACTCAGCAGCGAGGCTAGAATGCTCGATACGTATAGGCGTCTGCTCGTGGGCAGGAGCAACCTGCTTAACGGATACCAGTTTGCGAACGTGATGTACTCGACGTTGTTGAGCCAGTAAGCTTGGAGGCGTTCCTGCTATTGTATGTTGACACACGGTTCAACGTCGTGCGCCCACGGGCCAGCGTAGGTCGGCTATGGGGAAGCGGCATAGGTGTGGTTCAAGATGACCAGCTGGTCGTTGTCGCGGCGGCGTTCGTGACTCATTCGTACGAGATGAACCGACCGGTGGTGGCTTGGTCATGGCGAGGGTGCCACAGCTGGACGTCAGTGTGTTACGAGGCGTAGATGGCCACACCGGCGGGTACTACCTGTAATACAGAAGTAGAAGGCAAAGACGGGCCTTTATTTTATTTATTATGTTTGTGGCTGAGGAGTGATGCCCGGGAAGAAATGTGTCACAGTCGCTGGATGAAAATTGGATGGTCCAGGAGTACGGATCGGATCCAAGAGCAGAGCATGCAAGCCGCGTCCAATCGCGTGTGGCTGTAGTAGAAACTTGATGGTCGCCGCAGTTCAGCTGGCCCGCATGTCATGCACACAAAGGCAGAGGAGCGGTGGGGCCGAGAGGGGTAAGGCGCACGCCGGGGGACATGGTGCCATTGGTTGGTGCGGCATCGTGGGAATCGCGTGTGGTAGTGGTGAACCGTGATGGTCGCCATGGTTCAACTTCCATGGACAAGCTATCATGTCTACTGACACATGCATTGCATACCACTCACTTCAAGGAGTAGTAGTAGAGATAACTAGGCGGGCAAATAGTTCATTATAGTCAAGTGGACCTATATCAATGTACAAAGAGTACACTTGTTCCAAAGACATGGATATCAGCAAAATAGTTCATCTATATCAATGTACACATAGAGGAAATATAATTTTTACAAGAGAGGTGTCGGTGTACAAAAAGAGGGGTATACTTTTTGTACCCCTATGACTGTGCACGGGCAGTCTGAGCCACGACGCCACCACACCAAGCATGGCGAGGGAGGCGAGCCGGGGCAAGACTGAAGCTCAATGGAGACTGGAGCGACGCCAAGAACAAGACCACGAAGAACAAAGGGACGAAGCGGCTTCCCCCGGCAAGATCCTTGCCTGGGCCGGCTCTGGCAGCCCCGGCAAGACCCTTGCCGCGGCAGCTCGCCCCGCGCCTACGGAGCGAATCACCCTTGAGTCCACCGCCCCCATGGGGCGAGGATTCGGGAGATATCCCCCTGGTGGCATGCAGATCTTTGTGAAGACCTTCAAGATCAGATGCAAGATAAGAAGACGACGACCCTTGGCGGGATCCCAGCCAAGGAGGACCACAAGGCCCCCGGCAAGCACCTTGCCGGGGATGACAGCAGGCGTCGCGGCAAGACCCTTGCCGGGGCCCCGGCAAGGCTCTTGCCGAGGACACCCACGGGGCCACCATCCGGCCCGCACCAACTGGGTTTACACCCACCCACGCAGCTGCCGACCCGACCAGCTGGACAGGCTCCTGCGTGGCAACCCACAGATCTACATGGAGACCCGCCGTTGCGCCACCTCAGCTGCCTGTCTGCCTACATGGCACCTCAGGCACTGCTGGCCAGGGCGCGTGTCGACACGAGGAGGAGCGGCGACGGACAAGACAGGCGTCTCCCCTCGTCCCCGATAAAGCAAGGACACCTAAGCTGGGCGCATTAAATGCACCTTGTCCTGTAATGCGAGGGATAACCTCGCATCACTGTACCCTTTCCACCTCCTGTGTGCCACTGTGGCAACCCCTTTTCCCTATAAAAGGAGGCCCGAGGCGACCAGGAGGAGGATTCGGCTTTTTAGAAGTCCTCACGACTCTCTTGGAGCTCCTCGTTAGCTGAAGAACACCAACATATAATCCACCAAAGCAGGAGTAGGGTTTTACGCATCTTTGCGGCCCGAACCTGGGTAAAGGAACCGTGTCACAATCGTTAGATCTGCTCTTCTCTCAACCCCGAGCCCCACAACCGTAGTAGGGATTCTTGTGATCCCATAGGTGTCGATCCAAATACACCGACATCCTTGGCGCGCCAGGTAGGAGGCGCTCAGTTGTGGGAATCGGCTCTAGTGGTCGGCCCGACGCTCTCTCGCCTTCGTGGCCCTTTGAGGAGGCCAGAAGACTTGCGCTCGAGCGACTGCAAATAAAAGCTAAGTCACATCGAACTTTGGATATTTCTACCCTATTGTTTAAAGTTATTATCCTCGGAGCTGTCGTTCTTTGTGCAAAAAGAAACCTGCACGTGGATGGGGACCTTCCCGATCGGCAACGCCTTTGTTCTGTTTCGAGTCAGCTCAACAGTTCAGACGGCTGCGTTTGAAATGGTAGGGTAGCCTTCCGCAATTGACAAAGCTCTCGACTCTGACTCGAGTCAAACTCGACAGTTCGAGCGGCTGCATTGAGAGCGGCAAGATGGCAGACCCTTCCGTAATTAACAAAGCTCTCGACTCTGACTCGAGTCAAACTCGACAGTTCGGGTGGCTGCGTTGAGAGCGGCAAGGTGGCCGACCCGGCAGCACGCTCACCCGGCAGGCCAATGGGGACCCATCCCCAAGACGCCACCTCGGGTATTTCGCGCCGGCAAGCCTACCCAGTTAACATAGGGTGGAAACACAAGGAGGTAGCAAACAGGAAAATAACATGCATGATTCTGAAGATATTTCAAAGTTATATTACATTATGCCATCGCTGCGGTTCTAACTAAAGATAAAATTTGTCTTGGGCATGAACCCACAGTGGCAAGGAAGAACGGGATGCTTAATCCTGGGGATGGCCCTCCACCCTCTTGATTTCGTCGATGCGGCTGATGACAGGCTTGATGCGCTCCTTGAGCGCCGTGAGGTTGGCATCCTCCGGCAAGCTATCCATCACGGCTTCGAAGTCGAAGGCGGGGTTCCAGAACGCCACCTTGGTGAGGACCTTGGTCATGACTCCTCGGCAGAGCCGCCGGGCCTCCCCGACGAGCCTGGCCGTTCTGTTGGAGTGAAGATCAGCCAAGGCGCTGAGGACGCCCTCGAAGAACAGGGTCAGCTTGGCGTTGACGGACCCGCTCCATTCAGGGGCATACCTCACGTTTGGCATCCCCATGAGGGCCAGCTGTGAGGTAACCCTGCCGGCGATGTCCTCCAGCCGGCTGATCCACCTGTTCTCCTCCACCACGTATTCTTGGTGAGAGGCGCCCTCGTCAACCCGCAGCTGCTTCTCCTCCTCCAGGCTCTTGGCCAAGGCCTCCTCCCGAGCAGAGCTCTCCGCCAACGTCTTCTCAAGATTCTCCAGCCTCAGCCTGAGATCTCTGATGGAGCTTAGCGCCTCGGAGAGCTCCCCAGTCTTGCTGATGACCACTCCCTGCGCCTCTGTCAAGGCGCAGTTGAGCCTGGTCTTCTCGTCAGACAGCCTGAGGGCCTGCTCCTTCAGCCTGTCCTGCTCCACCTCCAGCTCTTGCACCTTGCCGGCGTGGGCCAGAGCCTGGGCATCGAGCGCCTCTTTGTGCCTCTGCCCTAGCTCACGGGTCCGCCGCTCGACAAGGGCCTCAAGCTCCTCATCCTTGCCGCGGAGCGTTGCGGCAAGCTTCGCCTCACGCGCGGAGAGGTCTTCCTCCTGGGAATCGAGGGCAGCTTGGTGCTGGTTCCGGGCGGCCTCCCCGCCGCAGCCAAGTTCGCCGCCTCTTCCTGGGCCTTCTCGATGACGTCCACTGCTTCCTAGAAGGCCCTCTGCTCCTCGCGGGACTGGTGGAACCAGGCTTGCGCCTCAGCGACGCGCACCTGGAAGTCTGCCTCCGCATCGTCCACTACTGCCGCCCTGGACTTAACCTTGTCCAGGCGGGCACAGTAGAGCGCCTGAAGCTTCCGGAAGTTGGCCCCCATGGCCCGGAAGAGCTGCCCCTCTGGACAGCCGTCGCCGCCGGCACCCAGTTCGTCAACAACCTCGAGCCCGGCGGCAGCAAGCACTTCGCCATCAAGGATTTCCCCTCCGGCGGGCGCCTGGGAGCTTGACGCCCCGGCAAGATGGACGAAGAGGTTGTCGCCCACCTTCAGGTACTTGCCGGGGCCCGAGGCCGCAAAGGAAGAAGGCTGATCATCGATCGCCTCTTCCTCGGCTGTGGCCTTGCCGGCCTCCCCGGCGGGCCCATCGCCGACACCCTCGGCGGCACCCTTGGCGGCATCCTCAGCAGCCTTGTCCGCGGTGGCCCCGACGGTGTCCTTGGCGCCCTCCTCGGCGGCGATCTTATCGACCTCCGTCGCGGCCTCCTCGGCAACCTCCTTGATGACGACGTCCACGTCCTCCGCATCCGTTGAAGGAGGGCTTGGGCCGTGACGGGACAATGAAGTCAAGAAAAAGCGCAAGGGAAAAGCAAAGGCGAAAGGCGGGCAACTCACCAGCACCGGGATATGAAGCGGAAGTTCCCTCCCCGCCGGCGTCGGACGCCGGGGGCGGGCCACCAGCGCCCAAGTCCTCCTCCTCCTCCATGCGTGTGGGCTCCATGCTTGGTGCCCTTGCCGGGGACGCCCCTCGTGGCGGCGTGGTCGATGGGGGTGGTGTGTTGGGAGTGGCCCCCTGCGGCTCCTCCTGTTGCTGCTCTCGTCCTACAGAACCGGCAAGGTCAGCGCCTTCAGCATCCAACGCCTACTGCATGTCGAGCGAGAAAAGGTTGGCGGACTTACGCTGGGGGCTGTGCCGGGGGCTGCCGTCGGAGCTGCTCAACACCATCAGTGGTGTCTCTGTAGCCCCGGCCGAGGGCTGGCCTCTCGCCGAAGCCTTGGCCCTCTTCACCCTCTGGGCCAACGTCTCTGTGTCCCTGAAGAAGCAAGAACAAGTCGAGATGAGTGGCATGATCAAGAGAGATGGGGGTGACGATAAAGAATGGAATACTTACTCGTCGTCCATCTCCTCCTCCTCTGCCGTCTTCCTCTTCCTCTTCGGGCTGAGCGGCCCGAGGTCGAAGGGGATCTCCGTGTCACCCTCCGAATCGACGTCTGCCGGGGAGGTGAAGAAGGGAGCGGAGTTTGAGCACGCCTCGACGAAGAGGAAGCTGCCGCTTTCTTCTTCTCGGCGGCCTTCACCGACCTCTTCGCCGCTATGGCCCTCGTGAGGCGCCCGGACCCCTCCAGGGCCAATTGAGGCTGCGCAGTCTTGCCGGGCCGGACCGGCTCGCCGGAGCAGGCCCGCCGCAAGACTCGCCCTCTTCGCCTGGCTGGCGCCGAACCAGCCGCCACATCCTCCTCCGACGACGACGACTCGTCGGCCGCGTCCTCAACCAGTGGAGCCCCGGTGCTGGCGCTGCCAGCCTCTCCGGCAGCCGCCGCCCACTGGGCGAACTCCTCCTCCTCCGCGGCCGCGGCGTCCTGGTCCTCCGTACCTCCGGCGCTGCCGGCCTCCATGATGAGCTGTGCCTCCCTCGCCCTAGCGGCGATGTAGTCCAGCTCCTCCGGTGTGCTGTCCTTGATGAGCCACCGCTCGGCGTCAGGATTGACCCACACCTCGACCAGAGAATCGAAGAACTGCTGTGCGGCCTCATTCTCCTGCTCCTGCCAGCTCGGGACAGGGCCATGCGCGCTACATTCCGGCATCATGGCGACGATTTCAGACTGGCGCGAATTGTTGCACAGCAGGACCACTCCCGCTGGCAGCTTGAAGAACCGCCCCTTGACGGCCTTGCCGGTCCGCTCGACTTCGCCACCGTGACGCACATCCAGCTGGAAGAGCCGCTGACAGAAATGGGCATGTCCCATCACTGTGAAGTTGTGTTTGAGGCTAGTGCGGAGCCGCATGACATCGGCCGGGTTCTTGAAGAGCCAAGCTGGCCTCCCCTTTTTGTGCAGCGGAGCGATCCGACGGCGGATGAAATCCGCCCCGATCATCTCGAGGGTGAGTCCGGCTTGGACAAGCCGGGCTCCCCTTAAGTCCCGGTTCATGTCACCAACTGGGACCAATGAGGTGCCTATATATACCCCCTCGCGTAAGAGCAGAGCACACTGCTCTATTTTTTCTGGCCGAGGGGGAGAGGGCTTGGTGGTGCTCTAGCTCACCTCCTATGCACACAACGTGTTCGATGGAATTCTCGAGCCACACTAGTTAAGCTTTTCTCCTCTCGAAGCTCGAACTCCAAGCTCCATTTTCTTCGAGATTTGTCTAGGTTTAGCGGTTCGTCACGTCCCGTCCCCGTCTTCGTCGCCGTCGATCGCCACTGCCGATTTCGTCACCGACACCACCGTCGTGAGCCTCTTGTTATGTCCATGATTTTCTTACTTTTATTATTGCTTGTTATTATTGCTTTAGATAGATATTTGTCTAATTTTCTTACGTTTATTATTGCTTGTTATTATATAGTGCGATTGTTTTGATATCCACCCACGTGGGCCCTCGTCCTGTCTACGATTCAGATGTGGTATATTATCTTTTAATTTATAACTATTTGTTTTAGTGTTTATGACAATTATGCCGACCAACATGACATGCATAGATGTTTTTATATGTCTCGGAGGTAGTTGAACCAGAAATTCCAACCGTCCCTCTTGTGGAGAGGTTGAATTTAGTTGAAGAGGAAAACATTTCCTTGAAGAAAAAATTGGAAAAAACGGAGGAAGAGAAGATGGAATTGGAGTTGCATGTTGCGGAAGTCGTCGATGATCACAAGATCAAGATGGACCCTATTGTCGAGAGATTAAATTTAGTTGAAGAAGGAAACAATTTCTTGAAGGAAAAAAAATTGAGGATGAGAAGATGATATTGGAGTTGCATGTTGTGGATGTCGTCGATGATCACAAGATCATGATGGATGCAATGCGGTTGAAGATTAGAAAGATTAGAAAATATGCCATTCATACCGAGGCTTGGTATCATTATGCCGTTGGATCAATTGTTACCTTGGTTGCGATTATGATCGCATTTGTTTTCGCATTGAAATGTTTTACATAGTTTCAATGTATGGTGAAAATTAATTAGATGCTCTGGAGAGCTATATGTTGTTAGATGAGAACTATGTATGTACTTTGGTTTTAATGTGATGATGAACTTATATTAATTTGGTCACTTAATTATCTATTTATGATGTTCTGTAATGGTTTTTGACACACTTAATTATATATAATGCACGCTGATGAACTGGCAATGGATGTACGGTGACAGACACACCTCCGAGTACATTAAGGGCGTGCATGAGTTTCTCAATGCGACTGAGGCAAACAAGCAGAATGGTTTTATGTGTTGTCCATGCACTAAATGTGGGAATACGATGTCTTACTCTAACCGGAAAATCCTTCACTCCCACCTGCTTTACAAGGGTTTCATGCCACACTATAATGTTTGGATGAGGCACGAAGAAATAGGGGTTACGATGGAAGACGGTGAAGAAGAAGAGTACGATGACAACTATGTGCCCCCTGAATACGATGATGCCTCAATGGGGGGAGCTGGTGAAGATCAAGAGGAACTAGACGATGTGCCCAATGATGCTGCAACGGGTGAAGCTGCTGAAGATCAAGAGGAACCAGTCGATGTGCCCGATGATGATGATCTCTGCCAGGTCATTATCGATGCAAGGACACAATGCGAAAGTCAAAAGGATAAGCTGAAGTTCGATCGCATGTTAGAGGATCACAAAAAAGGGTTCTACCCCAATTGCGAAGATGGCAACACAAAGCTCGGTACCGTACTGGAATTGCTGCAGTGGAAGCCAGAGAATGTTGTGGCTGACAAAGAATTTGAGAAGCTACTGAAAATATTGAAGAAGAAGCTTCCAAAGGATAACGAATTGCCCGACAGTACATACTCAGCAAAGAAGGTCGTATGCCCTCTAGGATTGGAGGTGCAGAAGATAGATGCATGCCCTAATGACTGCATCCTCTACCGTGGTGCATACAAGGATCTGAACGCATGCCCGGTATGCGGTGCATTACGGTATAATATGAGACGAGATGACCCTGGTGATGTTGACGGCGAGCCCGCCAGGAAGAGGGTTCCTGCGAAGGTGATGTGATATGCTCCTATAATACCACGGTTGAAACGTCTGTTCAGAAACGGAGAGCATGCCAAGTTGATGCGATGGCACAGTGAGGACAGTAAGAAAGACGGGAAGTTGAGAGCACCCGCTGACGGGTCGCAGTGGAGAAAAATCGAGAGAAAGTACTGGGAGGAGTTTGCAAAGGACCCAAGGAACATATGGTTTGCTTTAAGCGCGGATGGCATTAATCCTTTCGGGGAGCAGAGCAGCAATCACAGCACCTAGCCCGTGACTCTATGTATGTATAACCTTCCTCCTTGGATGTGCATGAAGCGGAAGTTCATTATGATGCCAGTTCTCATCCAAGGCCCTAAGTAACCCGGCAACGACATTGATGTGTACCTAAGGCCATTAGTTGAAGAACTTTTACAGCCGTGGAATGGAAACGGTGTACGTGCGTGGGATGAGCACTGACAGGAGGAATTTAACCTAAAGGCATTGCTGTTCGTGACCATCAACGATTGGCCCGCTCTCAATAACCTTTCAGGACAGACAAACAAAGGATACCATGCATGCACGCACTGTTTAGATGACACTGAAAGTATATACCTGGACAAATGCAGGAAGAATGTGTACCTGGGCCATCGTCGATTTCTTCCGGCCAACCATCAATGTCGAAAGAAAGGCAAGCATTTCAAAGGCGAGGCAGATCACCGGAAGAAGCCCGCCATGCGTACCAGTGATCACGTACTTGCTATGGTCAATGATTTACACGTAATCTTTGGAAAGGGTCCCAGCGCACTAGCTGTTCCGAATGACGATGAGGGACACGCACCCATGTGGAAGAAGAAATCTATATTTTGGGACCTACCTTACTGGAAAGACCTAGAGGTCCGCTCTTCAATCGACGTGATGCACGTGACGAAGAACCTTTGCGTGAACCTGCTAGGCTTCTTGGGTGTGTATGGAAAGACAAAAGATACACCTGAGGCACGGGAGGACATGCAACGTTTGCATGAAAAAGACGGCATGCCTCCGAAGCAGTATGAAGGTCCTGCCAGCTACGCTCTTACAAAAGAAGAGCAAGAAATCTTCTTTGAATGCCTGCTCAGTATGAAGGTCCCGACTGGCTTCTCGTCGAATATAAAGGGAATAATAAATATGCCAGAGAAAAAGTTCCAGAACCTAAAGTCTCATGACTGCCACGTGATTATGATGCAACTACTTCCAGTTGCATTGAGGGGGCTTCTACCGGAAAACGTCCGATTAGCCATTATGAAGCTATGTGCATTCCTCAATGCAATCTCTCAGAAGGTGATCGATCCAGTAATCGTACCAAGGCTAAGGAGTGATGTGGCACAATGTCTTGTCAGTTTCGAGCTGGTGTTCCCACCATCCTTCTTCAATATCATGACGCACGTCCTAGTTCATCTAGTCGACGAGATTGTCATTCTGGGGCCCGTATTTCTACACAATATGTTCCCCTTTGAGAGGTTCATGGGAGTCCTAAAGAAATATGTCCATAACCGCGCTAGGCCAGAAGGAAGCATCTCCATGGGCCATCAAACAGAGGATGTCATCGGGTTTTGTGTTGACTTCATTCCTGGCCTTAATAAGATAGGTCTCCCTAAATCGCGGTATGAGGGGAGACTGACTGGAAAAGGCACGCTTGGAAGGGACTCAATAATATGCAAGGACGGATATTCTTAGTCTCAAGCACACTGGACAGTTCTACAGAACTCTACCTTGGTGACCCCGTATGTCGATGAACAAAAGAACAGTCTGCGCTCCAAACACCCGGAGCAGTGCGACGACTGGATTACATGTGAACACATCAGGACTTTCTGCAGTTGGTTGGAAACACGTCTCAGAGGTGACAACACTGTTTGTGATGAGCTGTACTTGTTGTCTAGGGGACCATCTTTGACTGTATTGATTTACAAAGGATACGAGATAAACGGGAATACATTTTACACGATTGTCCAAGATCAAAAGAGCACCAAGCAAAACAGCGGTGTCCGCTTTGATGCAACAACCGAGAGGGGACATGACACATATTGTGGTTACATAGTGGACATATGGGAACTTGACTACGGACATGATTTTAAGGTCCCTTTGTTTAAGTGCAAATGGGTCAATCTGTCAGGAGGCGGGGTATACGTAGACCCACAGTACGGAATGACAATAGTGGATCTGAAAAATCTTGGGTACACTGACGAACCGTTCGTCCTAGCCAATGATGTGGCACAGGTTATCTATGTGAAGGACATGTCTACCAGACCGAGAAAAAGAAAAGATAAGGAAGCGAATACATCATATGATGAGCCAAAACGCCACATAGTTCTTTCAGGAAAAAGGGACATCCTGGGAGTGGAGAGCAAGACAGACATATTTGAAGATTATGAAAAGTTTCATGAAATTCCTCCCTTCAAAGTCAAGGCTGACCCAAGCATCCTGATAAACGATGAAGATTATCCATGGTTATGGCGCAATAAGCAAATGACACAAGCGAAGAAAGAGTGAAGACTTATGATGATACCATGCCAACTCTGTAACAGACGAGTATGATACCACTGTCCGTTTTGTACATGCACATGCTATGCCAACTTTTTCAGAGTTCATTTGAAAACTATGAATTTAGGTCGAATTTTCTCTATAGGTGCATCTATATTCATTTTTTTAGTAAAGTTAACCACAAACTTGTGATTCACACAAATTTCAAAGAATTCAAATTTTAACTATTCAAATTTGAAAACTAGTGGCACTAACAGAAAGTTTATAATTAAAAAATAAAGCAAAAACAAAAGAAAATAAATAATGCAGAAAACAAAACAAAAAATCTGGAAAAAAATAGGGCTCGCCCCTGGCCCATGACCATTAGTCCCGGTTTGTACCACAAACCGGGACTAAAGGGTTGGTCCTGTTGCGCTCAGAGTTTAGTCCCACCTCGCCAACCGAAAGGCGCCACACCGGTTTATAAGCCCGTCCCTCTCAGCCTTGTTGAGCTCCTCTCAAAGTGAAAATAGATGCCCCTATACAAGGAATTTGACCTAAATTCATAATGAATTTCTCTGAAATTCATAGAAATTGATTATGAATTTAGGTTCAATTCTCTCTATAGGCGCATCTATGTTCATTTTTTTAGTAAAGTTAATCACAAACTTGTGATTGACACAAATTTTTAAAAAATAAAATTTTAACTATTCAAATTTGAAAACTAATGGCACTAACAGAAAGTTTATATTTTTTCTAAAACTAATGGCACTAACAGAAAGTTTATAATTTTGCTGACCTAAAAGCAAAAAGAATTAAAAAATAAAGCAAAAAACAAAAGAAAATAAATAATGCAGCAAACAAAACAAAAAACTGGAAAAATAAATAAAAATAGCAACAATAATTATTTTGT
>LR738715.1:343273573-343286345 GCA_902687465.1 Secale cereale
GTCCCGGTTGGTGCCACCAACCGGGACCAAAGGTCTCTCCTTCCCGCCCTTTGGGCTGCTGAAAAGAGACCTTGGGTCCCGGTTGGTGGCACGAACCGGGACCAAAGGGAGCATTCGTCCCGGTTTGTGCCACGAACCGGGACCAATGCTTTGTCTATATATTCAACACTTGTGAAATTTTCGTTTCAGTTCTCTTCTTCCCCGCCCGACGATGCCGCCAGGCTGCCTCGCCGTCGCCGCCCACGTCGTCGCCCCGCCTCGCCGTCGTCGTCGGCCGCCCGTCCGCCGCCCCCTCCCGATAACTTCAACACGTGGGGGGGGGGGGGGGGTCTGTCGTCGTCGATATACCCCCTCCCCGATAACATTATTTTCCCGTGTATGTATCTCGTCGTTGTCGATATTACCCCCTCCTTGAAGCGTTCTCGAGGTAACCCCTAACCCTTGAAGCGTTGTCGAGGCCACCCGAAACCCTAGAGAAGCAGCATCGAGGCCACAAATTAATATATATGATTCCTTACTGTGATTAGCTAACTAGTTCTACGTTTGACATTAATATATCCATCTGTCATGTTTGAATAATAATTGCCATGTTGTAAATATTTGTAGAAACTATGGACGACACCCCCCGAGACGAAGCACAAGTAGCGATGTTGCTGGACATAATCGCAAATGGGCGTGATGCCGTCTTGTCGTTTCTCAACGAGACCGATGATCTGCTAGAAAGAGAGGATGAAGAAGCAGGCTATGATTATGATGGCTCCGGTGACCCAATGCAGGTGCAAGAAGTAGACTGTGAGGACGGCTCCGATGACCCAATGCCGGTGCGAGAAGGAGACCGTGATGACGGCTCCGGTGACCGAACCGAGTCCAGCCAGAAGGTATATATATTAGTTAAGCCTGCGCTGACTAGTTAATTGATGCATTCATTGTTTTGGTATGTACACATATTAATTAACTCTCGTCTTTGTTCTTTTTTCTAGCCCCTCCGGATCGACCACACCTTCGGTAAGGAGACGAGGCCCGAAGAAAAAGTTGAGCTCGGATGAAAAGTTTGAGATCACAGAAATCGCGCGCACCGGCCAACCGATTGAACCCATCCGGACATAGAACGCATTTGTTAATCAGTGCGGGGTTCTGGTTAGGGACAAGATCCTGATCAGCATCCAGCAATGGTCAAAGCCGGCTGCAGAAGACCCTGAGGTGTCTTATGTCACTGATATGCAGAAAGAAGATCTTTGGACTGAGCTGAAGTCAAATTTCACCCTACCGCCAGAGGATGATCCGGCGAAGCCAGTTAAAGAGGAATTGATCAAGTCTTTTGCTCTTACGAAGATGGCAGACCTATTCAGGAGGTGGAAGAAAGACCTGAATAAGTTTGTCAGCAAAAAAGAGACACTAGAATTCAAGGGCATATATGAGAAGATTAGAGATGATTGGCCCGCATTTGTGGCCTACAAGATATCAGAAAAGAGTAAGAAGATGTCGGTGACAAACAAGCAAAATGCTGCGAAGAAGAAGCATCACCATTGCACGGGGTCAGGTGACTACCTCAGAGCCCGGCCTAAGTGGGCCAAGGCTGAGAATGATCTGCTTCATAAAGGGATCGAACTAGAGACAATGAACTGGCCAGACCGTTGCCGGACTTGGTTCTTCGGGGCTGGCGGAACCTTGGACCCTGTATTAAGGAGGTGCATTTGGACGGACAAGCAATTGAAAATACCACTCAAGAAGCTTCGGCACTATATCAAAGCAGCGCAGCAAGGGACGTTCGTTCCCGACAGAGAGAACGACGAGCTCACAATGGCCCTCGGGATTCCTGAGCAGCCTGGACAGACACGAGGCACGCCAGGCTCCGTTCTGTGGAGTGCTGGGTTTCCGGACGCAGGCGGTTACAAATGCCACGAGAGGAGGAAGAAAGTGCAGCAGACCGAACTGCAGGCGCTGCACGCTAGGGTACAAGCGATAGAGGAACGAGAAGCAAATCGCAGCAAAAGAATTGCCGAAGCTTCCCCCGAAGCTACCCTGCCATCTCAGCGAAGAAGCAGCGTGGCTTCCACCGAGCTGCTTCAGCCAGAGCATGTCTTGATGGCTCCTGCTATCTATCCCGTGGATGCTATCACGGAGTCTCAAAATTGCCACCTTATGACGCAATGGATTAATATGAAGGTCAAGGCAGCTGCTCGCTCTGTTTATCCTACTGGACCCGGCGCAACTTTTCACTGCCGGTCGATTCCAGAAGGATATGCTAGGGTGATGGTGGATGAAATAACAGAGGGATTTGAGGACCTCCAGCTTGACCACCCTACCGGTGAAGGGGAGACTCGGCTGGGTTCTTCTCTGAAGACTCCATGCCTATGGCGGAAGGACCTCATCAACCTTCTGAACTGGACGCCTCCGCCTCCTCCTCCTCCTCCGGCGAGTCAGGGCACTCCGCCTCCTCCTCCGGCGAGTGACGATCAGGGCAGTCCGGCTCCTTCTCCGGCGCGTGGCGGCACTCCGCCTCCTTCTCCGCCTGCGCCGGCGCGCCCGAGCAGCCAGCCTCCTCCTTCTCCGCCTCGTCAGCAAGGGCGGAAGAGACCCGCCACCGCTCCGGCTGCTCCGGCGTGTCGTAGTCCTTCTCCTCCGCCGCGTAAGCAAGGAAAGAAGACAGCCGCTCCGTCTAGTCTGCCAGCGTCTAGCAGTACAGCCAGAGGCAGGAGGCAATACAGATTCGGTCCTTCTCTCACGCCTCTAGAGAAGTTACCATACGAGAGGTCCGACGAGGAAAATGTGAAGATCGCTAAAGCCAAAGTGAAGGACTGGCTTGAAGGGTTCAAAGCACAGAGACATCCACCTCCGGAGGAGAAGATATATCGGGTGAAAGCAAAGCACACTCTAGCTGCCCTGAAGAAACCAGCGAAGTGTCTGCCGAAAGACAACTATGACCGCATTATTGAAAAGTCATTTCACGAAGCGAAGCGGTCGGGAAGTACTAGAAGTGATCAAAGGTTAGCAGAAGGACGAGTTGGGAAACAAATTGCCTAGCTCGGCAAACAAGCGGACCAATCGTGCCCCCCGCTCAAGGTGTCTAGCGACATCGTCGCTAATGATCTGAGGATGGTGCCCGGTTATAGCAATCTTGGAGATTACCCGCCTGACGATGTACATTATGATTTCTTGGAGGTGCAGATACAAAGATACGAGTACGGGAAGCCTCTCGTCAAAGATGAAAGACCTCTATCAACGATGATGCGAAGATTGCATGATTGGTACTTGAAAATCTGCAGAGAGTCTGGGGGGGAGGGATAGTTTGTATGTGAGAGTTAAAAAGGAGCATGACCTCGTTGGAATTGAACTGTTGCCTATTCCATTTGAGGAGTTCTATCAGTTTTTCAATCAATTGGCCCTCGATAAAGCAACGATCACCTGCTACTGTCTGTAAGTAGTACTACTTCTGTCATTAAGTCTCTCTATATAGCTCAGCTCTTTCATTGCATGTATTTATAATTATCCTCACTATATTATGCAGATTGAAGATCGTCGAATTGAAGAAAGACAAGTCGGTGATATTGGGTTCATTAACACATATCTCATAGATGCAACTGAGGTTAAATTGCGTGCCACAGATACCGAGGCCAACTTGCTACCATCGTTGGTAGTAAATGAAAACAAAGATATAATACTCTTTCCTTACAACTTCAAGTGAGTGTTACTGTCCTGTGCATATTCGGTTTGCCTTATATATTAGTCAAGGTTATAGTAATGTAATTGATGAGTTCATGCATGCGTGCGCAGCTTCCACTATATTCTCCTAGAGATTAAGCTTGAGCAGGGAGTAGTAACTGTCTTGGACTCTGAACAAAAAGATCCCAAGGAGTATGCGGACATGACTCAAATGCTCGAGAAGTAAGTTAAATCGATCATTATCCACCATGCATATCAGCAACTTTGTTCATTACTGATATCAAGTAGTTGTTTTCTTTGTCTGGCAGGGTTTGGACAAAATTCACCAAAAAAGCTACTTCCGAAGAAGCTGGAATTTAGACACCCGAAAGTAAGTACTATATAGTAGCATGTTCCGCGCATCTCCTATTGATTCAAGCGCTAGTTTCATCAATACCATTTGACATTCTTGCTTATCAGTTTGATTGACCTTTATTTCTTGTAAAGTGGTTGTGGCAGGAACAAGGGAATGATTTCTGTGGATACTACATTTGCGAGTCCATCCGCCACACGACCTGTGAGCGGGGCTACTCTGACGCACAATTTGAAGTGCGTAAGCAATAATATTCACAATTTTATTTCATTACCATCATTTGTGTTGAGTTTCATTTATTCATATATATATATATATGTGTGTGTGTGTGTGTGTGTGTGTGTGTGTGTGTGTGTGTGTGTGTGTATTGACCCCCTTCTTCAAATTAGATCTTTCGGATGTGGAATGAACTCCTACCAACAGATCGTCTGGGAGCAATTCAAGAGGAATTGGCGGCATTCTTCCTTGACCACGTGATCGCTGAAGACGGAGAATACTATGTGGACCATGCGTCCGTATGATAGGAGATTATACTTGTAAGAGATAATTATTGTATATATGTACCCGGTAGTGTCGGATAGATATACGAGAACTTGTTGTTCGACCAATCTCTCGGAGAAGGAGAGGTGGTCGATATCACTTCTCTCTGTATGCATATATATGTTGATGACGATCTTCTGTTTCCTTCGTTGGCTTACTAGCTAGCTAGCGTGTCTAGTCCTCTCTATACGTATGTATAGTACGTAGCGTCGACCAAGCACGGACATAAGAGAGGACACTTCTATCTATTAATAAGCTAGCTAACACAATATATGAAACACCTAAATTAACCCCCCAAAACCCCCAAACCCCCCCCCCTTTCAAAAAAAAACAAAAAACCCAGCCACAGAAATGCTGACGCGTGGATGCCTATTAGTCCCGGTTGGTGCCCCTAACCGGGACCAAAGGCCCTCCTTCCTGGGCTCCGCGCACATGCCACGTGGAGGCCCATCTGTCCCGGTTCTAGTTTGAACTGGGACTAAAGGGCTAGGGCATTAGTACCGACCCTTTAGACCTGGTTCAAGAACCGGGACAAAAGGCCCTTATGAACCGGGACAATAGGCCCGTTCTCTACTAGTGTCTCCACGCTTCTGGTCCTCCTTGGTCCCTCAACATCGCGGATGTGCAGCACCCCCTCACGCATAATGGTTTGAGGGTGTTGCAGCACCTCCGCGAGGTAGGGGTTGATGACCTTCTCGAAAAACTTGTCCTTGGGGGCGCTTGAAGACGTCATGGTGATCTAGATCTGTCAGAAAAACAGCTCGAAACAAAAGTACAGGATTTTGCCGTGGTATCATGGTCAAAACCTTCGGGAGATTATATAATGAATTTTTACTGAGTAAAAGAAGTATCGTGCAAGAAAACGGAGTCCGGAGGACACATGAGGTGTCCACGAGGCAGGGGGCGCGCCCAGGGCGGTAGGGCGCGCCCTCCACCCTTGTGGATGCCTCGTGTCCCTTTCGGACTACTTCTTATTTTCCTATTTTTCTTAAATATTCGAAAATGGTGAAAAATTGCTATTAGAACTGTTTTGGAGTCGGTTTACTTACCGTACCACATACCTCTTCCTTTTCGGAGTCTGAAACATTCTGGAAACTGTCCCTTATGTATTCCTCCGGGGTTACGGTTTCAGTGACATTAGTTTCAACATTTATGGGATTACCTGAGATATAATGTTTGATTCTTTGCCCGTTCACCACCTTTGGATTTGTGCCTTTGAAGTTGTTGATTTTTATGGCACTGGAACGATAGACCTTCTCAATAACGTAAGGGCCTTCCCATTTACAGAGAAGTTTTCCTGCAAAAAATCTTAAATGAGAGTTGTATAGCAAAACATAGTCACCAACATTAAACTCACGTTTTTGTATCCTTTTGTCATGCCATCTTTTAAGTTTTTCTTTAAACAATTTGGCATTTTCATAGGCCTGGGTTCTCCACTCATCATGTGAGCTAATGTCCAACAGTCTCTTCTCACCAGCAAGTTTGAAATCATAATTGAGCTCTTTAATGGCCCAATATGCCTATGTTCTAGTTCGAGAGGTAAGTGACATGCTTTTCCATAAACCATTTTAAACAGAGACATACCCATAGGATTTTTATATGCAGTTCTATAGGCCCATAATGCATCATCAAGTTTCTTGGACCAATTCTTTCTAGATCTATTAACAGTCTTTTGCAAAATTAATTTCAGCTCTCTATTACTCAGTTCTACTTGACCACTGGACTGTGGGTGGTATGGGGATGCAATTCTATGATTAACATCATACTTAGCAAGCATTTTGCGAAAAGCACCATGAATAAAATGTGAACCACCATCAGTCATTAGGTATCTAGAGACTCCAAACCTCGGAAAAATAACTTCTTTAAGCATCTTGATAGAGGTGTTATGATCAGCACTACTAGTTGGAGTATCTTCTACCCACTTAGTAACGTAATCAACAACAACTAAAATATGTGTATACCCATTAGAGGAAGGAAACGGTCCCATATAATCAAAGCCCCAAACATCAAATGGTTCAATAACAAGTGAATAGTTCATAGGCATTTCTTGACGTCTACTAATATTACCAATTCTCTGACATTCATCACAAGACAAGACAAACTTACGGGTATGCTTGAAGAGAGTAGGCCAATAAAAACCAGATTGCAATACGTGATGTGCAGTTCTATCTCCAGCATGGTGTCCTCCATAAGCCTTGGAGTGACACTTACGTAGGATATGTTCCTGTTCATGCTCAGGTACACAACGTCTAATAACACCATCTACTCCTTCTTTATAAAGGTGTGGGTCATCCCAGAAGTAATGTCTTAAATCATAGAAAAACCTTTTCTTTTGCTGGTATGTGAAACTAGGTGGTATAAATTTAGCAACAATGTAATTACCATAATCAGCATACCATGGAGCAGTACGAGAAGCATTTATGATAGTAATTGTTCATCAGGAAAGCTATCATCAATAGGTAGTGTGTCATCAAGAATATTCTCTAACCAAGATAAGTTGTCTGTAACGGGGTTCTCAGCTCTCTTTCTATCAATAATATGCAAATCAAATTCTTGTAGTAGGAGAACCCATCTAACAATTCTAGGTTTAGCATCTTTCTTTTCCATAAGATATTTAATAGCAGCATGATCAGTGTGAACAGTTACTTTAGAATCAACAATGTAAGGTCTGAACTTTTCACAGGCAAATACAACTGCTAAAAATTCCTTTTTAAGTACTAGCATAATTTCTCTAGGCACTGTCTAGATTTTTACTAGCATATTGGATAACATTTAATTTCTTATCAACTCTTTGTCCTAGAACAGCACCCACAGCATAATCACTAGCATCATACATAATTTCAAAGGGTAAATTCCAATCAGGTGGCTGGACAATAGGTGCAGAAATCAAGGCTTTCTTAAGTATTTCAAATGCTTCTACACAATCATCATCAAAGACAAAAGGAACATCTTTTTGTAAGAGATTAGTCAGAGGCCTAGAGATTTTTGAGAAGTCTTTAATGAACCTCCTATCAAAACCGGCATGACCAAGGTAACTTCTTATACCTTTAATGTCCTTAGGACACGTCATCTTTTCAATAGCATCAACTTTAGCTTTATCAACTTCAATACCTCTTTCAGAAATTTTATGCCCCAAGACAATACCTTCATTAACCATAAAGTGGCACTTCTCCCAATTCAAGACAAGATTAGTTTCTTCACATCTCTACAAAACTCGATCAAGGTTGCTCAAGCAGTCATCAAAAGAAGTTCCATAAATGGAAAATTCATCCATGAAAACCTCAACAATCTTTTCACAAAAATCAGAGAATATAGCCATCATGCATCTTTGAAAGGTAGCAGGTGCATTACATAAGCCAAAAGGCATACGTCTATAAGCAAAGGTACCAAAAGGGCAAGTAAAAGTGGTCTTTTCTTGATCCTCTTTTGACACAGGTATTTGAGAGAAACCAGAATAGCCATCTATAAAGCAAAAATGTGTGTGTTTGGATAATCTTTCCAGCATTTGATTAATAAAAGTTAAAGGGTAATGATCCTTTTTAGTAGCTTTATTTAATTTGCGGAAATCAATTACCATTCTATAACCTGTAAGAATTCTTTGTGGGATCAATTCGTCTTTATCATTAGGAACAATAGTCATACCTCCCTTTTTAGGGACACAATGGACAGGACTTACCCACTAACTATCAGCAACATGATAAATTATATCTGCCTCTAGAAGCTTTAGTATTTCTTTCCTTACCACTTATTTCATCCTAGGATTTAACCGTCGTTGGTGATCAATAACCGGTTTATCGTCTTTCTCCAATTTTATTTTGTGCTGGCACAGAGTGGGACTAATGCCCTTAAGATCATCAAGAGTATATCCAATGGCAGCACGGTGCTTCTTCAGAGTTTTCAATAATTTCTCTTCTTCTTGCTCTGAAAGGTTAGCACTAATAATAACAAGATATATCTTCTTTTCATCAAGATAATCATACTTAAGAGTATCAGGTAATGGTTTGAGCTCAAACACGGGATCACCCTTGGGTAGAGGAGGATCACCTAGGATTTCAACAGGCAAGTTGTGTTTCAATAAAGGTCCTTGTTTAAAGAATACTTCATCTATTTCCCTTCTCTCATCCATAAACATTTCATGTTCATGGTCTAGCAAATATTGTTCTAAAGAACCGTTAGGAGGCACGTCAATAGGAGCAAGACCAATAATTTCATCTTTACTAGGTAATTATTTATCATGGGGTTGTCTACGAAATTTAGCAAAGTTAAAATCATGAGACATATCCCCTAAACCAATAGTAACAATATCCTTTTGTAGTCTATCTTAGCATTAACAGTATTCAAGAAGGGTCTACCAAATATAATGGGACAAAAGTCATCTTGTGGGGAACCAAGAACAAGAAAATGAGTAGGATATTTGACTTTCCCACACAAGACTTCAACATCTCTAACAATACCAACTGGTGAAATAGTATCTCTATTCGCAAGCTTAATTGTAACATCAATACCTTCTAGCTCAGAAGGTGCAATATCGTGCATAATTTCTTCGTATAAGGAATGAGGTATTGCACTCGCACTAGCACCCATATCACATAAACCATGATAGCAATGATCTCCTATTTTAACAGAAATAACAGGCATGCCTACAATAGGTCTGTGTTCATATTTAGTATCGGGTCTAGCAATTCTAGCAGCTTCATCGCAAAGGTAAATAACATGCCCGTCAATATTTTCAACCAAGATATCCTTAACCATAGCAATACTAGGTTCAACTTTAATTTGCTCAGAGGGTGTAGGTGTTCTAGTATTACTCTTGCGAACCACATTTCAAGCTTTAGCATGATCCTTTATTCTAGCAGGGAAGGGTGGTTTCTCAATATAAGCGGTATGAACAATAGGATCAACATTATAAGTGAGTCTTTTTCTTCAACTTTAACATGTTCAACTACTTTTACTTCAATGGGAGGATGATATTAAACCACTTCTTCTTAGGGAGATCAACATGAGTAGCAAATGATTCACAGAAAGAAGCTACTATCTCAGAGTCAAGTCCATATTTAGTGCTAAATTCATGGAAAGCATCGGTATCCATAAAAGATTTAACACAATTAAACATAGGTGTTATACCTGACTCCTTACCTTCGTCGAGATCCCAATCTTCAGAGTTGCGTTTAATTCTTTCCAATAAATCCCATTTGAATTCAATAATCTTCATGATAAAAGAACCAGTACAAGAAGTGTCGAGTATGGAGTGATTATTGAGAGAAATCCGAGCATAAAAATATTGAATGGTCATTTCTCTTAAGAGCTCATGATTGGGGCATGAATATAACATTGACTTAAGCCTCCCCCAAGCTTGAGCGATACTTTCTCCTTCGTGAGGCCAAAAATTATATATATAATTACGATCACGATGAACCTGATGCATAGGATAGAACTTCTGATGAAATTCCAACTTCAATCGATTGTAGTTCCATGATCCAATATCATCGCATAGCCTAAACCATGTCAATGCATATCCCATCAAAGATAAAGGGAAGATCTTCTTCTTGATCACATCCTCGGGAACACCTGCAAGCTTAAATAATCCACAAACTTCATCCACATAGATTAGGTGCAAATCGGGATGCAGTGTTCCATCTCCTGTAAAGGGATTAGCTAGCAGTTTCTCTATCATACCCGAAGGAATCTCAAAGCAAACATTTTCAATAGGTTCAGTAGGTTGAGGAGATACTCTTTGCTCTATTGGTCGGGGTGAAGATACCCCGAACAAGCCCCTCAAAGGATTATGAGCCATAGTAACAAGTGACAGTAAATTTCAGCACACTATATAAATTTTTCCTTACCAAATTCCACTTATCAAAGGCGCTTCACTCCCCGGCAACGGCGCCAGAAAAGATTTCTTTGGCCTCTTCCATGATAAATCTGAATTCATGAGCCAAAAAGATAGTAGCGGCACGCTAAACAGAAGAATGCTCAATATTGGAAAATTCCAGAAAGATTCTCTGAATACAGGGATGCATATGGATAAATTGCCTTTCAATTTCAACTATAAGCATAGATATGGCATCCGCAAGGCTACTAGTTCTATGAAGAATAGAACCACCCAAAGTAAGCAAAGCACCAGCACAAGTAAAGATGTCTTGAAGAACTCCTTTTCCAATGATATTACCACTGCCAACCCGGAACCTCTTAATATGTAAAGTGGTAGTTTCATCCGGAGGGTCAACATAGACGTTGCCCTCAACATTACTACCCTTCTCGATAAAATCTTCCCCTGTCTCAGACATGAGGGCAAGTGAACGGTAAACACACGGCAAAAAGAAGGGAAAATAAAACGGCAAGGGTGAAGTGTGGAGAGGAAAACGAGAGGTAAATAAATGTAATGCGGAGGATAAGGGTTTGTGATAGGTGCTTGGTATATGAATTTTGCGTAAGCCTCCCAGGCAATGGCGCCAGAAATTCTTCTTGCTACTTCTCGAGCTTGCGTTGCATTCCCTCGAAGAGGAAAGGGTGATGCATGATAGTACCGTAAGTATTTCCCTCAGTTTTTGAGAACCAAGGTATCAATCCAGTAGGAGACCATGCACGAGTCCCTCGCACCTGCACAAACAAATAAGAACTTCGCAGCCAACGCGATAAGGGGCTGTCAATCCCTTTACGGTCACTTACGAAAGTGACATCTGATAGATATGATAGTTTGATATTTTTGGATATAAGAACAGAAAGTAAAAACGGTAAAGTAAAGTAGATTGTAGATTGATATGTTGAGAATAGACCTGGGGCCATAGGTTTCACTAGTGGCTTCTCTCATGATAGCAGATTTCTACGGTGGGTGAACGAATTACTGTCGAGCAATTGATAGAAAAGCGAATAATTATGAGAATATCTAGGCATGATAATTATATATAGGCATCACGTCCGTGACAAGTAGACCGAAATGATTCTTCATCTACTACTATTACTCCACACATCGACCGCTATCCAGCATGCATCTAGAGTATTAAGTTCATAAGAATAGAGTAACGCCTTAAGCAAGATGACATGATGTAGAGGGATAAACTCAAGCAATATGATATAAACCCCATCTTTTTATCCTCAATGGCAACAATAAAATACGTGCCTTGCTGCCCCTACTATCACTGAGAAAGGACAACGCAAGATTGAACCCAAAGCCAAGCACTTCTCCCATTGCAAGAACTATAGATCTAGTATGCCAAACCAAACCGATAATTCGAAGGGACATGCAAGGATAGTATAATTATACATAAAAGAATTCAAAAAAGAACCAAATAATTCTCATATATAAACTTTATCATAAACCCACAATTCATCGGATCTCGACAAACACACCGCAAAAAGAGATTACATCAAATAGATATCCTCGAAGACCGAGGAGAACTTGGTATTGAGATCCAAAAAGAGAGAGGAAGCCATCTAGATACTAACTATGGACCCGAAGGTCTGTGGTAAACTACTCACAACTCATGGTGAG
Organism: Secale cereale; assembly: GCA_902687465.1. Classification (NCBI taxonomy): domain Eukaryota; kingdom Viridiplantae; phylum Streptophyta; class Magnoliopsida; order Poales; family Poaceae; genus Secale; species Secale cereale. Next base: position 343,285,621 of record LR738715.1, read on the forward strand.
GCGATGGTGTTGATGTAGAAGCACTCAGTGGTATATCCCCCTCTGGCGGAGGTCCGGAACAGGCCCCAAGATGGGATCTCACGGGAACAGAAGGTTGCGGCGGTGGAATTAGGGTTTTCTCTTCTCTTCTGATGTTTTTGGGGTACATGGGTATATATAGGAGGAAGGAGGGCACCGGGGGACCAACGTGGGGCCCACAAGGCAGGGGGGCATGCCCTGTAGGGGGGCGCCCCCCACCCTCGTGGACGCCACGTGTGCCCTATTCCGTGGTTCTCAAATCTCCCGTGAAGATATCGCTCCAAAAATATCTCCCCCGAAGGTTTCATTCCGTTTGGACTCTGTTTGATATTCCTTTTCTGTAAAACCCTGAAATAGGCAAAAAAAACAGCAATCTGGACTGGGCCTTTGGGTTAATAGGTTAGTCCCAAAAATAATATAAAAGTGTATAACAAAGCCCATTAAACATCCAAAACATCATAAATAATAGCATGGAACAATCAAAAATTATAGATACGTTGGAGACGTATCAGTGTGATATGAATATGTTTGTCTCATGTGCATATGGGTAGTGAAATCTCTCATTAGACCTCATTCTATTCTAATTATAACCCCTCTAAACCATCAGATGCCTCCGAGATGTGAGCCCAGATTCACTTCCCCACCGGAGCTCACCCAGTTGATCCAGCAGCAGAACACTTTGATGCAACTACTTGTCCAAAACCAAG
>LR738715.1:343286575-343458503 GCA_902687465.1 Secale cereale
CAACAACAACAACAACAACAACAACAACAACAACAACAACAACAACAACAACAACAACAACAACAACAACAACAACAACCCTCCTCCAGTTGACAACCTGACCCATTTCCTAAGGTTGAATCTACCGATGTTCTCTAGTAGCGCCGAGCCGATTGTTGCAGATGGCTGGCTCCACAAGATGGGAAGAGAGCTAGCAACTGCCGGATGCACAGATGTAGAGAGACTGCGCTTTGCCACACATCATCTTGAGGGACCAGCAACCGCTTGGTGGGAGAACAACACCACCACTTATCCCCTTGCTACATTTACATGGGATCAGTTTCAGCAAGCCTTCCGCACTGCACATGTTTCATTTGGATCCATGAGCCTGAAGAAGCGTGAGTTTCGCAACTTGCGCCAAGTAAACCGTACTGTGGGGTAGTACGTGGATGACTTCATGCAGCTAGCTCACTATGCCCGAGATGAAGTGGCCACAGATGCCGCGAAGCAGGTGAAATTTCTTGAGAGACTCAATGATGAGCTGAGTGTGCAGCTGATGGTAGCAACATTCAACAACTACCAGGAGCTGGTAGACAGGGCCATCATGATTGAAGGCAAGCAACAGCAAATAGAGAGCCGCAAGCAGAAGAATGGACATGGGAAGTATAACCCTGGAGCTCAGCAGAAGCCCCGCTATTCCCGGTACTCGGGAGGACATACTCATCCCACCCATGGAGGAAATAACCATGGAGGCCATTCTCACAATGGAGGAAATTCACACAACCATAATGGCCCAGGAATGGCAATGGGAATGGAGGAAACAACAGTCAGAGCCGTTCCACCCCATCAACCCCGCCAAGAAGGATCTGAATCACATTACTTGTTTCAAGTGCGGGAAGACCGGACACTACACCACCGAGTGTCCTGATGCAAAGAATGGAAATGGCAATGGAAGCTCAGGAAAGAAGCCCAATCCCTTAACCAGAGGAAAGGTGAATCACGACAATGTGGAGGAAATTGACGAGCAGCCCGGCGTAGTGGTTGGTAAGTTTTTGGTTAATGCATTTACAGCCCTTGTTCTTTTTGACACTGGTGCATCGCATTCATACATATCAAGGGGTTTTGTGGAAAATTATAATTTGCCAATCATAGCCCTTAAGTTATCTATGTTAGTGAGTTCCCCTGGAGCAGAGTACATGGCTAGTCGAGGATGTTATCAATTGCCGTTGACAATTGGGAGACATGATTTTTCCCACCGACCTCATTGTCTTGGAATCCCAGGGTTTGGACGTAATCATAGGTATGGATTGGCTATCTAAGTATGAAGGAAACATTGATTGCGCTAGTAAATCTATTCTCCTCACCACACTGGAAGGAAAGAGGATCAAGTACGTATCAAGACACACGCCAAGGAGGATGCAAGTGAATGCCCTCTCATGAGTTTTTTAGGAGGAAGTACCAATTGTTAAGGATTACCCCGATGTATACCCAGAGGAATTACCAGGCATGCCACCGGATCGAGACATCGAGTTCTTGATTGAGTTGTTACCAGGCACCGGACCAATATCTAGGAGACCATACCAGATGCCCCCTAATGATTTGAAGGAGATTAAGAAGCAGATCAAGGATTTAATGGAGAAAGGTTATATCCGATCGAGTTCTTCACCTTGGGGAGCCCCAGTGCTTCTAGTTGAGAAGAAGGATGGTCGTGGATTATCGTGCGCTGAATGAGGTGACGATCAAGAACAAGTACCCTCTACCGATGATCAATGATTTGTTTGACCAGTTGCAAGGAGCCAAAGTTTTCTCTAAGATTGATTTATGATCTGGATATCATCAGTTGAAGATCCAAGAATAGTACATACCTAAGACAACTTTTACCACGAGGTACAGGCTTTATGAGTATATTGTTATGTCCTTTGGATTGACTAACGCCCCTGCCTACTTTATGAGTATGATGAACAAGGTGTTCATGGAGTTCTTGGACAAGTTTGTGGTGGTATTCATTGATGATATATTGATTTACTCGAAGAATGAAGAAGAGCACAGGGAACACTTGCGCTTGGTTCTCGAGAAGCTCAGGGAACATCAGTTATATGCCAAGTTCAGCAAATGCAAGTTTTGGTTGAAGGAAGTTGGATTCCTCGGACATGTTATATCAGGAGATGGTATCATAGTAGACCCCTCCAAGGTAGAGGCCGTCACTGAGTGGAAAGCACCCACCTCAGTTGGAGAGATTCGCGGTTTTCTTGGACTCACAGGATATTATCGGAGGTTCATTGAGAATTTCTCCAAAATTGCGAAGCACGTGACAGAGTTTTTGAAGAAGGAAACTAAGTACAATTGGACCGAAGAATGTGAGGCCAGTTTTCAGGTGTTGAAGAAACGTTTGGTTACAACCCCAGTGCTGATTCTACCGAATATACGCAAGGATTTTCAGGTGTAATGCGACGCTTCTCGTCAAGGACTTGGAGGCGTTCTCATGCAAGAAGGAAGAGTTGTTTCATATGCCTCACGTCAGCTTCGACCCCATGAGTTGAATTATGCCATGCACGATTTGGAGTTAGCAGCCGTAGTGCACGCACTCAAGACCTCGAGACACTTTCTAATTGGAAACCGTTGTGATGTTTACACAGATCATAAGAGTTTGAAGTACATCTTCACGCAGAAAGAGTTAAATCTCAGGCAAAGGAGATGGATGGAGCTCATAAAGGATTACGACATGAGATTGCATTATCACCCAGGGAAAGCCAATGTCGTGGCAGATGCTTTGAGTCGCAAGAGTTACGTTAATACCCTCATAACCGGAGGTTTACCCAAGGAGTTAGCAGAGGATCTTAGAGACCTATAGTTGGAGATAGTTCCGAGAGGATATGTTGCTACATTGGAGATTCAGTCCACTTTATTGGGAAAGATTCGAGAAGCCCAGAAGACGGACAAAGGTATTGTAGAAATAAAGGGCAGAATGAGCCAAGGAAAGGCAGAAGGATTCTGTGAGGATGAAAATGGAACACTGTGGTTCGAAGAGCGTATTTACGTGCCTAATGACCAGGAGATCAGGAAGTTGATTCTTCAGGAAGCTTGTGATTCGCCTTACTCGATATACCCAGGCAACACCAAGATGTATTTGGATTTGAAGCAAAATTTCTGGTGGACCGGTATGAAGAAGGACATTGTTGAGTATGTAGCGGTATGTGATGTCTGTCAGAGAGTTAAGGCAGAACATCAGAAACCAGCAGGGTTACTACTGCCGTTACCGATACCGTATTGGAAATGGGACAAGCTCGGAATGGATTTTATTACAGGATTACCCAGGACACGATCAGGGTACGATTCTATCTGGGTTATAGTTGATCGTTTGACTAAGGTAGCCCACTTTATCCCCATGAAGACCACTTACACAAGTGCTAAGTTGGCCAAGATATACATGACCTGGATCGTATGTCTGCATGGAGTTCCGAGGAACATTGTATTAGATAGAGGAACACAGTTTACCACAAAGTTTTGGAAGCAGTTGCACGAGACTTTGGGTACTTGGCTTGAGTTCAGTATAGCCTTTCATCCACAGACAGATGGACAGAAATAGAGAGTCAATCAGATTTTGGAGGACATGTTGAGAGCATGTGCACAAGATTATGGATCTAGTTGGGATGATAATTTGCCTTACGCGGAGTTCTCTTACAACAACAGTTATCAAACTAGTCTGCAGTTGGCCCCTTTCGAGGCTTTGTACGGAAGGAGGTGCAGGACACCATTGATGCGGGAGGATGCCACGCCAAGATGCGATTCTATCCCGATCACGTGGTGAACTCGTGATTGAGGCACAACCGCATTTCAGGCGCTTAGCAAGCTGGATATCATTCCCTCGTACCATTACATAAATAGATCGGGATACATACAAGTCATACAATAGTCACATGAATACAACATCATCATACACAAGGCATCCGTCTACGGATAAAACACATGAAAAGCACACGACATCCATCCTGTTATCCCAAGCTGCCGACCAGGAACCTATTCCAAGATTGACGAAGAAGAAGAAGAAAGAACTCCAACACAAGTAGACATCGCTCTCACGTCAAGTCGTTGGAAACCTGCAACTGTTGTTGTAGTATCTGTGAGCCACGAGGACTCAGCAATCCCATTACCATGGGTATCAAGACTAGCAAAGCTTAATGGGTATGAAAAGGATAAGTGGTGAGGTTGCAACAGTGTCTAAGCATTGTATGGTGGCTAACTTACAATTCCAGAGAAAGATGAGAAGCTACGCAAACGGTCGCAACTTGTAATGATCACTAAGTGATCCTGAACTACCTACGAGTCAAGCATAACCCCACCGTGTTCTCTTCTCAAATTGAAAAGAGACGATCGTGGTTCCTCACGCGGTTGGTGCATTTTATTTCGGATCCTCTGTCAAGTTCTCTACAACCGAATATTAACAAATTCTAATCTGCCACATAACCGCGGGCACGGCTTTCGAAAGATCATAACCCTGCACGGGTGTCCCAACTTAGCCCATAACAAGCTCTCATGATCAGCAGAGGTCAAACCTCTTATCTTAGGGAGAACCCAATCAGACTCGGAATCCTGGTGCACAAGACATTTTGACGATGGTAAAACAAGTCCAGCAAGACCTCTCGGTGTGCCGACATCCTAATAGTAGCCGCACGTATCTCGTCTCAGGCCACGTCTGGATTGGCTAAGTTTCCGGCTGGCACACCCGTTGGTGGCCCCGGCTACTTCCATTTTGGACCAACACTCATGAGGAGCACTGGCCCGGGTTGTAAATTAAGTCCTCGGGGTCCGGAAAGTCCCTATGCAAGTTATTTAGTTATGGCAAACGGTAAAACCAAAATTGGGCCTTGCTGGAGGAGTTTTATTCAAAGCGAACTGTCAAGGGGGTCCCATAACCCCCAGCCGTGTTAGGAACGCAAACTCAAGGAACATAACACCGATTTATCGGTTCCTAAGGCTGCATGAGTGGAACAAAACACCAAGCAAAAGGCCAAGCCTTCCACCCATTGCCAAGTATATATGTGCATTAATTAAGCATAAGAGATATTGTGATATCCAAAATATCCAAGTTCCGACATGGAGCAATCTTCATCTTCTCCTGCAACTAACAACGCTACAAGAGGGGCTAAGCAAGCGGTAACATAGCCATCCAACGGTTCGTTGGGATGGTGTCAAGGTTAGAGGTTTCATGGCAACAATGAGAGGCTGACAACAATAGATAGGCAGCGCGACATATAGCGATAGCACCGAGACAATTAGCATAGAAATGATAGTAATGAGATCCATGGTGACGGTCATCTTGCCTAAAATCCCGCTAGGAAGAAGATCGAGTTGAGGAAGAATATGAAGCCACGAAGAAGAACCAAGCGTAGTCGAACAAATCCTCACGATCTCAATGAAACAGGAACTACCGAGAAGAAGCAAACAACATAGTAAACACACAACACATAAACAAGACAAGATGCTCAACCAAGTATGATGCATGACAAGGCTACATGATGCTTTACATGGCAAGGAATGATGCATACAAGAACATCACAACAAGGCAAGTTTAAATGAGGCCGGAAACAACATATAACAATTCCGGTAAGTCCTCATATGCAAATTTAGAAATTGGTCCAGATCTGAGAAAACCTTAGGTTAAAGTTGTTAAACAACAATTTAACATGCACCATGATGATCTACACGAAGTTCTAGTCAAGTTACATATAAAGTTCATTTAATTCGGAGCTACGGCCTAGAAGATATGAGCAAAACAAGTTACACATGGCATTGATGCAAAATGCAATCAAGCATCATGAAAAAACTCTCAAAACATGGGTGCAACATGACATGATGCATCTACATGCAAAATCAAGCAAGTTTCATCTAGAGCATGCCCCAAACGGAGCCACGGTTCAACACATACACAAGCAACAATGTCGGTGTATTTGGAACGACACCTATGGGATCACAAGAATCCCTACTACGGTTGCGGGGCGCGGGGTTGAGAGAAGAGCGGATCCAACAGTTAGCACACGGTTCATTTACCCAGGTTCGGGCCGCAAAGATGCGTAAAACCCTACTCCTGCTTTGGTGGATTATATGTTTGTGTTCTTCAGCTAGCTATGGGGCGTGAGGAGCTCCAAAAGCCGAATCGTGAGAAGTTCTAAAAAGCCCCATCCTTCTCCTGATCGCCTCGGGCCTCCTTTTATAGGGAAAAGGGGTTGCCACAGTGGCACACAGGAGGTGGAAAGGGTACAGTGATGCGAGGTTATCCCTCGTATTACATAACAAGGTGCATTTAATGCGCCTTGCTTAGGTGTCCTTGCTTTATCGAGGACGGGGGAGACATCCGTCTTGTCCGTCGCCGCTCCATCTTGTGTTGACACGCGCCCTAGCCAGCGATGCCTGAGATGACATGTAGGTAGGCAGGTAGCTGAGGTGGCGCGATGGTGGGCCTTCCACGAAGATCTGCATGTCGCCACGCAGGTGCCTGCCCAGCTGGTTGGGTCGGCAGCTGCATGGGGCGGTGGAAGCTTAGTTGGCGCGGGCCTCATGGTGGCCCTGCGGATGCCCTCGGCAAGGGCCTTGCCGGGGCCCCGGCAAGGGTCCTACCGCAGCGCCTGCTGTCATCCCCGGCAAGGTGCTTGCCGGGGGTCTTGTGGCCCTCCTTGGCTGGGATCCCGCCAAGGGTCGCCATCTTCTTAGTGCGTGTATCCGATCTTGGATGTCTTCACAAAGATCTGCATGCCATTACGGGGATATCTCCCGAATCCTTCCCCCATGGGGGCAGTGGACTCAAGGGTGATCCGCTCCGTAGGTGCGGGGGCGAATTGCCGCGGCAGGGGTCTTGCCGGGGCTGCTAAAGCCGCCCCGGCAAGGATCTTGCCGGGGGAATCTGCTTCGTCCCTTTGATCTTTGTGGTCTTGGCTTTGGGCTTCAGTTCCATCGAGCTTCGATCTTACCCTGGCTCACCTCCCTTGCCGTGCTTGGTGTGGTGGTGCCTGTGGCTCAGACTGCCCGTGCACAGTCATAGGGGTACAAAAAGTGTACCCCTCTTTGTGTACACCGACAGGAGCCCCCGGGCCTGGGCCACACATAAGCGCGACACCTTGTTAGGCTAGGCCCAGGACGGTGCGCGGGCAGGCGGGGCGGTTTTCACCGTGGTAAGATTTTCCACGCCCTTCGCCACCCACGATCCGCGCGTGCGGCGCGGGGTGGGGGGCGTGCGTGACGTGGGCGGCATGCGCGGGGCGGTTCCCGCAGGCATGCGTCACGTCGCAGTAAATGCGAAAGGAGGCGGCCCGCGTCCCCCCCATAAGAAGGAATAACCGCGGGCGCGCTGCTCACTTCCTCCATTTTCCTCGCGCCTCTTCCAATCTCAGAGCCGCTGTTCCCTCTCTTCCTTCCTTCCGAAGCCTCCGCCGTCGCCTGCCGCCGTTGCTTTGCCATCCCTCTTCCTCAGCCCTCCAACTCAGCCGCCATGGCGTCCAAACCCGCCAAGGGCAAGGGGGTGGCCAAGGGCGCCGGGGGTGTGGAGGACAAGGATGCCACAGCTGCGGAGGAGGAGGAGGAGCTCGCCCAGTGGGCGGCGGCCGCCGGAGAGGCTAGCAGCGCCGGCACTGGAGCTCCGTTGGTCGAAGACGCGGCCGATGAGTCGTCGTCGGAGGAGGGCATGGCGGCCGGCTCGGCGCTAGCCAGGGGAAGAGGGCGAGTCCTCCGGCGGGCCTGTTCCAGCGAGCCGGTCTGGCCCGGCAAGGCTGCGCAGCCTCAATTGGCCCTGGAGGGGTCCGGGCGCCACACGAGGGCCACGGCGGCGAGGAGGCTGACGAAGGCCGCCGAGAAGAAGAAGGCGGCAGCCCTTTCTCCGTCTTGACGTGCACAAACTCCGCCCCCTTCTTCACCGCCCCCGGCAGACATCGACTCGGATGTCGACGCGGAGTTCCCTTTTGATCTTGGGCCTCTCAGCCCGAAGAGGAAGAGGAAAGCGGCCGCGGAGGAGGAGATGGACGACGAGTAAGTACTCCATTCCTTACTGCCATTTCCATCCTCCTGAACCATGCCACTCATCTTGATCTGTTCTTGCTTCTTCAGGGACGCAGAGACGTTGGCCCAGAGGATAAAGAGGGCCAAGGCTTCGACGAGCAGCCAGCCCCCGGCTGGGGCTTCAGGGACGCCACTGGTGGTGTTGAGCAGCCCAGATGGCAGCCCCCAGCACAGCCCCCAGCGTAAGTTCATCATCCTCTTCTCGCTCGACATGCAGTTGGTGTTTGATGCTATGGTGCTGACCTTGCCGGTTTTGTAGGACGGGAGCAGCAGTAGGAGGAGCTGCAGGGGGCTATCCCCAACACACCACCCCCATCGACTACGCCGCGTGAGGGGCGTCCCCGGCAAGGGCACCATGCATGGAGCCCACACGCATGGAGGAAGAGGGGAACTTGGGCACTGGTGGCTCTGCCACGGCGCCAGACGCCAGCGGGGAGGGGACTTCTGCTTCACAGCCCGGCACTGGTGAGTCGCCTGTCTTCTGTCTCTGCTTTCCCCTTATTATTTTTCTTGGCTTCAGCATCCCCATCACTGCCCAGGCCCTCCTTCAGCAGACAAGGAGGACATGGACGCCGTCATCGGGGAAGTTACTGAGGAGGCCGCAGCGGAGGCGGACAGGATTGTCGCCGAGGAGGCCGCCAAGGACGCTGCTGGGGCCGCCGCGGATAAGGCCGCCAAGGGCGCCGCCGAGGGTGCCGGTGGTGGGCCTGCCGGCAAGGCCGGCAAGGCCACAGCCGAGGAAGAGGCGATTGATGATCAGCATTCTTCCTCCACAACCTCGGGCCCCGGCAGGTATCTGAAGGTGGGCGACGACTTCTTCGTCCATCTCGCAGGGGCGTCAAGCTCCCGAGCGCCCGCCAGAGGGGAAGTCTTCGATGGCGAGGTGCTCGCCGCCACCGGGCTCGAGGTTGTTGATGAACTGGGCGTCGGCGACGATGGCTCTCCAGAAGGGCAGCTCTTCCGCGCCATTGGGGCCAATTTCTGGAAGCTCCAAGCACTCTACCGTGCCCGTCTGGACAAGGTTAAGTCCAGGATGGCAATGGTGGACGAGGCAGAGGTGGACTTTCAGGCGCGCGTTGCTGAGGCGCAAGCCTGGTTTCACCAGTCCCGTGAGGAGCAGAGGGCCTTCCAGGAAGAATTGGCCAAGCGCGACGCAGAGCTCATCATGAAGATGTTTGACGTCGAGAAGGCCGAGGAAGAGGCGGCAAACTTGGCTGCCGCGGCCGAGGCCGCCCAGAACCAGCATCAAGCTGCCCTCGATTCCCAGGAAGAAGACCTCTCCACGCGAGAGGCGAAGCTTGCCGCAACGCTCCGCGGCAAGGATGAGGAGCTCGAGGTCCTCGTCAAGCGGCGGACTCATGAGCTGGGGCAGAGGCACAAAGAGGCACTCGATGCCCATGCTCTGGCCCATGCAAGAGCTGGAGGTGGAGCGGGACGAGCTGAAGGAGCAGACCCTCAAGCTGTCCGACGAAAAGAACAGGCTCAACTGCGCCTTGACAGAGGCGCATGGAGCGGTCATCAGCAGGGCTGGGGAGCTCTCCGAGGCGCAAGACTCCATCAGAGATCTCAAGCTGACGCTAGAGAATCTCGAGAAGATGTTGTCGGAGAGCTCACCTCGGGAGGAGGCCTTGACCAAGAGCCTGGAGGAGGAGAAGCAGTTGCGGGCGGACGAGGGCGCCTCCCACCAAGAATACATGGCGGGTGAGTACAGGTGGATCAGCCGGCTGGAGGACATCGCCGGCAGGGTTACCTCGCAGTTGGCCCTCATGGGGATGCCAAACGTGAGGTATGCCCTTGAGTGGAGCGGGTCCGTCAACGCCAAGCTGGCCCTGTTCTTCGAGGGCGTCCTCGGTGCCTTGGCTGATCTTCACTCCAACAGAATGGCCACGCTCGTCGGGGAGGCCCGGCGGCTTTGCCGGGGGGTCATGAGCAAGGTCCTCACCAAGATGGCGTTCTGGAACCCCGCCCTCGACTTCGAAGCCGCGATGGACAACTTGCCGGAGGATGCTGACCTCACGGTGCTCAAGGAGCGCATCAAGCCCGTCATCAGCCGCATCGATGAAATCAAGAGGGTGGAGGGCCAGCGCTGGGATTAGGCATCCTGTTCTTCTTCGCCGCTGCGGGTTCATGACCAAGACAAATTTTATCTTTAGTTAGAACCGCAGCGATGACATGATGTAATATAACTTTGAAATATCTTTGGAATTATGCATGTTATCTCCCTGTTTGATGCCCCTTTGTATGTCCACCCTACGCTAGCTGGGTAGGCTTGCCGGCGCGAAAAAACCAAGGCGGAATCTTGGGGACGGGTCCCCATTGGCCTGCCCCGCGAGCGTGCTGCCGGGTGAGCCACCTTGCCGCCCTTAACGCAGCCGCTCGAACTGTCAAGTTTGACTCGAGTCAGAGTTGAGAGCCTTGCCAATTGCGGAAGGCTACCCTACCATTTCCAACGCAGCCGTTTGAACTGTTGAGCGGACTCGAAATAGTGCAAAGGCGTTGCGGATCGGGAAGGGCCCCATTTGCGTGCAGGTTTCTTGTTGTACAAAGAACGATAGTTCAGAGGATAATAACCTTAAATAATAGGATAGAAATATACAGGGTTCGATGTAACTTAGCTTCTATTTGTAGCCGCTCGAGTGCAGATCTTCCGGCCTCCTTCCTTCTCAAAGGGCCACGAAGACGAAAGAGCGTTGGGCCAACTGCTAGAGCCGATTCTCACAACTGCGCCGCCTACCTGGCGCGCCAAAGATGTCGGTGTATTTGGAACGACACCTATGGGATCACAAGAATCCCTACTACGGTTGCGGGGCGCGGGGTTGAGAGAAGAGCGGATCCCAACAGTTAGCACATGGTTACTTCACCCAGGTTCGGGCCGCAAAGATGCATAAAACTCTACTCCTGCTTTGGTGGATTATATGTTTGTGTTCTTTAGCTAGCTATGGGGCGTGAGGAGCTCCAAAAGCCGAATCATGAGGAGTTCTAAAAAGCCCCATCCTTCTCCTGGTCGCCTCGGGCCTCCTTTTATAGGGAAAAGGGGTTGCCACAGTGACACACAGGAGGTGGAAAGGGTACAGTGATGCGAGGTTATCCCTCGTATTACATGACAAGGTGCATTTAAAGCGCCTTGCTTAGGTGTCCTTGCTTTATCGGGGATGGGGAGACATCCGTCTTGTCCGTCGCCGCTCCTTCTTGTGTTGACACGCGCCCTGGCTAGCGATGCCTGAGATGCCATGTAGGCAGGCAGGCAGCTGAGGTGGCGCGATGGTGGGTCTTCCACAAAGATCTGCATGTCGCCACGCAGGTGCCTGCCCAGCTGGTTGGGTCGACAGCTGCATGGGGTGGTGGAAGCTTAGTTGGCGCGGGCCTGATGGTGGCCCTGCGGATGTCCTCGGAAAGGGCCTTGCCGGGGCCCCGGCAAGGGTCTTGCCGCAGCGCCTGCTGTCATCCCCGGCAAGGTGCTTGTCGGGGGTCTTGTGGTCCTCCTTGGCTGGGATCCCGCCAAGGGTCGTCGTCTTCTTAGTGCGTGTATCCGATCTTGGATGTCTTCACAAAGTTCTGCATGCCATTACGGGGATTTCTCCTGAATCCTTGCCCCATGGGGGCAGTGGACTCAAGGGTGATCCACTCCGTAGGCACGGGGGCGAATTGCCGCGGCAAGGGTCTTGCCGGGGCTGCTAAAGCCGCCCCCGGCAAGGATCTTGCCGGGGGAATCCGCTTCGTCCCTTTGCTCTTTGTGGTCTTGGCTTTGGGCTTCAGTTCCATTGAGCTTCGGTCTTACCCTGGCTCACCTCCCTTGTCGTGCTTGGTGTGGTGGTGCCCGTGGCTCAGACTGCCCGTGCACAGTCATAGGGGTACAAATAGTGTACCCCTCTTTTTGTACACCGACAAACAAGTTTAAAGGACAAGCTGCCCAAAACAGCAACTAGGCATCTTACGAGCATCAAAACGACATGCTACAAGTACAAGCTAGGCACAAGCATGTCATGCACTCAAAGTACAGATCCTAAGCTTCAAATATCGACAAGTATCAGGTTCAAATGCATCAAGAGTAATCCAACATGATCAAGGCAACAAGCAAACTTTATGTCATAGATTATGACTTAGTGAAAAACAGAGCATATACATGAGCAGAGTTAATATGTTGGCATGTTGGAGGCAAGATATAATAAAGCTCCAACACAAGAACATGGCAAGCAAAAGCATGGCATGCTAGAACATAACATGGAGCTCAAGTAACACAACATGGCATATATATGGGAGCAACATGTTCATGGCATTCATCAAAACAAGATGCAAACATGATATAGCAGATTCTCAGACTTAGTGAAAATCTGGGAATGCAAACATCAACATTATGATGTTGACTTTGGAGGCACATAACAGCAAGCATATCAATTCTAATAAGCATGTAAAGATCATGAACATGTAGTAGGCATGGCATACTCCAAATAACTCCAGTGGCACAACTCCATAAGATGCATAGATTAATAACAATAAGCTTTGCCAAAATGAACATGATGTTAACAGGCTGCCAGATTTATCATAATGACAAATTGAGAGCAAGAAAGAGACATGCTACATCAACTTATAATTGCAAAAAAGGGCATGGATTGATAGATCATAACACGAGCTTCAAGACATTCCCACTGGACATTCCAAAACATGCATGGATTTGACTGTAGCATGAAGCAAACATGGCATCACAATATAACAGATTCAGACTTGGCAGTTTTCAACAAGTCTCAGGAAACAGCAAACAGTGAGTAGGTCACTTTGCAAGCTTGTTCCACTCAGCACAAGGCATATCATGGAAAACTAATTACACCATTGCAAAGATGACATGATTGTGCTCCTAAAACATGTGGACATGATGCTCAAAACATAAATCACACAAAAAGATATGAAAAAGACAAATGAGCAAGTTATATTAGTTTTCAGCACTTAACAGCAACATGCACTCTTACAACAGGGATTACAACACCTAGATGAATCCTAACATGAGTGCAATCACCACCATCATGTAGAGCATAGAGAGATGAACATTTCGACATATCATACGCAACAATCGGATGAACATGCACAATGATATGACCCTCACAAATAGCCTATATGATGCAGTTTTCCGGGTACTTAGCCATTTTTCTAAAGAAGAAAAACAGGACGAGCGCAATTTAGCTAAAATGTGCTTGGGGCGGGGTTTAGTGGGCTGACATTCACCTTAGCGGGCCTAGCCCAGTTGGCAGAGGAGGCGGGCCGGGTGAGGAGGAGTTGGGCCTGTCTAGGCCTCGCGACCCATGCGCCGTGGTCGTCCTCCTCCACGATCCCACTGGATCGAGGGAAGGCAGGGGCATCGGCAGGGGCTTGGCGATGGCCGGCGGAGGAGCCAAGGCGAGGCGGGGCGGGACCGGCCGGATCCGGCAGCAGGCGACACGGGGAGACGGATCCGGCGGCTGGACGCGGGCAGGGCGGCGGAGGACGCCAAGGCGCGGTGGGCGAGGAGGCAGCTGGTGGCTTGCTCGGTGGCGGAGGTTGGCGCTGGTGGCGGGGGTTCCAGGCGGCTGCGATCGGCGGGGCGCTCGGGAGGCGCGAGGCCGGCGGCGGTGACCGGCGACGAGGGGCAGCGGGGCAGATCGGCTTAGTCGGTGGCCGGGCGCGCGGCGGCACGGAGACGGGCTGGCTCGGGCCTAGATCCAGCCCGGATAAGCGCAGTCGGGCCCCGGCGGGCTGCGGTGGCGAAGAGGGCGCGGGGCGACACGTGGCGCGACGGGGTTGGCGCGGGAGGCGGCGGTGGACGCGTCCGGTGCCGGCGGACGTGTCCGACAGCGAGGAGGAGTGGATCTAGGGTTTTTCCCTCAATTTTGGACGGGGGAGATGGTTTTATAGCTAGAGGGAGCTAGGAGAGGTGTTTTTCAGAGCGGTTTTCGCCCACACGACCGTGATCCAACGGCAAAGAGCATGGAGGGGGTTTAGATGGCCTAGTGGGCTATTAAGGAGGGGTGTTGGGTTGAAAGAGAAAGGGCTTCCGGCGGTTAACGCGGTTAACCGTTGGGGCATCAAATGACCTCCAAATGGAACGAAACATGACAGGCGGTCTACCTACACTATAACAAGACCGCACGTCAAGTTTCATCCCATTTCGAGAACATTTTTCAGCCACTTGAAAAATAAGGCTTCAGAGGAGCCGCGGGCACGTGCGAGTGTGTCTGGACTCAGAACGGACAACAGAGAGAACTAGGAGATCGGCAACTACGAACGGATGCAAGCTTTGAAAACTATGCAGATGAAATGCACATGATGACATGGGAAAATGCATCACGCACGCAAATGGTATGGCAACAACATCGTATAACTGGAAGACACCAGGCGCATCAGTCTCGGGGCGTCACAGATGAAGTCGGAGACCACAAATTATTTGGACCCAATTTAATCAGAGATTCAGAGGAGAAGGTCAAGTTGATCCGAGACAGACTCAAAATAGCCCAGTGCAGACAAAAAAAATATGCCGATACTAAACGCAAGGAGGTAACCTACGAAGTCGGGGATAGAGCATACCCTCGTGTGTCTCCCCTCCGAGGAGTTAAGCGTTTGGGAGTTAAAGGTAAAGTGGCACCCCGAGTTGTGGGACCGTACAGAGTTTTGGAACGTAGAGGAGAAGTTGTGTATCAGTTAGAATTACCTGAAACTTTGAGCGGAGTTCACAATGTGTTTCACATTTCCCTATTGAAGAAGTGCCATGCAGATATGGCGGATATTCCTCTACGAGATACAGTGTCCCTAGAAGCAATTCAGCTAGAGAGTGACCTGACTTATGAGGAGAAGCCCCTCAAGGTTCTTGAGTTTGCCGACCGATTTACCCGCAACAAGGTCATCAAGTTTTGCAAAGTTCAGTGGAGTCACCATACAGAGGACGAAGCCACCTGGGAACGAGAGGACGACCTTCGACACGACCACCCACCCCTTTTTGCTAGCCAACACGAATCTCGAGGGTGAGATTCATCTTAAGGGGGGTAGGTTTGTAACATCCCAATTTTCAATTTGGATGTTATCATATAGATCATTCATATGGATCCATCATTTGAGCATTTTTGAATTTGATTTTTGTTGGAGATTGATCCAATAAACTTTAAGCAAGTCAAGGACCAAATGAGAGAGTTGGAAGTTTTTCAAAAAGGGCCCACAATTTTAATTTTTCCCAAGTGGGGTTTGGATCATATAAATTTTTTCCAATTTTCATTTCCAATATTTTAAAATAAATAAAATAATGAGAGAGGATAATATGACTTCTTAAAAAACAGAAAAAAATGTTGGAAATTGACTTTTGAGTAAAAATATGTTTATTGGATTTTTTATTTGCAAAAATATTCATTTTATTTATTCTATTAGTACTAAAATGTTTGTATTTATTTTAGACATTTAGGCCCCAAAAAATGTTCACAAGGTCATTAATAAGGCCCTAGTTATGTGTGAATTTTTCTGCGATTTTTAAAAAATATATTTATTATTTTTTTCTATTTTTCTGTATTTTCGGAAAAAGTTATTTAAAAAAATTGGACCGCCGAACTGGGTCGGCCCAACTCGCCCGCCAGGCCGCGGCCCAGCCCAGCCGCCCGTCGCCTCGCCCGCCCGACCGACTCCGACCGGGAGTCCGGCCGGAGCACGGCCGCAGCCGTCGCCGTGGACGCCCAGGAGTCCGGCCCCGACACCTGCCCCCTCCCGCAAGTCTCCTCCACCCCCACCCCCGCCTTTATAAGCGCCGGCCTCGACTCCTCTCCCTCCACAACCGCCGCCGCTCGCCGCTGCAGCATGCAGCCACGCCCGCGCCGTCGCTCGCCAAGTCGTCGCCGCCCACCTCGTCGCCCCGGCGCCCACAACCACCTCGCCTCGCCCGAGCCGTCGAATGGCCGAACCGCCCCGACCGGTAAAAAAACGTAGCCGGTCTGATCCGTTTTTTTAGTTTTCGGTTTTTCTTTTAAAACCGTTTTTGTTTTTTTAGTTATTTTGTGAACATTCTCTAGTTAGATCTATTTAGCGAGCGTTCGCTCGATAGTTTTTTCATTTTCTTTTATTTTCCATCAGGGACCTATTCGCTAATAAAATTCTTATATATTAGTCCCTGATTTTCAAACCCTCACTACTTTTTACTCGTTTGTCCAAATTCGATGAAACCAACACCAAAATCTTCAGAATGATCTCACCTATCCAGAAAACCAACTCAAATTTTATTTTGAAAGTTTTAAATTTTGAATTCAAATAGATTTGAATTTGAACTTCTTTTGATCGTGTCTTGAGTTTCGTAACTTTGTTTGAGTTGATTCTTTTCACAAATCGAAGCTCTTGACCTAAACTTTCTTAAGATCTAATCCACATTATTTTGGTATTGTTGATTTTTTTTTCCTGTTGCAAGAGCTATTTGCTTGTTTTTGAAATTTTCCGAGATCTTTTCGTTGAATCTTGTGCATGAGTGCTTATGTATGCTATTGTTTGTTTGCGATAGACTTTTAGGAGTGCGAATCTTGCTACTACGAGTCTCTAGGGCTTAATGATCATCAGCAAGGCAAGTTACACTTTGATCATACTCTTCAATAGCCAGTTTTACTTGCATTAGTTATACCCTCAAAGATTTTCATCAGTAGGACTTAGATACATATGGTTATGCTATGTAGTTATTGAGGTAGGAACCTATTACTTGTGATCACCCCGGGAATATAAGCTTTGCTACTTATTGCTTAGCCATGCTCGTTGACGTGGATTGGTATGTGAGATTCATGAGTTGCGAGAGTAACAACAACTAAGGGAAACTTTAAGGTGACAACTTTAATACACATCTGGGTGGATTGGTTGCAGGGCACCTAGAGAATCCAGTGTTATCCTAGGAGATACTGGAGGAACCATGTGATCATCATATGGAATGCCACCCAGGCTCAAAAGGATCATATAATTATTCATGCCTAGAAATTTCGTGTGCAGCCACAAGCCATTATGGGCTCCGGCATAGTTGAGTAAGTTGTGTGACCTCTTTCAATGGTAGACTAGCTAATGTAGGGGAAAGTAGGTGTACTGGTCTACCCAGAGTAAAGATTTAATGCTTCTGAAAGGCTATGTCTCGATCTTCTGATCATGGATGCGGTCGAGTCTTGTGGGGAAAAGTGCGCAAACCTCTGCAGAGTGTACAAACTAATCATGATTAGCCGTGTCCCCGGTTATGGACATCTTGAGTATCCTGGTATTTGAATTATTGGTTGATCTCATCACTCTATTAAATTAAATTGTTGGGTTACTAATGAATTGGTGGTTTTGGGATTTGAGATGGAGGAACCTTCTCAATATTGATTAATTTAACTTAGTAGTAAATAAAATTTATTCCTTTGTTGTAGGAAAAAAATTAGCTTTATGCAAAATTAAACTTAGAGCCTCCACCAGCCAAATATGCATGTACTGGTAGATATTTGTTCATCCTTATTGCTACAATGTGACTTTGCCAGCATATTCCATGTGCTGACCTACACAGCTGCAACGTCTCATGTTGTAGAGTTTTTAGACGAGGATTAAGGTGCGATAGGTCGTTGTCGTGCACTCGGTTTTTTCATGGAGTTGATGTACTCATTTATCTTCAAAGCTTCCGCAGTATTTTATTTAGTTGGCCTTCAGCCATATTTTTGTAATAATACTCTTATGAGGATATCGATGTAATAAGTGTGTGATTGAAACTTTGTTATAAATTCCTCGAGTACTGTGTGTGTCAGCATACCGATCCAGGGATGACACTTAAGCACAGAGACTTCGGTCCATTGGGATCGTGGTCGCTACAGTGTGTTCCGATCTTCCCGGCGTTTGTTCTGCGATGGCGCGATGGTGAGCTTTGATCGGTGGCACCTAGGATAGGGCTCGGTGCCCTGAGAGCTTGAGTTTTTAACAAAGCTTACCATCCACAACATGCATCGACGTGCTTGGAACAACGAGTCCATGAATGAGCTTATCAACGACCTTGGAGGTGAGCTCGTAAGTATGTTTGTTCCTCCAAACAGCTGGGCTCTAACGGTTATGGCATGGATGAAGAAGCCGTCCACCATACCGAAGTTGATTGGTGTTGTGATACTGGTGCAGGAATCGGGGTTGTACTATTCACCGCCACCAAGGCCGCCGCGGACCACGTTAGGGATGTACCTGTATCGAGTGTTCGTGCATATCGAAGAAGTGGTCAATCCATCAATCAAAGTCATGTTGCTGCCGTTGGTGCCAGGGTCCATCGACAATGTCCATTACAAGAGTCAACATTAGACTTTCCCCGTGTTGCTCGGAACGATGGATGGCACAGGGCCTACTCCGTCGTGCGGCGGAGGCCGCTGCTTCTTTGGGAGAAGAGGCAGGGCTAGCTGCCTTGATGTGCTCTATTTTGAGGTAACAACTAAATGTTCTCAAATACTAGTTAAATCTGAGCTATCGGTGTGAAGCACTGATGTGCCAGTACATTTGATTGTGACATGTTCTATTTTTGTACCTGAACTTTTTTAGAAAGGGGTGTACGTCAACTTAATGTGCTAGCAGAACTTATTGTGTTGTCTATCTTTTTTCTTTGCCCAACATTCAAGATATTTCGTCATCATTGATAAAGACGATGAACCGTTATGTACGAGTTCGTTGGTTTCAACATAGCCCTACCCGTAGAGATCCACTGCTCCACCCTGATTGTGCTGCTTACGTGAAATTTTTGTATGCAACTTCAGTGTGCTATGATGTTCCATATGATTCTATCAACTATATAAGTTTTTACTGAGCATCAGCAATGCATATGGCTTAAAGATGTACTTACGAGCATCAACTGATGGGTCTCTCTCTCACACACACAGACACACAAGTGGGACCCGTTGATTTATTTCTTCGCTCGTGACGGCTTTTAATTAGGTTTCATTGTACTCTAACTTTTTTCTGAAGTTTTTAATTGAGCTCAGTGACTTCAAAGAGTTGTACAGAAGCATTGTCTGGGCCTTTTCAGGCGTCGCTAAATGTGGGCTGAGTAGCCATGTAAAGTTGTACTGTGCTACACAAGCCTTTTTGTTGAATATCAACAATGCAACTGAGCCAACAGTTGTACACAAGATCATAAAATAAGCGCAGCCTAGCCTATGTTTCTTTTAATAAAATGCACAGCCTAGTTCATTTTTTATATAATAAGATTACCAAGCCCAACTTATGTTTTTAATAATATTCGTATCTCACTACTATTTTTTATATGAAATGCTCAGTCCAGACCATCATTGTTTTTTCACCCACCCCAGAAAATGGATCCATTTCTACTAAAATCAAATGGCTTGTAAATTATTAGAAATGGTAAATGCGTTGCATGTATGCAATATTATTTTTCACCCAGCTCAGTAAATATGTGTATTCGAATAAATAATCAAATGCGTTGTAAATAATATATTTTATTATTTTATTTGTATTTCCTTATTGTATTATACCTTTTTATATATATTCTAGATATATAGAATATAGAGTAAATGAAACTCGATTTGTCAAAAATTGGCTATTATTATTTTTACCCAGCCCAGGAAATATATTATTTTTTGAGTCAAAGCCTTGGAAATAGATGTATTGACAAACAAAATGAAATGGGCTGAAAAACATAAATAAATGTGTTGCATTCCAGAAGCTGACTTTGTTGGCCCGCTAGACAAAGTATGCGCAGGGTGTTGTCCATTTAGTGAACAAAACGATTTAATGGTCTAAAACAAAATGTCAACAAATTATTCTGACATCTGCAGTCGTTGGGTTGACATCCAACGACGATCCTGCTTCTTCAATCTCTGATCTAGTTGCTCTTGCTCCAGCCACCAAAACCATCACCGGCTGGAGCGCCTGCCTCTGCCTCCAGTGGTCGGCTGTGCTACTGCGCAGGCCTCGCCGCCCCACCCTACTCCCAGCGGTGGGTAGGTCATACATGTACTCACCCACACCTTCTGTTATTCTCTGGTGAAGGCAGCCGAACCATTCCCTCGTACTCCCCTCCGCCAGGGACTCTAGTGCCCCTTGTTCCACGAGTCCAGATCGTTCCCATCTTAGGCCTTGCCATCATCCATCCCCTTGGTGCTCTCGGCGCGGCATGGTCAACATGGTCAAGGAACGACTTCCATCGGAAGAGGACTGTACATGGAGAGGCTGATAGCTGGGTCCATGGCCACAGCAAGGAAGTGCCTCCTTATTACGCACAAAATAATGTTTCCTCCACCTGACAGCGGGACCTACCGGAAGGGCATCGAAAAAACATTTCCCCTGACAGCTGGGACCCACCATCTACATCTTTGCATGCAAGAAAGTGCGTCCATATTACGGGCAAAAAAATGATTCTTCCCCCTAACAACTGGGACTCACCAGCTACATCTTCGCAACGAAGGAAGTGCCTCCATATTAGGCGTGAAAAAAATGAATCCTCCCCCTGACAGCTTGGACCCACCATCAATAACTTCGCATGCAAGGAAGTGCCTCCTTATCATCCCTAACAGCCGGGACCCACCTAGTCGAACCGTACGTAGGGTTGTCTGTCTGGTCGCGAACATGTACGTACATACTGCTCGATCTATCTCTCTGCAACGATGAACCGTGGTCGAGCAAGCAGAGGCACGTGTAGTAGTAGAGCCCCCGATGTAGCAATTTAGGCAGTCCCTTCTAAACAATGTACACATACGTACAACTAGATGCCAAAAAATATGGCCATGTATGTACATACGGGCGGGGTCTCGAACACCTAGCTACTCGCGCATATATACGGCCAGGGCACATGTACATGGAGAGGCAACGGACGGCATCAACGGTGTCATGTTCATCGGCAGCCAACCGGTTGTGTCGGAACAGAGAAACATCGTCTTGTTCATCGGGAGGCAACAGACTGGGTTGGAATGTGTCGTGTTCAACGGGAGCCAACCGGCTTGGATGGAACAGCCGGAACGGGGTCTGGCGTACTGCAGAACAGAGGAAAACGACATTCTGTTCGAGCGCGTATGGTTGAAACGTGGTCATGTTCATCAGGAAGGGTCTGGCATACCACAAAATGGAGGAAACGGCCTTCCGCTCGACCGGCTATGGTCGAACGTGATCCTGTTCATAGGGAGGGGTCTGGCGTAACGCAAAACGGAGGAAACAGACTTGTGTTGGAGCGCTACGGTCAAAATGGGGGTCCTGTTCATCAGGAGGGATGTGGCGTACCGCAAAACGGGACTCCACGAGCTACTGTTCACCCACCGTTGACTTCCTCCAGCCTCCACCTGCACTATTCATCTACCGCATTTTCCTCTGCCTCCAATGGCTACTATTCAACCAGCCCTCCACCGGCTACTATTCAACCAACCCTCCACGGGGTCCTGTTCATCCACCCCCAATGGCTCGGCTATGGCGGCCTCCTCTCGGGGTCATGTTCATCCAGTGGCAACCACCTACTACCACGGGGTCCTGTTCATCCAACCCCCACCGGGAACTGTTCATCCAACCCCAACAACGTACATCTCGACTCGTTAAACCAACCCCACGTTCACTGTTCATTAAGAGGCGGCATATTCGATCGGCTTCAGTAAGCAGCAGCAGCAGCGATCAATCGGGTTCAGTTAGCAACGAAGGAGTCAGTCGGGTTCAGTTAGCAGCGAAGGGATCGATCGCTCGGGTTCAGTAACGTAGCTAGTGCAATCGCTCGGGTTCAGTAAGCGAACGCCTCGCTCGGGTTCTGTTAGAGCCCAATGCCTCACACATACACGCGACGTGTACGAGAGAAAGGCGCAAACCTTCGTGCATCGCTCCGCCCCAACCACCCACCATAATCGGGAACTCCCCGAAATTTTCCTCGCCCTCACTTCTACCATGACTTTTTCCGTCATGGACGGCCCAAAGAATGTCATGCAGGTGCGTCTCCGGCCCACCCAGGACGAAAAGGCCATTTTCTGTCATGATGTTTTGTCATAGAAGTAGGAGCCCACCACATCTATGATGACATGTGTTTTTGTCAAAATTATCATCATAGAAGTGTCATAAAGCATGACATAAAAAATTCTGTTCGGGCCAAAATGCCACGGATGTGTCTTTTTTTTGTAGTGATGATAAAAGAAATAATTTATGAAGTGTGAATTCTAGCATAGTGCTTAATTTTGATCAATAATAATTTCAATCACTTTTACTAGCATCATAACATCAACTCTTTCTCATAAAACTCATCCTAATAAAGTAGCAATTAAAAATAGAATTTTTAATGTGGAATGCTACCTATCATATTCATCATATAATCATTTCCTTTGTGTCATGGATATTTGGACTTGAGTGATTCAAAGCAATAGTCTATAGTTTGACATGATAATATAAATACTCAAGCATATCAACAAGCAACCATGACTTTCAAAATATCAACACTAAAGAAAGTTATCCCTAGCCCATTATGCTCAGTCATTGATCCATTCATGAAACACACTCAATATTAACTGCACACAATGCACAAGTATGACAATAGTGCTTTCCAGTTGGTGCTTTATAAGATAAGATGGAGACAAAAAATAAAAAAAATTGCATAAAAGTAAATATATAGGCCCTTCGTAGAGGGAAGCATAAATTTTTAGAGGTGGAGAGCTCAGGATTTAAAATAGAGAGATAAAATTATTTTGAGAGGCATGATTTTCCTACCAACATCTTCCATGCTAGACACATTATAGGCGGTTTACAAACAGAAAACAAAGTTCACTTCCATTCCACCATTCTTTCACAATCTATGGCTAGCTGTATCCATGTGTGCCTTCCAAACCTTTCAACTTTCCAAAAAAATTATTATTATTTTGATTCATTGTGGGACATGGCATCCCTATTACCTGCCACTTTCTCGTGCAATGACAAGTGAATAAACACTCATTTTGAGAATAACCCGCCTAGTATGAAAGATATTAGCCACCCCCTGCCGCTTCATGAACGGTACGGGCATACAAAACATAAGTTTATTTTGAATGTTTAGAGTTGGCACATGCAAATTTACTTGGGATGGCATGTAAATAGCGCTTATAGGTAGATATAGTGGACTCATTTGGCACAACTTTGGGTTTAAGGAGTTGGATGCACTAGCAGTATTTCCGCTTAGTACAAATGGAGGCTAGCAAATAGACTGAAAAGCAACCAACCAGAAAACAAAATTGGTCATAAACATGCATTGAACATAACTAACACTGAATAATGCACCATAAGTAGGATATAACTTCGTTGCATAACTATTGACTTTATGCGCATGCATAGGGAATCACAAACCTTAACACCAATATTCTTACTAAGCCACAATTACTCACTAGCATCACTCATATTATCATCTCCATATTGCAAAACTATTGCAAGGAATCAAACTTATCATATCTAGGGTATAAAAATGAAAGATTTTATTATGTCCTTCTTGGATATTCATCATATTGGGACCAAATTCATATCTTGTGCAAATTAACAGTACTATCATCAAGTCTCAAAATAATATAAGTGAAGCATAAGAGTGTTCGACAAACTACTCCAAAAATATATAAGTGAAGATCAAATGAGTAGTTAAGTAAATAGGGAGCGATGTGAGGGTTCTCTCTCTCTCTCTCGTGTAAAATTTCACATCTTAAGTATTTTATTCAAACATCAAATAAATATAAAAGACATTCCAAGAATGCAAAGAAGCAAAAACTTAGGCTCAACCGATACTAACCGATAATTGTTGAAGAATAAAGGTGGGATGCCTACCGGGGCATCCCCAAGCTTAGATGCTTGATACTTCTTGGAATATTAACGATGCTTTGGGCATCCCCAAGCTTGATATGTTGTGTCTCTTTAATTCCTCTCATATCACAGTTCCCCTAAATCTTAAAAACTTCATCCACACAAAACTCAACAAGAAGTCATGAGATAAGTTAGTATAAATCAATGCAAAGCCTTATCGCTTTGGTTTTTTTTACATCTGTGCCCCGGGTTCCTTAGCTCTACTCATCCATCCACACGCTCTTAACTTTTGCTCAGTTTTCTCCACTCCCTTGCCCGAAACCCTCAGAAGAGGTCACAACCGACGTCGCCATCGGGTCAGTGCTTTGACCGTTAACTCTGACGAGTGGGGCCGCGTTGGGGATGTAGATGTTCGACCGTTGGGTTGTGGTTTTATTGGGCCGTCCCTTGCATTAAACGCCTGCTCGTGCCTCCATGATAGAAGCCTGCCATGCATGCACCCAACAAGCCTGCCTGCATGCGTCGATGTGCCGACCGAGCCTGCATGCGTTGATGCGTGCTGCCATGATGCACTGACCGAGCCGCTTTTGTGCACGCCAGCCGCCACGGATGCAGCGACGGTCGTTGCCGCTGGTTCATCTCTGTCGGGACCCAGATCCTAAGTCACACAGGTCTAGCATGTAACACATCATATCACTTTGCGGCCTCACGCACGGTATCCCCACGGGTGCCACCTTACCTGGCCCGGGACTGTTTGCGCATTTTGGCACACGTATATGATAGTGTCGCTAGCATCCATATGACAAAGAACCCAGGCCGACATGACTAGTTATAAACCAAAAGTGGCGCTAAATTACAGAGACAGGCATACATGACCCAGCAATGAACGTGTCGGTCATCAACGTATGAACCCAAGTCGTAGCAAGCTACAAGGACTTAAAGGAACAACGCGTGACATTTCCCCTAAGGGACAGACACAGGAACGAAGAAGGACATATGCCGGCCAGGCTAAGTGTTCCGGAGCAGTAGCAAGCTACCAAGGCTCAGTGGAAGCACTAGGAGGCATTTCCCCATTAGATAGGCTACCAAGGGTAAACAACTAGGTGTCGAATCCCATACATAGCAATACACATTACACGTACGCATAACATGCAAGTATGTGTTGTACAACATGGCATCACAACATAACTCAACAACGCATATAGATAAAGGCCCGGAAGAGCCATCATAGCATTTATTACAAACAGGGGTCACATGATCCAGCATACAGAGCATACAGGCAACGGAAGCATAACATATCTGAGTACAGACAACTACAAATGAAAAAGGCTGAGAAGCCTGACTATCTACAAGACCCTCCCAAGGGCACAAGATCGTAGCTGAGGTAACAAGCTAAACGTCGAAGTCCACGCGGAACCACTAGTGAGACTGAAGTCTCTCTGCAAAACATAAATTAAGCAAACGTGAGTACAAAGGTACTCAGCAAGACTTACATCATAACTAACTACATATGCATCAGTATCAACAAAGGGGTGGTGGAGTTTGACTGCATCAAGCCAGCTTCGACTCGGTGGCTATCCTGAACTACGGCTGCAAGTAACTCTTTTGAGGTGGCGCACATGAGTCCACATATTCACCAATCAATACACCACTATGGATCCATTCCCGTCTACCTACGAGAAGGCCATCCATAGCACTCACACTTGTCTTGAGCATTTTAGAGTATCCACTTTCACTTGTCTATGTACCAAGTAAGCATCCAAGAAGTCCATAACCGCGGACCCGGCTATTCGAATAGATCATGTTAACCCTGCAGGGGTGTACTTCTTCACACACGCTCTCGCCACTTACCGCCATGTACACGTCGTGTATCTCAGCCACCTTCAAGCGGAAGCCTCGCGAGGGTGTCGGCCACGACCTGACTAACCACACAAGACTCTAGTCCAGGTTTATCGCCTATTCGGGTTCCATCCGTAAGGAGATCCGGCCGGGGTGTCGCTCACGGCCCCAAACGATGTGCGCAGGGTTCCCAAGCCCACCTCGACGGATGGATCTACGCTTGGTACACCGAGCCACGGTGCCTAGTCTGTCCCAAGCCCACATGTACCGTGAGCCACTTGGTAGACTACTAGCACTACCTACAAACACCAGAAACTAGTTGCAACTCCTGGACAGAGATCTAGTTGATTAATAAGTCGAGAGGGGTCGAGTTACCGGAACCCAATGTGTGGTAGTAGCTAGTCATTGGACAACTTACACAAAACTCAGTTCTTAAGGACGGTTCCAGTGAGACAACCCACCATGTACTCCTACATGGCCCCTCACCGCTACCTTTACCAAATCGTGTTCACACACTTAGCTATCAACAGTAGGACATGTTCATAACTTCCCAATTCATCCCCGATGAATCAGACCTGACACAACTCTAAGCAATAGCAGGCATAACCAGAAAGCATGAATGAGTAGGCACAACATGGCTCAAACAACTCCTACTCATGCTAGTGGGTTTCAACTATTTACTGTGGCAATGACAGGTCATGCAGAGGAAAGGGGTTCAGCTACCGCAGCAAAAAGCAGTTCAATCGTTGTTGTCCTAATGCAGTAAAGGAGAGCAGGAGCAAGAGAGTGGGATTGTATCGGAATGCTCAATGGGGGGGGGTTTGCTTGCCTGGCACTTCTGAAGATAGTAAAGCTCTTCATCTGTGTCATCGAACTCATCGTCGGAGCTATGTCCACTGAGAGGGGACAAAACCGGCAAATAGAGAAAGAACACAATCAATGCAATGCGACACTATGATGCATGATCATGACATGGCAATATGCTGTGGTTTGAGCTAATGCAACTAACAACAATTTAAATGAAGTTGGTTTGAATCCAAGATTCAAATTCAAACTCCACATGTAGTTATTTAAATGCCATTCATTTCATTTGTCCTAAACAGTAGCCATAAGTTGTTCTAACATGCATGAAACCAGTACAGATGGATAGATTGGATTTTTCTGATCATTTTTCATATATAAATTATTTTCATCTGAGCTATGGTTGATTTTTATATGAATTTTAGAAGTTTTAGCTATTTTCTGAAATAAATAAATCATTTCTGATTTATTTAAAATTCCAGAAAGGCTTTATGACGTCATAGTGACATCATCACTATGTCAGCAAGTCAAAGGCGCCAGCCCAGGTCAAACCTGACGGCTGGGACCCATATATCAGTGGCACAGCCAGTTAATAAAGACTGTTAGTGCTAACTAACTTAATTAACCCAGAGGCTGGGCCCATAGGTCAGTGACTAACCTAACTAACTAGATTAATTAGCGTTTAACTTAACTAACCGAGGCTAATTTAGGGGGGCCACATGTCAGCGACCCAGGGGGTCAAACTGGGTCAACCCGGGTCAGACTCACCAGAGTTGACCCATGGCTCGTCGCCGGCGAAGCCAGAGACGGCGGAGGGCGTCGGGTTTCGCCCTCAGGCGACCAAACGTGCGGCGGTTTGGTTCTTTAGGACGCTGGTGCTCGTCTGCATCCAACGGTGGTGGCGGCTGGAGCTGGGGTGGCCGGAAACGGCGGCGGTGACCTCAACGGCGGCGACCGAAGTTTGTGTTAGATTGGGCTCGACGTTATGGTGCTCAAGAGAAGGAGCTGAAGGGAGATTTGTGCTCCTGGGGAGGTACCGAACACGTTGACGTGCTCAGGCGCGTGCTATGGCATCTGTGGCCATGGCGGCGCCATGGCCGGCGGCAACAGGCTCACGACCTCGACGGCTAGGCGGGTTAGAGGATGAAATCGATTGTGGCGCTAGCTGGGAAAGGTTTGCGTGCTCACAGGGAAGCGGAGTAGTTGGTCAGCATGCTCGGGGGATTCCGGAAGCCAGCAAATCGACGACGAAGAGGTCCGGTGATCGGTGGTGGAGAAGATGACGATGGCGTCGCTGTGGTGCCTCCAGGCTCGCCTACTTCGTCGTGGAGTAGCCATGTGGCGTTGCGGAGCTCTGGACATAGTCGGAGTGGCGAGGGGGTGGCGGTGGCTACGCGTGCAACGACGGTGGCGACGGCAGTGCTCAGGTGAGCTGCGGAAAGACGAAAGGGAGGGGGAAGATCGACCAGAGAGAGAGGAGAGGATCGGGACGCCCAGGGCGCCGCACTGGCGAGGTGAGAAGGGCCTAGGCCTTGCCACCGCGAAGCAGGAGGTGGCCGCGGCTCGGCTGTGCGCGCGCCACGCGTAGAGCCAGTAGGCGCGAGGAAGATGACGCGTGAGGGGGTGGGCTGGGCCTAGCAGGCCGGCTATCTAATGGGCCTCTAGTGGGCTGCTGGGCAAGCCAGGTAAGTCTCTCTTTTCTTCCTGTTCTTCTTGTTTTGTTTCTGTTTTTCTTTCTTTGCTTATTTTCTTTTTCCACTATTTTGAATTTGAACAAATTCAAACAAGTGCCAAAACATCCTTTGAGTATATTTATGTTTCCCATGGGCTTTTCCAGGAGCACATAAATTAATTCAAAGTTATTTGGAAATATATTCTATATATTATGAATATAATTCCAAATTCAAATACAATAATGATTTAAATTCAGTGCCCAAAATATTCCTAAAAAATGTTCATTATTTTTGGTTTGGTGCAAAAGCCTTGCCAAAAATAACAAACAATTAATAAGAACACTTTGGAAACCTTGAATGCAATTTTTTTAATTGGACCTATTTGGAAAGCATTTGTGCTAGGGTTTATCAATCCCCATTTCAAATTTCTTGAAAAAAAACATGATGCATGGATGCAAAGCCACTTGGTACAAGCAAACTCTAGGGCTGTGACAAACTCACCCCCACTAAACAAGAATCTCGTCCCGAGATTCAAGACGTGAGGTAAGAAAACAGAGGGAACACAAAGCCATCACAATCTTCTCGATTCAACTGTCCTCCTCGAAGTTGCTGATTCATTGCATCATGTTGATCTTGGCATCTTTGCTTTCAAAACTTCATCCAACACGATGACAAAAGAACGGAAACTCTACATGATTTGATCTTCTCGAAGATCGAGCAACTCAAGATCAACTCATGGGGTGAGACGTAAGAACACCTCTTGAGCTGAGACATGGAACACACATCTAGACGGATGGAGTGAAACAAATGATGAAGGTTCACTCGGTAGGCAATAATTCCACACCTAAGAAGATGGTGATCGATGTCACCAGACGCGGCACCTTAGCGAAGGTGACTCGTAGAGTTATTCCTTTAAGTGGCAAAAAGAATTA
Source organism: Secale cereale (assembly GCA_902687465.1). NCBI lineage: Eukaryota > Viridiplantae > Streptophyta > Magnoliopsida > Poales > Poaceae > Secale > Secale cereale. Next base: position 343,315,551 of record LR738715.1, read on the forward strand.
CTTTTGATATAGAGATCATTGAAATTCCCGATGCTAGCCTAAGGCAAATCATAATCGATCATTTGGAGGAGTTCGGTAGAATGACATACTCGGACTAGAGAGAATGATGTGGACTACCTTGTTGAAGGCAACGCAATGGGTTATATTTTCCTACCACCGAAAATGGATGGGACCCATGGCAAGTCCACTTTTGAAGATGATCTGGGACAACAATTACTGAGGTGCAAGCGGGGAACAAAATGCAAATGTCGGGAATGATTTTGGTAACTAGAAAGAAACCCATCAGTAGAGAGTGAATCTACTCTTTGAGAGGTTATAGCATAACCAAGAACACTGGGAGCAATCCCGGATAGTGCCAGTGGTAACACCTAGTGCTTGTGCGTGCTCTCAAGAACTTGAGCATTTCCATAATCATCAAGGTTTTACCATTATCCGTGCCAATGGTGCCGACAACACAACATACGACCATGATGAATAGCGATGGAAGATGCAGATGCAAAGGAAGATAACATTTTCTCAGATTTCACCTTAGCGGAGCCAAGGGGCAAAATCTAGATGATCGACCGAGAGACATTTAGCACTCCGCTTCTAATGTTCTCCTTGATGTGCTAGCGCAACCCATTTATTAAAATGGTTTGGTACCTCAAACGTCAAGTAAAAGGTCGGACTTCAGGAGCACAAAAATCCATAAGGGACAACTAGGAAGTAAATCCTACGAAATCCTTATGGGGAGGTGGCCAACTTCTTCAATCAAGATCCTACAACAATAGGTCTTCCGGCTGATGTGTTGGCCACGACATCCACCTTACCGGTTATCGAGAGACCAATATTATAGTTCTTGGAAAATGCTCCAACCATCATATCTGCCTGAGATTCAGTTCTGGTTGGTGTCAGGATATTCCAGACTCATCGAGTCTAGAAATAAAAATGAAAGTTTGCAACCCAAATCGATGAGACGACGTTGCGAGATTCTCGGGAATGAACTACGATAGTAAGCTCCAAAACATGAGCTGGTTCTGCTACAAACATGTGAACACGTTGTCTAAGACAAGCATGACCACGTAGTAGTCTTAAGATAATACACTACCGAGTTCTGGTTGGGAACCATCGCCTAGGATATCGAAGTCCTTACATAAGTCATATGATTAGCTATTATGATGGAACTTCTTCTCCTTGAACAAATCAATCAGTGACTTGGTGTGCTAGGAATACATATGGAATGAAGATGATCAGTCTATCAGACCATGCAATACTTCGCACGTATGCATGACTGAATTGGGATGATTCCAGAGGAGGTAAAAACAAGCTTTCTCAAATTCACGGCGGCAACTTACATCAAGTACTCGTGAATTAGGGGAAGCATCTTCTTACATCAAGACATCTACTTCATGAGCTAACACAACGATGATGCTTACAAAAGTTTCCAATGTTAGCTTTAATGTTCAACATGAATCATGGAGAGGATAAACATGTTGCCGATGGGCTCGACAACAATTCATCGAGGCTTCCATATAGATGGAATTCCATGACAATGTGAACAAAGTGATAGTATTGGTCAGACCAAAGGATGTAACGGTGTATGCTCGAGGGGTCAACCACGAGTAAGACAACATTACGAATATCATTGGTTCTGATTTGACTTGACAATAGCCCATACTCAAATCAAAGTTAGGATAAAACGATAGGTCCAGCAACTAAACACGAAGATCAATTGATGAAAATACCATCTTTCTTCATTAACACACAAACAAGGATGTCCCTTTGAAAATGAACTAAGTGGGACAAGCTTTCATCTTCCAACTCTCCAGGTTGTTGTTTAGCTTAACCAGCTAGCTCAGGATATCCAACACAGATTCTTGGGGAAGGGGTGGTTTACAAGAAACCAACTTGATCACGAGCTCAACGCATTGGTCAGGGGACAACCTGGTGATACTTCTGGAAAGATAACCGAAAAATCATGAATCACCGATATGTTACTAAGCTCGAGAACAATCTTGCTTTTCATGGCAAGACGATATGATCAAATGAGCGAGGACTTAACAAAATCCTAACTCATCAATCAAGGAGTACACCAGGAAAGTGGACTAGGTAGCACGATCAACCTTAGGGTGATGATTCAATAATCAACTCGCTACGGATGAGGTTATTGTCCCTTTAACTACCAAGCAACGGAGTTGATAGGAGTAATGATTTCACACACCATGATTCACCTGTCGGCATTCCGGTTACAATAACATGGAAACCGAGGAATGAACAATGATGGTGAGAAGTATCATTGTATCAAGAGTTCATACGAGGTGGTGCAATTCCCGTGACGTTCTTGACATAAGGATGGTAATACTCCAGGATATAACAGATTAGAAGCTGGATTGACATCTTGATCTGCGGAATACAACTACTTTGACCCAATCCTGGATATGGATGAGGTACTGGAATTTGTTTCTCCTAGTCATTTCGGAATAGAATGGCTTGATGGACCACAAGAGTAATAGGCATCGATGAACGAATGCACGCATACTATTGACTATCAATAGATATACGAGGGTTAGCAGAAAACTAAAGAGGAACAACTCAAGGAGCATATAACTTTCTGAGTTGTGGATGCGTAGATTAACATATCGAACCAAGTTCAACATTTCTTCCGGATAACCCATGCGGAAAGGTAGAATTGGCAGAGTCACAATGTAGAATGGAGAACTCATCAAGAGCACTCTGGTTGTGATATTTTGGTTCAAAAGAACTTCTGCCATAACGGTTCATGGTATTGGAAGTACGATTCACCACAGACCTCGAGGACTATCACAAGGTTACTAAAATCCTAAAGGAACTAGCAAACACTACCAACATGAAGCAAGTAGGGTGAATCTTGGGTTCAAGAACCTAGGAATAGAATGCCTACTAACTAAATGGCATCACGGGATGCTTTCGAGAATGACGACCAGAATCATCACACTAGGAATACAGAGTATTGCTAGATTACTGGGTGATCTTCTAAGACACCTAGGGTCATAGTAATAGCTCCAACCTATATGGCGAGGCAACGGAGTACCTCAACACACCGACTAATGTGGTTAATCTGGCATAAAAGGACATTAAGAATAGGTAGGAATGATTTGCAAATGCATCAGATTGTTTAGAGACCTGGGATGACTCGGACAGCATAACGGTTGTAAATGCTCAAAAAGATTTGAGGCATCAAGCTTAAGGTAGCATAACCACCCGACATCATAATGTCAAGGTTATGAGACCAACAGTTTAACAAACAGAAGTACTTAGGACTAACATGAGAGTTGAAACCACCGTTAATGTGATCCTGATAAATAGAATGAGAAGCCTAGTTTCTTAACCCTCGTAGAAAGGAGAAGGTGACTCAGATCAGAAGGGCATAGGGTAAAGGAGTAAAAAGAGCCTTACGTTCCCTTCCACAATCAATTCCCTTATATAACTAAAGAATTTCTAGACAAAACTTCGACCAGTTTGGCTTGGTAATCCTACAGGCAGTCAGGCTCTGATACCAAAGCTGTCGGGACCCCGATCCTAAGTCACACAGGTCTAGCATGTAACACATCATATCACTTTGCGACCTCACGCACGGTATCCCCATGGGTGCCACCTTACCTGGCCCGGGACCGTTTGCGCATTTTGGCACACGTATATGATAGTGTCGCTAGCATCCATATGACAGAGAACCCGGGCCGACATGACTAGTTATAAACCAAAAGTGGCGCTAAATTACAGAGACATGCATACATGACCCAGCAACGAACGTGTCGGTCATCAACGTATGAACCCAAGTCGTAGCAAGCTACAAGGACTTAAAGGAACAACGCGTGACATTTCCCCTAAGGGACAGACACAGGAACGAAGAAGGACACATGCCGGGCAGCCTAAGTGTTCCAGAGCAGTAACAAGCTACCAAGGCTCAGTGGAAGCACTAGGAGGCATTTCCCCATAAGATAGGCTACCAAGGGTAAACAACTAGGTGTCGGATCCCACACATAGCAATACACATTACACGTACGCATAACATGCAAGTATGTGCTGTACAACATGGCATCATAACATAACTCAACAACTCATATAGATAAAGGCCCGGAAGAGCCATCATAGCATTTATTACAAACAGGGGTCACATGACCCAGCATACAGAGCATACAGGCAACGGAAGCATAACATGTTTGAGTACAGACAACTACAAATGAAAAAGGCTGAGAAGCCTGACTATCTACAAGACCCTCCCAAGGGCACAAGATCGTAGCTGAGGTAACAAGCTAAACGTCGAAGTCCACGCGGAACCACTAGTGAGACTGAAGTCTCTCTGCAAAACATAAATTAAGGAAACGTGAGTACAAAGGTACTCGGCAAGACTTACATCAGAACTAACTACATATGCATCAGTATCAACAAAGGGGTGGTGGAGTTTGACTGCAGCAAGCCAGCTTTGACACGGTGGCTATCCTGAACTACGGCTGCAAGTAACTCTTTTGAAGTGGCGCACACGAGTCCACATATTCACCAATCAATATGCCACTATGGATCCATTCCTGTCAACCTACGAGAAGGCCATCCATAGCACCCACACTTGTCTTGAGAATTTTAGAGTATCCACTTTCACTTGTCTATGTACCAAGTAAGCATTCAAGAAGTCCATAACCGCGGACCCGGCTATTCGAATAGATCATGTTAACCCTGCAGGGGTGTACTTCTTCACACACGCTCTCGCCACTTACCGCCATGTACACGTCGTGTATCTCGGCAACCTTCAAGCGGAAGCCTGGCGAGGGTGTCGGCCACGACCTGACTAACCACACAAGACTCTAGTCCAGGTTTATCGCCTATTCGGGTTACATCCATAAGGAGATCCGGTCGGGGTGTCGCTCACGGCCCCAAACGATGTGCGCAGGGTTCCCAAGCCCACCTCGACGGATGGATCTACGCTTGGTACACCGTGCCACGGTGCCTAGTCTGTCCCAAGCCCACATGTACCGTGTGCCACTTGGTAGACTACTAGCACTACCTACAAACACGAGAAACTAGTTGCAACTCCTGGACAGAGATCTAGTTGATTAATAAGTCGAGAGGGGTCGAGTTACCGGAACCCAATGTGTGGTAGTAGCTAGTCATTAGACAACTTACACAGAACTCAGTTCTTAAGGACGGTTCCAGTGAGACAACCCACCATGTACTCCTACATGGCCCCTCACCGCTACCTTTACCAAATCATGTTCACACACTTAGCTCTCAACAGTAGGACATATTCATAACTTCCCAAGTCATCCCCGATGAATCAGACCTGACACAACTCTAAGCAATAGCAGGCATAACCAGAAATCATGAATGAGTAGGCACAACATGGCTCAAACAACTCCTACTCATGCTAGTGGGTTTCAACTATTTACTGTGGCAATGACAGGTCATGCAGAGGAAAGGGGTTCAGTTACCGCAGCAAAAAGCAGTTCAATCGTTGTTGTCCTAATGCAGTAAAGGAGAGCAGGAGCAAGAGAGTGGGATTGTATCGGAATGCTCAATGGGGGGTTTGCTTGCCTGGCACTTCTGAAGATAGTAAAGCTCTTCATCTGTGCCATCGAACTCATCGTCGGAGCTACGTCCACTGAGAGGGGACAAAACCGGCAAACAGAGAAAGAACACAATCAATGCAATGCGACAATATGATGCATGATCATGACATGGCAATATGTTGTGGTTTGAGCTAATGCAACTAACAACAATTTAAATGAAGTTGGTTTGAATCCAAGATTCAAATTCAAACTCCACATGTAGTTATTTAAGTGCCATTCATTTCATTTGTCCTAAACAGTAGCCATAAGTTGTTCTAACATGCATGAAACCAGTACAGATGGATAGATTGGATTTTTCTGATCATTTTCATATATAAATTATTTTCATCTGAGCTATGGTTGATTTTATATGAATTTTAGAAGTTTTAGCTATTTTCTGAAATAAATAAATCATTTCTGATTTATTTAAAATTCCAGAAAGGCTTTATGATGTCATAGGGACATCATCACTACGTCAGCAAGTCAAAGGCGCCAGCCCAGGTCAAACCTGACGGCTGGGACCCACATGTCAGTGGCACAGCCAGTTAATAAAGACTGTTAGTGCTAACTAGCTAACTAACTTAATTAACCCAGAGGCTGGGCCCATAGGTCAGTGACTAACCTAACTAACTGGATTAATTAGCATTTAACTTAACTAAACTAGGCTAATTTAGGGGGGACCCACACGTCAGTGACCCAGGGGGTCAAACTGGGTCAACCTAGGTCAGACTCGCCGGAGTTGACCCGTGGCTCGTCGCCGGCGGAGCCAGAGACGGCGGAGGGTGTCGGGTTTCGCCCTCAGGCGACCAAACGTGCGGCGGTTTGGTTCTTTGGGACGCTGGTACTCGTCCGCATCCAACAGTGGTGGCGGCTGGAGCTGGGGTGGCCAGAAACGACGGCGGTGACCTCAACGGCGGCGACCGGAGTTCGGGTTAGATTGGGCTCGGCATTAGGGTGCTCAAGAGAAGGAGCTGAAGGGAGATTCGTGCTCCTGGGGAGGTACCGAACACGTTGATGTGCTCAGGCGCGTGCTATGGTATCTGTGGCCACGGCAGCGCCATGGCCGGCGGCAACAGGCTCACGACCTCGATGGCTAGGCGGGTTAGAGGATGAAATCGATTGCGGCGCTAGTTGGGAAAGGTTCGCGTGCTCACAGGGAGGCGGAGTAGTTGGTCAGCATGCTCGGGGGCGTCCGGAACCTAGCGAATCGACGATGGGGAGGTCCGGTGACCGGTGGTGGAGAAGATGACGATGGCGTTGCTGCGGTGCCTCCAGGCTCGCCTACTTCGTCGTGGAGTAGCCCAGTGGCGTTGCGGAGCTCTGGACACAGTCGGAGTGGCGAGGGGGAGGCGGTGGCTACGCGTGCGACGACGGCGGTGACGGCAGTGCTCGGGTGAGCTGCGGAAAGCCGAAAGGGAGGGGGAAGAGCGACCAGAGGGAGAGAGGAGAGGATCAGGACACCCAGGGCGCCGCGCTGGCGAGGTGAGAAGGGCCTAGGCCTTGCCACCATGAAGCAGGAGGTGGCCGCGGCTCGGCTGTGCGCGCGCCACGCGCAGAGCCAGTAGGCGCGAGGAAGACGACGCATGAGGGGGGTGGGCTGGGCCTAGCAGGCCGACTGTCTACTGGGCCTCTAGTGGGCTGCTGGGTAAGCCAGGTAAGTCTCTCTCTTTTCTATTCTTCTTGTTTTGTTTCTGTTTTTCTTTCTTTGTTTATTTTCTTTTGCCACTGTTTTGAATTTGAACAAATTCAAACAAGTGCCAAAACATCCTTTGAGTATTTTTATGTTTCCCATGGGCTTTTCCAGGAGCACATAAATTAATTCAAAGTTATTTGGAAATATATTCTATATATTATGAATATAATTCCAAATTCAAATGCAATAATGATTTAAATTCAGTGCCCAAAATATTCCTAAAAAATGTTCATTATTTTTGGTTTGGTGCAAAAGCCTTGCCAAAAATAACAAACAATTAATAAGAACACTTTGGAAACATTGAATGCAATTTTTTTAACTGGACCTATTTGGAAAGCATTTGTGCTAGGGTTTATCAATCCCCATTTCAAATTTCTTGAAAAAGAACATGATGGATGGATGCAAAGCCACTTGGTACAAGCAAACTCTAGGGTTGTGACAATCTCTTCTCGCACACTTGTCTCCTCGATTTAGAACCCATTTTGCTACGACAAATAAATTGAACAAATAAGTTGTGGCTGCATGCACTAGCTAGGTGGTTACATATTTGTGGCTTGTGTAAGAAAAGAAGGGTTGTGGCTGCATGCACTAGGTGGTTACTAACAAAGCGAGCTCTCTAAGAAAACAATCAAGGGACCCAACAATCAACATACATGTAGATAGGGCCATCAAGCCCATAGCACGATCACATAGTTGAAACTAGGAGGAACAACATAATAGAATAGATAGAAAACTTCATAATAGAACTTGATAAAAGGGTGAACAAGCCCATAGAATCTCTCACATAGTTAAATGGGTTTACAACTTAACATAACATAGACTAAAAAATAGATAGAGGTTTTAGAACCCTAGACGCCGCCTTCTCCACCTCGCTCCTCCGGGTGCCCTTGACTGCTCCTCTGGGGCATTGTTGATGGGGTACGGAAGAGTGTACATGCAGGACGTGGTGGGGAAGATGTTGGTGTACTCCGTGAACATGTTGTGGGTGGTGAAAGCGATGAACTTGAAGCCACACCAAAACACCCGGCCGAGGAGGTAGAAGGCGTCGAATGTGTTGGTGAAGTGGGCAAGGAGAGCAACCACCACCCCGTTTTGGATGACCTCCTCTACATGGAACATCCTTGGAGATCCCCGCGGGAGGTGGTGGTGGCCGGACGTGAGGAAGAACTCGGTGAAGTTCCTTGCGGTCCTCCACCTTGATATTGCCCACACACATAGTGTGCGCTCAACGTACACGCTAGGAGGGTAGAGCCTCTCCGGCACGATGGGTGGAAAGTGGTAGGTTGTTCCGGTGTACTGCATGGTTGAGGATGTGCTAGAAGAAGGAGAAGTGGGCAGATGGCAGAGAGGATGGGAGATGGATGAGGGATGGCAGAGGCAGAGGGTGGCTTAAATAGCTGTAGTGCTACGTGTTATTTGGAAGTGGCAATAACGGGGTCAAATGTGAAGTAACCCGTTTTCGAACCCACCGCAACATCGGGAGTGTACACGCGTGGGAAATGGTGGCTTGAAAAGGAAGAAGTAAAAGAAGCTAATTGCACGCGTGGGAATCCGTGGTCATATATAATATATGAACAAAAGGAGACAATTTTTGAATAGTTTGTGGCCATTTTGCATGATAAAAATAAACTTGGCCCTTAAAAATTGGTCATTTTGCTAGGCAATTTCAATTGATTTCAAACGATGCAAAAATAGAAAGCCAACACTTTCAGAAAAAACAGAGCAAACGATGCAAAAATACAGAGCCAACATGTTCACAAAGAACAGAGCAAACGATGCAAGAAAAACGACGCAACTCGACGGCCCAACCAAAGCTGGTTTCCTTTAGGCCCAATAATAATGTTTTTTTCATGGAGTCAGCGGTAGGTGAGCAGCCGAGCACGACCAATAGGATCGCATCTCGCGGATCGCTCCACGATCCAACGATGCGGAGCCGTCCTTGTGATCCAACGGCGCGGAGCCTGCACATAGCCAGCCCACCTAGTTCCTTCTAGAAGGCCAGATCTGAGGGATGTCGCTTGGCGCGAGGGTATGATCGGACGGCTGACGTTGGGAGCTAGCTTTAGGCGAAACCCCGCGGGGTTTAGAGGGGTTTTGAGCTGGTCAACGAGGTTTCGAAGGCTTTGACTGAGCATAACTAACTTGAAAAAAAATCGGAAAAATATGAAACCTTCGCCGTTCGTCGTTTTATAAGACAAACTAATGAGGAAAAGTACTAAACTTGGTCTACGGTCATTTTCATGAAAAAACCCTAGCTGGCACGATCGAGGTCAAATGAGCACCATTAATTTTTTTTAAATCAAAAAAATATAAAACCTATGCACAATGTTATCTTATGTGACATGTTACCAACTGGGACCAATAACATGTGTGATAAGTGAAGCAACACTGAAACAACATATATGATCAGTGAAGCAACACTGAAACAACATGTGTGATCATTGCAGCACCTAAACTCATAGTTCACAACATCTAAACAGAACTAACCATACACCACAGGCAAATATAAGGACAGACAAATATAGATAGAATAATAAACAGCCACACAGCAAAGATTAAGATTAAGATCCAGTTCATAGCATCAAAGTACCCAAAAGTAACCGGAACCAAAATACACACCATCACAGCATCACACATCCTCACATCACTTCACGCCGGAGTCACGGCCTTCGCGAGCGCAGCATGCTGCCCCCTGATCATGTAGTCCTCCCCACGGATCGCTAAATCCTCTGCATGAGACAGCAGGTGATCGAAGCGGCCATCCTTGGGCTTTGGCTTGGTGGTGCAGTAGGGGCAGCGCCATTTCTTGAACATGCGGTTGTAGAAGGAAGCAACTCCCTTGGCCTTGATCTTCTCCACCTCCTTGGCTGTGAAGGATGCGATGTTGCCCTTGTACACTTCTTCTCTAGAATCATACTACACACATGAATGAGTTACGTTAATAAATTATAGATTCATGGCTACACTATGTCAAAGGAACTAAATGAACAATCTAAATTTCAAGTAGGCTTACCTCATATTCTTCTTCATCACTTTCCTCCGGATCATATGGGTTGTACTGGGCTAGCTTCCTCTTTCTACCCCCCCCCCCCAACCATGATCCTCCTGAACATACAATTACATCCATCACTAGTAAATACGGAAGACAATTGAATATTTAGATATGACATTCAAATAACACATCCCTTGATCATTTTTCATGCACACACATTGAAGAACAGAGCTAATATAACTACATATTGTGGACAAATTTATATACTAATGAATCAAATAACTTCTTAATCAATGGATTCCATTTGGGCATATGACATTCAAAACCCCAATGTGAGTAGCATTCAAAAAAATCTAATAGGGACCCAATCTCCCAATCTAATAAGCATACATGTCTATAGTATTAAAACACCCAATCTGTGAGCATTAAAAACAAATCTAATAAGCATACATCTGTGTAGCATTGAAGCACATCTAATAAACAGATCTATCTTTTTGCAACGAATTTATCCAACAAACCCTAGTACCAAAACCCCCATCACCACGGCCGATCCGTCAAACAAACTACTCTAACCATCTGAACTACCGTATGCATCCACAATCTAACCAATGCAACTAACTCTACAAGCTAATATCCTAAAGAAAAGCAAGTGCAAATACCTCCTGCTCCTTGCTACCTCTTGGGCTTGCGTTGTTTTCCCTCGAAGAGCAAAGGGTGATGCAGCACAGTAGCGTAAGTATTTCCCTCGGTTTTTAAGAACCAAGGTATCAATCCAGTAGGAGACCACACGCGAGTCCCTCATACCTACACAAACAAATATGAACCTTGTAACCAACGCGATAAAGGGGTTGTCAATCCCTTCGCGGCCACTTGCAAAAGTGAGATCTGATAAAGATAATAAGATAATATTTTTGGTATTTTGTTTTATAGATTGAAAGTAAAGATTGCCAAATAAAAGTAAAGTAAAGATAAATAGTTGATGGAAGATAGACCCGGGGGCCATAGGTTTCACTAGTGACTTCTCTCATGATAGAAGATTTCTACGGTGGGTGAACAAATTACTGTCGAGCAATTAATAGAAAAGAGCATAGTTATGAGAATATCTAGGCATGATCATTGTATATAGGCATCACGTCCGTGACAAGTAGATTGAAACACTTCTGCATCTACTACTATTACTCCACACATTGACCGCTATCCAGGATGCATCTAGAGTATTAAGTTCATAAGAACAGAGTAATGCCTTAAGCAAGATGGCATGATGTAGAGGGATAAACTCATGCAATATGATGTAAACCCCATCTTTTTATCCTTGATGGCAACAATACAATACGTGCCTTGCTGCCCTTGCTGTACTGGGAAAGGACACCGCAAGATTGAACCCAAAGCTAAGCACTTCTCCCATTGCAAGAACTACCAATCTAGTAGGCCAAACCAAACTGATAATTTGAAGAGACTTGCAAAGATATTTTAAATCATGCATAAAAGATTTCAGAGAAGAATCAAATATTGTTCATAGATAATCTTGATCATAAACCCACAATTCATCGGATCTCGACAAATACACCGCAAAAAGAATTATATCGAATAGATATCCAAGAAGATCGAGGAGAACTTTGTATTGAGATCCAAAGAGAGAGAAAAAGCCATCTAGCTAATAACTATGGACCCGAAGGTCTTTGGTAAACTACTCACAACTCATCGGAGAGGCTATGGTGTTGATCTATAAGCCCTCCGTGATCGATGCCCCCTCCGGTGGAGCTCCGGAACAGGCCCCAAGATGGGATCTCACGGGTACAGAAGATTGCGGTGGTGGAAATAGGGTTTCGTGGTGCTCCCCGATGTTTTCAAGGTATATATATATATATATATATATATATATATATATATATATATATATATATATATATATATAGGAGGAAGAGGCACATCAGGGGAGCCACGAGGGTGGGGGCGCGCTTACCCCCCTGGGCGCACCCCCTGCCCTTGTGGCCGCTTCGTTACTTCCCTGGCGTGTACTCCAAGTCTTCTGTGTTGTATTTGTTCCAAAAATGACTCTCCCGAAGGTTTCATTCCGTTTGGACTCCGTTTGATATTCCCTTTCTGCGAAACACTGAAATAGGCAAAAAAAAACAGCAATTCGCACTGGGCCTTGGGTTAGTAGGTTAGTCCCAAAAATAATATAAAAGTGTATAATAAAGCCCATTAAACATCCAAAACAGATAATATAATAGCATGGAACAATCAAAAATTATAAATACGTTGGAGACGTATCAAGCATCCCCAAGCTTAATTCCTGCTCGTCCTCGAGTAGGTAAATGATAAAATAGAATTTTTGATGTGGAAGGCTACCCAACATAATTCTCAATGTAATTTTCTTTATTGCGATTCAAGACAAAAGTCTATATTGACATAAGAATAATAATACTTCAAGCATACTAACAAAGCAATTATGTCTTCTCAAAATAACATGGCCAAAGGAAGTTCATCCCTACAAAGTCATATTGTTTGGCTATGCTCCATCTTCGTCACACAAAATACTCAAATCATGCACAACCCCGGTTTCAGCCAAGCAATTATTTCATACTTAAATTTTTTCAAAAAAAAATCAACTTTCACTCAATACATGAGCGTGAGCCATGAATATAGCACTATAGGTGGAATAGAGTGGTGGTTGTGGAGAAGACAAAAAGAGGAAGATGGTCTCACATCAACTAGGCGTATCAATGGGCTATGGAGATGCCCATCAATAGATATCAATGTGAGTGAGTAGGGATTGCCATGCAACTGATGCACTAGAGCTATAAATGTATGAAAGCTCAACAAAATAAACTAAGTGGGCATGCATCCAACTTACTTGCTCACGAAGACCTAGGGCATTTGAGGAAGCCCATCGTTGGAATATACAAGCCAAGTTATATAATGAAAATTCCCACTAGTATATGAAAGTGACTAAACAAGAGACTCTCTATCATGAAGATCATGGTGCTACTTTGAAGCACAAGTGTGGAAAAGATAGTAGCATTGTCCTTTTTTTCTTTTTCTTTTTTATTTTCTTTTCTTTTCTTTTTCTTTTGGGACTTCCTTTTTTCTTTGGCCTTTATTCTTCTTTTTTCTTTTTTTTTTCTTTGGGCAATGCTCTAATAATGATGATCATCACACTTTGATTTACTTACAACTCGATATAACAACTCGATACTAGAACAAAGTATGACTCTATATGAATGCCTCCGGTGGTGTACCAGGATGTGCAATGAATCAAGAGTGACATGTATGAAAAATTATGCAAGGTGGACTAGCCACAAATAGGATGTCAACTACATGATCATGCATGGAAATATGACAATGATGAAGCGTGGCATATGAACGGAACGGTGGAAAGTTACATGGCACTATATCTCGGAATGGCTATGGAATGCCATGATAGGTAGGTATGGTGGCTGTTTTGAGAAAGGTATATGGTGGGTGTATTGTACCGGCGAAAGTTGCGCGGTACAAGAGAGGCTAGCAATAGTGGAAGGGTGAGAGTGTGTATAATCCATGAACTCAACACTAGTCATAGAGAACTCACATACTTATTGCAAAAATCTACAAGTCATCAAAACAAAGTACTACATGCATGCTCCTAGGGGAGGGTTGGTAGGAGTTAACATCGCGATATCCCGACCTCCACACAAAGGATGGCACTCAATGAAATACCTCATGCTTCAAATTTGTCACACAACGGTTACCATACGTGCATGCTACGGGACTTGCAAACCTCAACACAAGTATTTCTCTAATTCACAACTACTCTACTAGCATGACTCTAATGTCACCATCCTCATATCTCAAAAGAATCATCAATTATCAAACTTCTCGTAATATTCAATGCACTTTATATGAAAGTTGTTATTATACTCATCTTGGATGCCTATCATATTAGGACTAATTTTATAACCAAAGCAAATTACCATGCTGTTCTAAGAGACTCTCAAAATAATATAAGTGAAGCATGAGAGATCAATAATTTCTATAAAAAAACCACCGTCGTGCTCTAAAAAGATATAAGTGAAGCACTAGAGCAAAACTATCTAGCTCAAAAGATATAAGTGAAGCACATAGAGTATTTCAATAAATTCCGATTCATGTGTATCTCTCTCAAAAGGTGTGTTAGAAAGGATGATTGTGGTAAACTAAAAAGCAAAGACTCAAATCATACATGACGCTCCAAGCAAAACACATATCATGTGGTGAATAAAAATATAGTCTCAAGTAAAGTTACAAATAGACGAAGACGAAAGAGGGGATGCCTTTCCGGGGCATCCCCAAGCTTAGGCTTTTGGTTGTCCTTGAATTTTACCTTGGGGTGCCTTGGGCATCCCCAAGCTTAGGCTCTTGCCAATATTGTTCCATAGTCCATCAAATCCTAACCCAAAAACTTGAAAACTTCACAACACAAAACTTAACAGAAAATCTCTTGAGCTCCGTTAGTATAAGAGAACAACCCACCACTCAAAGGTACTGTAATTAACTCATTCTTTATTTATATTGGTGTTAAACCTATTGTATTCCACCTTCTCTGTAATTCATACCCCCTCCGATACTACTCATAGATTCATCAAAATAAGCAAACAACACACGATAAACAGAATCTATCAATAACAGAACAGTATGTAGCAATATGTAACTTTCTAATACTTATGTAACTCTAAAAATTCTGAAATAAATTGGTGGATGTGAGGAATTTGTATATTGATCATCTTCAAAAAGAATCAACTTAAAAGCACTCTCCAGTAAAAAATGGTAGCTAATCTCGTAAGCGCAAAAGTTTCTGTTTTTTACAGCAAGATCGCAAAGACTTCACCCAAATCTTCACAAAGGTTCTACTTGGCACAAACACTAATTAAAACACAAAACCACATCTAAACAGAAGCTAGATGTATTATTTATTACTAACAGAAGAAAAGCAAAGAAAATAAAATTGGGTTGCCTCCCAACAAGCGCTATTGTTTAACGCCCCTAGCTAGGCATGATACAAGAATAGATCTAGGTATTGCTATATTTGGTAGGCAACCCATAAGTGGCTCTCATAATAGATTCATAAGGTAATTTGATTTTATTTCTAGGGAAGTGTTCCATGCCTTTCCTTAAAGGAAATTGGAATCTAATATTTCCTTCCTTCATATCAATAATTGCACCAATCGTTCTAAGGAAAGGTCTACCAAGAATAATAGGACATGTAGGATTGCAATCTATATCAAGAATGATGAAATCTATGGGCACATAAATCCTATTTGCAACAATAAGAACATCATTAATCCTTCCCATAGGTTTCTTAATGGTAGAATCCGCAAGATGCAAATTTAAAGAACAATCATCAAGTTCATGGAAACCTAACATATCACACAAAGTTTTTGGAATTGTGGAAACACTAGCACCCAAATGACACAAAGCATATCATTCATGATCTTTAATCTTAATTTTAATAGTAGGTTCCCACTCATCATAAAGTTTTCTAGGGATAGAAACTTCTAGTTCAAGTTTTTCATCATAAGATTGCATTAAAGCATCAACGATGTGTTTGGTAAAGGCTTTATTTTGATTATAAGCATGAGGAGAATTTAGCAAAGATTGCAACAAGGAAATACAATCTATCAAAGAGCAATTATCATAATTAAATCCCTTGAAATCCAAAATAGTGGGTTCATTGCTATGTAAAGTTTTGACCTCTTCAATCCCACTTTTAACAATTTTAGCATCAAGATCTAAAAACTCCAAATCATTGGGACGCCTTTTAACTAAAGTAGACTCATCTCCAGTCCCATCTTTATCAAGATTCATATTAGAAAACAAGGATTTAATAGGAGACACATCAATCACTTTTAGATCTTCATCTTTATTATCATGAAAACTATAAGAACACGCCTTCACAAAGCAATCTCTTTTAGCACGCATCCTAGCAGTTCTTTCTTTGCACTCATCAATGGAAATTCTCATGGCTTTGAGAGACTCATTGATATCATGCTTAGGTGGAATAGATCTAAGTTTCAAAGAATCAACCACAAGAGAAATTCTATCCACGTTCCTAGCCAACTCATCAATCGTAAGTAATTTTTCTTTAAGCAAAGCGTTGAAATTATTTTGCGAATTCATAAATTCTTTAACACTAGTCTCAACATCAGAGGGTATCTTATTAAAATTTCCATAAGAGTTGTTGTAGGAATTACCATAATTACTAGAGAATTACTAGGGAAAGTCCTAATTAAAGTTTCCTCCATAAGCGTTGTTACCAAAATTATTCCTACCAACATGTCGGCGTTCTGGGAACGTGGGTACCCAGACTTGCCAGCCTGCGACCCAGAGCGTGGCTCGCAAGGCGGGTTAGTACGGCCCAGCTTCTTCAGCAACACTCAAGACCCTCGCGAGGGGCCAAGCCTTGCGAGGCGGACAACACGAGACATCCCCTGGGGAGGCCTCACCAGGCCGGCTAGTGAGGATCGGCGATATCAAGGCGAGGGGCACCTCGCGAGGCCCTCGTGACGTGAGCAGAGTGCCAGTTTCCTCTTCGGTGTTAAATGAGCAGGCACAGGCGCGGAGTCCCGAGGCGTGAGACAAAGGTTTCCATATCGGCGCAACAAGACCAAGACCAGAAGGACGGCAGGACGGAGGTCATCGCGGAGCCCACGACAACGTCACCACCAGAGCTTTTGGCAGCGAAGGCCACCTTTTGTTAGGATAGCTTGTACTAGCTGTCTCCCTTTAAATTTGGCCGTTGTGGGATTCCTTCCTGCTCAATATTTGGGAAGAGGACCCTAGCCGCTATAAATAGGACTAGCCACCACCATAGCTAAGGGATCGGATCATCCAGACCTCCCACACACCACAAGCTCACCCGAGCCCAAGAACATCTCTCCTCAAGAGGCAGTTCATCCATGTACTAGTTCTTCCCCTGCCTACAAGGCAATCCACCACACCACACTGGATTAGGGTGTTGCACCACAACGGTGGCCCGAGCCAGTATAAATCTTGTGTCTCTTGTTCATTGGATCTGACGAGCTAGGCTTAGGGCTGTTGAGTAGACGAGCTAGGGCGGAAGGAGAGATCTTCGTGTGCACCCCAGAGTTCGGACCTTAAGGGTTTTGCCGAAACCCGAAATCCGACATTTGGCGCGCCAGGTAGGGGTGCGCCGGATCTTTTCTTCCGTGGCCCGCACCGTCATCACCCTGCATCCTGATGGCCGATGACCAGGGGGCTCATGCCAACCGCTGGGCGACCTGGCCAGCGTGGACGGCACCGCTCGACCACGGAGACCTCAACCCCGCGCTCCAGGCTGCCCCGACGCCACCAAGCGCTGCCGGCCACGGGCAGCACGGTCCGGTGGCCACCGCTTCGGTGTCCCGGCGCGCGCGCTCCGCGGCGCGCTCTGCAAACCACACCGCGGCGACAACACCTTACTCCCGACGGGAGCAGGCGAACAAGAGGGCTGCGCTCATCGTGGCGCGAGAGCTGTTATGATGTAGGCTGGCCGAGAGCGGCCGCGACGTGCTGCTGGAACGAGTTGCTGAACTACTGGGTTGCGCTTGCGGAGGCGCACCGTCGTTCTACTCCTCACCCCCACCCCAGGTTGTAGGTTGGGCACTGGTGAGGCCCCGACCGGCGCTGCGACCCTCTGGAACGATTGGAAGACCCGGTGACACCAACAGGCGCGCTGGTGCCCTCCTTACAACTGCTACAACTTCATCACCGGCAAGAGCAGACACCGGCGGCCCTTCGAGAGGGTACGACAGGGTTCAACCCAGAGGGCGCCAAAACCAGATGCTGCAACCGGGGGCTCAAGGCGTGGGGCATGGGGGTTGCGCCCTTGGTGGGGCTACAGACGAAGCCTACGTGCCCCAGATGGTGGACCTAGCGTACGTGTTCGGGGAGGGCCCCAATGCTTTCCACGGGCCAGGTTGGAACGGCGAGGCTCACGAGGAAGAAGATTACCGTGGGTCACCTGGGGACGCCGTGGACCCCTTCAGCGACGACGACAGAGCACCACAAGTATCATAGTAGCAGGCGTATGCTAACCATGGACTGCAGGTGAATCAGACCACGGCGATGGTCGACGACCCGAGAGCGACCGCTCCGCCCTCAACCAGAGCGGAACGCTGGGGGCTGCGCGTAGAAGGCCTCGAGCCGCAGCCTTCCCAACAGCGCGAGGAGCAGGGAAGTATGCGAAAGTAAGTCCCCTGTCGGGGCGAGCCTCGCCAAGTGATGTCTACTACTCACCCTTCTTCTTGTAGACGTTGTTGGGCCTCCAAGTGCAGAGGTTTGTAGGACAGTAGCAAATTTCCCTCAAGTGGATGACCTAAGGTTTATCAATCCGTGGGAGGCGTAGGATGAAGATGGTCTCTCTCAAGCAACCCTGCAACCAAATAACAAAGAGTCTCTTGTGTCCCCAACACACCCAATACAATGGTAAATTGTATAGGTGCACTAGTTCGGCGAAGAGATGGTGATACAAGTGCAATATGGATGGTAGATATTGGTTTTTGTAAACTGAAAATATAAAAACAGCAAGGTAGCAAGTGGTAAATGTGAGCATAAACGGTGTTGCAATGATAGTAGAGAAGGCCTAGGGTTCATACTTTCACTAGTGCAAGTTCTCTCAACAAGGATAACATAATTGGATCATATTACTAGCCCTCAACATGCAACAAAGAGTCACTCCAAAGTTACTAATAGCGGAGACCAAACAAAGAGATTATGGTAGGGTACGAAACCACCTCAAAGCTATTCTCTCTGATCGATCTATTCAAGAGTCTGTAGTAACGTTCAATTTATCATAGAGTTCGTACTAGAATAACACCTTAAGACACATATCAGTCAAAACCCTAACGTCACCTAGATACTCCATTGTCACCTCAAGTATCTGTGGGCATGACTATACGATATGCATCACACAATCTCAAAAACATCTATTCAACCAACACATAGAACTTCAAAGAGTGCCCCAAAGTTTCTATCGGGGAGTCCAGACAAAAACGTGTGCCAACCCCTATGCATAGATTCCCAAGGTCACGGAACCCGCAAGTTGATCACTAAAACATACATCAAGTGGATCACGTGATATCCCATTGTCACCAGAGATTAACACGCGCAAGACATACATCAAGTGTTCTCAAATCCTTAAAGACTCAATCCGATAAGATAACTTCAAAGGGAAAACTCAATCCATTACAAGAGAGTAGAGGGGAGAAGAAGATCCAACTAGAATAGCAAAGCTCGCGATACATCAAGATCGTTCCATCTCAAGAACACAAGAGAGAGATCAAACACATAGCTACTAATACATACCCTCAGCCCCGAGGGTGGACTACTCACTCCTCGTCATGGAGAGCGATGGGATGATGAAGATAGCCACCGGAGAGGGATTCCCCCCTCCGGCAGGGTGCCAGAACGGCTGTAGATTGGTTTTAGGTGGCTACAGAGGCTTTCGGAGATGGAACTCCCGATCTAGGTTAATTTCCAAAGGTTTCAGTATTTATAGGAATTTTTGGAGTCGAGGCCAAGTAAAGGGGAGCTACGGCCGTCCTCGAGATAGGGGGCGCGCCTCCTTCCCAGGGCGCGCCCTCCACCCTCGAGGGCAGCCCGTGGCTCTCCTAGCCCACCTCTTTTGCTTCGGGGCTTCTTTTGGTCCAGAACAAATATTAAAAAATTGGCTCGTCAATTGGACTACATTTGATATTCCTTTTCTGTAAAACCCTAAAACAGGAGAAAAACAGAAACTGGCACTGGGCTCTGGGTTAATAGGTTAGTCAAAAATCATATAAAAGTGTATAATAAAGCCCATAAGACATCCTAGAAGGATAATATAATAGCATGGAACAATCAAAAATTATAGATACGTTGGAGACGTATCAAGCATCCCCAAGCTTAATTCCTGCTCGTCCTCGAGTAGTAAATGATAAAGAAAGAATTTTTGATGTGGAATGCTAACCAGTATAGATTTTCAATGTAATTCTCTTAATTGTGGCATGAATGTTCAGATTTGAAAGATTCAAGATAAAAGTCTATATTGACATAAGAAATAATAATACTTCAAGCAATACTAACTAAGCAATCATGTCTTCTCAAAATACTATGGCTAAAGAAAGTTATCCCTACAAAATCATATAGTGTTGGCTATGCTCCCTTGTTATCACTCTAAATATTCATATCATGCACAACCCCGATTTCGGCCAAGCACTTGTTTTCATACTCTATCTTTTCAAACCTTTCAACTTTCACGCAATACACGAGCGTGAGCCATGGACATAGCACTATGGGTGGAATAGAGGTGGTTGTGGAGAAGACAAAAAGGAGGGAGATAGTCTCACATCGACTAGGCGTATCAACGGGCTATGGAGATGCCCATCAACAGATATCAATGTGAGTGAGTAGGGATTTCCATGCAACGGATGCACTAGAGCTAAATATGAATGAAAGCTCAACAAAAGAAACTAGTGGGTGTGCATCCAACTTGCTTTCTCACGAAGACCTAGGGCATTTGAGGAAGCCCATCGTTGGAATATACAAGCCAAGTTCTATAACGAAAATTCACACTAGTATATGAAAGTGACTAAACATGAGACTCTCTACAATGAAGACCATGGTGCTACTTTGAAGCGCAAGTGTGGAAAAAGATAGTAGCAATTGTCCCTTTTTTCTTTTCCTTTTTTCCCCTTTTTACTTCTTTTTTTTTCTTTTTTTGGGCCTTTCTTTTTTTTTTCTTTGGCCTTTCTTTTTTTCCTTTTTTTTGCGGAGGGGCTTTACAGATTCAGCCTTTCCTCCGATGGGACAATGCTCTAATAATGATGATCATCACACTTTCATTACAACACGATATTACAACTCGATACTACAACAACAAGTATGACTCTATATGAATGCCTCCGGCGGTGTACCGGCATGTGCAATGAAACAAGAGCGACATGTATGAAAAGTTATGCATGGTGGCCTTGCCACAAATACGATGTCAACTACATGTTCATGCATGGCAATATGACAATATGATGCGTGTTGTATGAACGGAACGGTGGAAAGTTGCATGGCAATATATCTCGAAATGGCTATGTAAATGCCATGATAGGTAGGTATGGTGGCTGCTTTGAGGAATATATATGGTGGGTGTATGGTACCGGCGAAAGTTGCGCAGTACAAGAGAGGCTAGCAATGGTGGAAGGGTGAGAGTGTGTATAATCCATGGACTCAACATTAGTCAAAAGAACTCATATACTTATTGTAAAAATTTACGAGTCATCAAAACAAAGCAATCAACGCATGCTCCTAGGGGGGAGGTTGGTAGGAGTTAACCATCGCATGCCCCCGACCTCCACACAAAGGTTGATACTTTACAAATACCTCATGCTCTAACTTCGTCACATAGCGGTTCACCATACGTGCATGCTACGGGGATCACTAACCTTAACACAAGTATTTCTCAATTTCATAATGACTCCACTAGCATGACTCTAATATCACTATCCTCATATCTCAAAACATTTATCAAGCATCCAACTTCTCATCATATTCAATGCACTTAGTGTGAAAGTTTTTACTACATTGATATTGGATGTCTATCATGTGAAGACTAGTTTTATAGCCTAAACACATTACCATGCTGTTTTAATAGACTCTCAAATGGATATAAGTGAAGCATGAGAGTTCATCTATTTCTACGAAATAAAACCACCGCCGTGCTCTAACAGATATAAGTGAAGCACTAGAGCAACCAACAAACTACTCCAAAAGATATAAGTGAAGATCAATGAGTAGTTGAATAATTATGTAACTATGTGAAGACTCTCTAACATTTCAGAACTTCAGATCTTGGTATTTTATTCAAACATCAAGCAAAACAAAATAAACTAAATTTGACACTCCAAGCAAAACACATAACATGTTGCGAATAAAAATATAGCTCCAAGTATAGTTACCGATGAATGAAGACGAAAGAGGGGATGCCTTCCCGGGGCATCCCCAAGCTTAGGATTTTGATTATCTTGAATTTACTTGGGGTGCCATGGGCATCCCCAAGCTTATGCCTTTGCTACTCTTTGTTCCGTAGTCCATCAAAGCAATACTCAAAACTTGAAAACTTCACAACACAAAACTTAGACAAAAATCCTTGTGAGCTCCGTTAGTATAGGAAAGCAAACCACTACTCAAAGGTACTGTAATGAATTCATTCTTCGTTTATATTGGTGTTAAACCTATTGTATTCCAACTTCTCTATGGTTCATACTTCCCAATACTACTCATAGATGCATCGGAATAAGCAAACAACACACGAAAAACAGAATCTGTCAGAGACAGAACAGTCTGTAGTAATTTGCAGGGTTTGCATACTTCTGGAACTCCAAAAAATTCAAACTAAATTGGTACATTTGCGAAATTTTTCTACAAATCATCTGCAAAAAGAATCAAATAAAAATCATGCTGCAGTAAAATCCCACGACTACTTTAGCGAGCACTAATGATTCTGTTTTTCACAGCAAGATCACATAAACTTCACACAAGTCTTCCCTAAGGTTCTACTTGGTACAAACACTAAACAAAACATGAAACCACATCTAATCAGAGGCTAGATGCAATATTTATTCCCTAACACAGGCAAAAACAAAGAAACTAAAATAAAGTTGGGTTGCCTCCCAACAAGCGTTATCGTTTAACGCCCCTAGCTAGGCATAATGATGCTCACATAAAAGATAAGAATTGAAACATAACAGGAGCATCATGAAGCATATGAATAGCACATTTAAGTCTAACCCACTTCCTATGCATAGGGATTTTGTGAGAAAACAACTTATGGGAACGATAATCAACTAGCATAGGAAGGGAAAACAAGCATAACTTCAAAACTTTAAGCACATAGAGAGGAAACTTGATATTACTGCAATATGTAGAAGCATATGATCCTCTCTCATAATAATTTTCAGTAGCATCATGACTGAATTCAACAATATAACCATCACATAAAGCATTCTTTTCATGATCTACTAGCATAAAATTTTACTACTCTCCACATAAGCAAAATTCTTCTCATCAATAGTAGTGGGAGCAAACTCAACAAAATAACTATCATGTGAAGCATAATCCAATTGAAAGCTAAAATCATGATGACAAGTTTCATGTTTATCATTATTCTTAATAGCATACAAGTCATCACAATAATCATCATAGATAGCAACTTCGTTCGCATAATCAATTGAAACCTCTTCCAAGATAGTGGATTCATCACTAAATAAATTCATGACCTCTCCAAATCCACTTTCATCAATATACTCATCATAAATAGGAGGCATGCTTTCATCATAATAAATTTGCACATCCAAGCTTGGGTGACTAACAATATCATCTTCATCAAACATAGCATCCCCAAGCTTGTGGCTTTGCATACCATTAGCATCATGGATATTCAAATGATTCACACTAACAACATTGCAATCATGCTCATCATTCACATATTTCATGCCAAGCATTCTATGTAATTCTTCTTCTAGTACTTGAGCACAATATTCCTTCCCATCATTTTCACGAAAGATATTAAAAAGATGAAGCATATGAGGTAACCTTAATTCCATTTTTTTCTAGTTTTCTTTCATAAACGAAACTAGTGATAAAACAAGAAACTAAAAGATTCGATTGCAAGATCTAAAGATATACCTTCAAGCACTAACCTCCCCGGCAACGGCACCAGAAAAGAGCTTGATGTCTACTACGCACCCTTCTTCTTGTAGACGTTGTTGGACCTCCAAGTGGAGAGGTTTGTAGGACAGTAGCAAATTTCCCTCAAGTTGATGACCTAAGGTTTATCAATCCATGGGAGGCATAGGATGAAGATGGTCTCTCTCAAGCAACCCTGCAACCAAATAACAAAGAGTCTTTTGTGTCCCCAACACACCCAATACAATGGTAAATTGTATAGGTGCACTAGTTCGGCGAAGAGATGGTGATACAAGTGCAATATGGATGGTAGATATTGGTTTTTGTAAAGTGAAAATATAAAAACAGCAAGGTAGCAAGTGGTAAACGTGAGCATAAACGGTGTAGCAATGCTAGTAGAGAAGGCCTAGGGTTCATACTTTCACAAGTGCAAGTTCTCTCAACAAGGATAACATAACTGGATCATATTACTAGCCCTCAACATGCAACAAAGAGTCAATCCAAAGTCACTAATAGCGGAGAACAAACGAAGAGATTATGGTAGGGTACGAAACCACCTCAAAGTTATTCTTTCTGATCGATCTATTCAAGAGTCCGTAGTAACGTTCAATCTATCATAGAGTTCTGACTAGAATAACACCTTAAGACACAAATCAATCAAAACCCTAATGTCACCTAGATACTCTATTGTCACCTCAAGTATTCGTGGGCATGATTATAAGATATGCATCACACAATCTCAGAAACATCTATTCAACCAACACATAGAACTTCAAAGAGGGCCCCAAAGTTTCTATCGGAGAGTCAAGACGTAAACGTGTGCCAACCCCTATGCATAGATTCCCAAGGTCACGGAACCCGCAAGTTGATCACCAAAAGATACATCAAGTGGATCACATGATATCCCATTGTCACCACAGATAAACACGTGCAAGACATACATCAAGTGTTCTCAAATCCTTAAAGACTCAACCCGATAAGATAACTTCAAAGGGAGAACTCAATCCATTACAAGAGAGTAGAGGGGGAGAAGAAGATCCAACTAGAATAGCAAAGCTCGCGATACATCAAGATCGTTCCATCTCAAGAACACGAGAGAGAGATCAAACACATAGCTACTGATACATACCCTCAGCCCTGAGGGTGGACTACTCCCTCCTCATCATGGAGAGCGACAGGATGATGAAGATAGCCACCGGAGAGGGATTCCCCCCTCCGGCAGGGTGCCAGAACGGATGCAGATTGGTTTCCGGTGGCTACAGAGGCTTTCGGCGGCGGAACTCCCAATCTAGGTTAATTTCCGAAGGTTTCAGTATTTATAGGAATTTTTGGAGTCGGGGCCAAGTAAAGGGGAGCTACGGGCCGTCCTCTAGATAGGGGGGCGCGCCCTCCACCCTCGAGGGCAGCCCGGGCTCTCCTGGCCCACCTCTTTTGCTTCGGGGGCTTCTTTTGTTCCATAAAAAATCATAAAAAATTGGCTCGTATGGACTCCGTTTGATATTCCTTTTCTGTGCAACCCTAAAACAGGAGAAAAACAGAAACTGGCACTGGGCTATGGGTTAATAGGTTAGTCCCAAAAATCATATAAAAGTGTATAATAAACCCATAAGACATCTTAGAAGGATAATATAATAGCATGGAACAATCAAAAATTATAGATACGTTGGAGACGTATCACCAAGCTTACCCCCCCCCCCCGGCAGAGGGCCCGTGGTCGCCGAGGGTGCCGCTGGCGTCGCCTTTCTGCCTCCTTGGTATTGTCCTGGTTTTCGGTCGCCCCAACGGAGGTCGAGGGTGGCGCAATGCGGGGCCCTCGTCTAGCGATATAAAGTAAGGATCAGGCCTATGAAGATCTCCGCCTGTGACACTCTCACGTAATAATGAGTGGGGCTGTACACGCCCCGGAGTCTCTGGAGAGCCGCCCTCGGGCCTCGGGGGCTCCCTCCCACGCCCTAGTGGCAGCACTTAGCTCCGCGCTGGTGAGATGACTGAAGACTAGATAGGAGCCGGACGCAGCTATTTGCTTTCCTCGCCTTCCTTTTTGTAATTGGATTCACCGTGTCTTTCGAGTTGAATTTGAAGTCTCGCTTATTGCCAAAATGGGGGGAAGTTCTCTTTGATTTCTGCTGGATTTGTCCACTTCTGGTTGTCTCAAAAATCTTACCCCGGGCCCTCAGGCCCGGGGGCCAATCCCACTTGGCATGCCGCTGCAACCTCGGCAGGATCCTTGTCGGGCAATAGCCTACGCGCCGCAATTATGCCACATAGGCATCCTGCCATGGCCAACGGAATGCCACTGGCGCTGTTCCCCGGAGCAGGGCCAAGCACTGCTCAGGAGGCCTATGGTGCGGAGCGACAGCTGACCATCTCAAGAGGAAGGCGGTCCCACGGCCTCACAACCCTCACGAAGGCGGGGAAGATCTAGATAAGGTGCCACAACAACTAAGTTAGAATGGCTTGACGGCACACACATCAGGTTCGGATTCAATCACCAAACAAAAAGGAAGAAAGAGGAATACTGGTTTACACGCATAGGGGGCTCCCCGTCAAAATGCTCTCATACCCCACGAGGCCCTTTCTAAGTTTACACGTGCAGGAACAGGTCAGAAGAATACGAGCTCAATCGGACATATCACTCGCCGAGCCGTCCAAGCCACCGTCGTATGCGCCGCTAATGCTATCACTGGACGCATCTCCGGCGTCTTCAAATGTGCCCCTTCATCCGCCAAGACCACGGCGTCATCATCATCGGTGGCGAAGGCTTGGACTAGAGCATCCACGTGGTCATCCACCCAGTGCGCCTAGTTGTCTCGGACAGCTCCGGGCACAGGGGTGATGGCAGCATCAAAGTCAAAACTAGGATGAATGTTCTGGAGGTGGCTGAAGACCCGCGAGAACACACGACCCAGGAGGCCGCGACTTTTCTCCTCGACAAGGCGGCGGGCCCTCATGGCCCGGTTCTCCAGGCGCGTCACGATCTCGATGAAGAAAACAAGATGGCCGGCGTAGTCCTCCATGTGGGGGTCAGGGGCGTTCTCCTCGCAGATGGTTCCCAGCACCCGGTTCGCCCTCGACCGAAGGGTCCAGAGCATGGGGCCATGCTCATGCTACAGCACGAGTCGACGGTCGTCCTCGTCCTCGCGCTGTCGTGCAAGGACAGTGGCCTCATCAACCTGTCTTCGAAGCAAGGCCAGCTCTGCCTGCGCGGAGGCCAAGTCGGCCTAGGCAGAAGACTGGGCAGCCGCAGCGGCCCCCTCGCACAGATCTGCCTCCCTCATCCTCGTCCTGAGGGCGGCAGTCCTCCCGTTGGCCTCTGCTCTCTGGAACTCCAACTTCAAGTTATACCACTCGGCGAGGTCCGCGTGGGCCTTCGCCACCCTCCGGTCGATCCTCCTGGACTATGGACTCGCGAGCGGAGACGGCGTCCTCAGCCAGGGTCACGTGGCGCTCTCTCGCCTCCAGTCGCTCAAGCTCCAGGCTGCGCTCCATGGCCTCCAACATCAGCGCCTCCTCGCGCCTCAAGACCTCCGCCTCGTCGAGGGGCATCCTCCGCATCGACGCCAGGGCGGCCCTACGCACCTCAGCGTGGTCTTCCAAGTCGGCATTTAAGACTTGAAGCTCTAGGAGGCGCCTCTCCGCGGCCTCACGACGGACATTAGCTTCCCAGGCCTCTTCCATAGCTCGAGCACAAGCCTCTCACGAGGCGGCGAGGGAAGCATCTGCCTTCGCACTGGTGCTCTCATGCTGGAGGCGCCCAAGGTTGATGGCCACCCTTAGCCGGCGCCACTCGTCCAGCAGTTGAAGACCTTCAGCCTCAAGGCAAGCGTCAGCCCCATCAAGCTCCTACCCAAGCCGGCCCAACGCATCCGCCGCCTCCCGGAGGAGCTCGCGGCGGGCAGCCCCGCGCCTGCACACCGACTCAAGTAGGAGACCAGGGCCGTCCTCGGCACCAGGAGCAGTTAAAGAAGTCTAAGGAGACCCGTCTCCCCCCAGAGGAGGAGCCGGTGACTCCTCCGCCCCAGGTGTCCCTCGGGTCTCAGCCGGGGCCCAGAGGGGCTGGGGCCCACCGCCTGAAGAAGACGCTAGAGCAGAAGTGGCCCCGACGTGTTCAAGAACCAAGGGGGGAGCCCCTGGCACACTCCCTAGCCCCCAGGCGGGGCAGCGGTGGAGGAACGATGAGAATGCGGGGTCGAGGCGCCAAGCTGGTGTGCTCGGCCTCGTGGGCGGCCTCACAACTAGGGAGGCGCATCGCCCAGGGGCGCCCTGAGCAGGCAAGAGGCTCACGGTCGCAGGGGACCGTTCCTTGGTGGGCGTCGCAGTCTTGGCAGGCGAGATCCTGAGGAATCACAGTCAGGAAGGAAGGAAACACACAAGAGGTCAGAAGAGCAAACTACTCACTCCTTTATGGCGATGATCCTCCTCAGCTTCAGCGGTCAGGGGGCAGCGTCGCCATCGCCAGGCACCCTCCCCCTCTTGCGAAGAACTTCAAAATTCGGTCGGAGCCGGCCTAAGCCCCGGAAACGGTCGGCAACATCGGGCGCAACCAAGGCGCCTCCCAAGGCACCACCACCCCCCTCGGGATGATGCGAAGAGCCCATGGGGGCTTTGACCTCGGGAGCATACGACAGCACTTGCACTCCAACCACTCCTTCGGGGCAACTCCCTTGAGCTCCGGAGGACGGCACTTCAGGAACTCCAGGAGGTGCCGAAGTCGAGGCAACAGTACCACCAGCACTCGGCAGCAGTTGTCCCCCAGCACTCACCGCCGGGGCAACCGCCTCCACAGCAGCAAGCGAGGGAGCTACACAGACTGGGTTCTCGCGAGACCCAACAAGCCCGGGCGAACGAAGCCCCCATTCGTCGAAAGAGGGCATCTGCCTCACGTACTCCATCTTGTTCGAGCAGCAGTACAAGAGACAGCCCTCCTGCGGTAGGCATGCCGGCGACGGATCACCTGTCAGGATCTTGAGCACTGTACGTCGCGCCTCGGAAGGAACGGCGGGCGCCTGAAGCTTCATACGGTCCTCGTGGCCAAAGAAGGCCCACATCAGCCGAGAATGGCGCTGGAGTGGAGCGACGCGACACCGGGCGAACTCCCTCACCACCATCGACGCCGTCACACCAAGCCTCCGCAGCCTGGTGATGTCTACTACCCAACCTTCTTCTTATAGACGTTGTTGGGCCTCCAAGTGCCGAGGTTTGTAGGACAGAAGCAAATTTCCCTCAAGTGGATGACCTAAGGTTTATCAATCCGTGGGAGGCGTAGGATAAAGATGGTCTCTCTCAAACAACCCTGCAACCAAATAACAAAGAGTCTCTTGTGTCCCCAACACACCCAATACAATGGTAAATTGTATAGGTGCACTAGTTCGGTGAAGAGACGGTGATACAAGTGCAATATGGATGGTAGATATGGATTTTTGTAAACTGAAAATATAAAAACAGCAAGGTAGCAAATGGTAAACGTGAGCATAAACGGTGTTGCAATGATAGGAGACAAGGCCTAGGGTTCATACTTTCACTAGTGCAAGTTCTCTCAACAAGGATAACATAATTGGATCATATTACTAGCCCTCACCATGCAACAAAGAGTCACTCCAAAGTTACTAATAGCGGGGAACAAACGAAGAGATTATGGTAGGGTACGAAACCACCTCAAAGTTATTCTTTTTGATCGATCTATTCAAGAGTCCGTAGTAACGTTCAATCTATCATAGAGTTCGTACTAGAATAACACCTTAAGACACAAATCAACTAAAACCCTAATGTCACCTAGATACTCCATTGTCACCTCAAGTATCCATGGGCATGATTATACGATATGCATCACACAATCTCAGAAACATCTATTCAACCAACACATAGAACTTCAAAGAGTGCCCCAAAGTTTCTACCGGAAAGTCAAGACGAAAACGTGTGCCAACCCCTATGCATAGATTCCCAAGGTCACGGAACCCGCATGTTGATCACCAAAACATACATCAAGTAGAACACATGATATCCCATTGTCACCACAGATAAGCACGTGCAAGACATACATCAAGTGTTCTCAAATCCTTAAAGACTCAATCCGATAAGATAACTTCAAAGGGAAAACTCAATCCATTACAAGAGAGTAGAGGGGGAGAAGCATTATAAGATCCAACTAGAATAGCAAAGCTCGCGATACATCAAGTTCATGCCATCTCAAGAACACGAGAGAGAGAGAGAGAGAGAGAGAGAGAGAGATCAAACACATAGCTACTGGTACATACCCTCAGCCCCAACGGTGGACTACTCCCTCCTCATCATGGAGAGCGTCGGGATGATGAAGATGGCCACCGGTGAGGGTTCCCCCCTCCGGCAGGGTGCCGAAATGGGGTCTAGATTGGATTTAGGTGGCTACAGAGGCTTTCGGCGGCGGAACTCTCGATCTAGGTTAATTTCCGATGGTTTCGGTATTTATAGGATTTTTTGGTGTAGGGCATAAGTCAGGGGGCTTCTGGGCTGTCCACGAGATAGGAGGGCGCGCCCCCTGCCCAGGGTGCGCCCCCCACCCTCGTGGGCAGCCCGTGGCTCTCCTGGCCCAACTCTTTTACTTCGGGGGCTTATTTTGGTCCAGAAAAAAACATCAAAAATTGGCACGTCAATTGGACTCCGTTTGATATTCCTTTACTGTAAAACCCTAAAACAGGAGAAAAACAGAAACTGACACTGGGCTCTGGGTTAATAGGTTAGTCCCAAAAATCATATAAAAGTGTATATAAAAGCCCATAAGACATCCTAGAAGGATAATATAATAGCATGGAACAATCAAAAATTATAGATACGTTGGAGACATATCAGCATCCCCAAGCTTAATTCCTCCTCGTCCTCGAGTAGGTAAATGATAAAAATAGAATTTTTGATGTGGAATGCTAACCAACATAATTTTCTATGTAGTTCTCTAAATTGTGGCATGAATGTTGAGATTTGAAAGATTCAAGACAAAAGTCTATATTGACATAAGAAATAATAATACTTCAAGCATACTAACAAAGGAATCATGTCTTCTCAAAATAATATGGCTAAAGAAAGTTATCCCTACAAAATCATATAGTCTGGCTATGCTCCCTCTTCATCACACAAAATATTCATATCATGCACAACCCTGGTTTTAGCCAAGCACTTGTTTTCATACTCTATTCTTTCAAACCTTTCAACTTTCACGCAATACATGAGCGTGAGTCATGGACATAGCACTATGTGGAATAGAGAGGTGGTTGTGGAGAAGACAAAAAGGAGGAAGATAGTCTCACATGTACTAGGTGTATCAACGGGCTATGGATATGCCCATCAATAGATATCAATGTGACTAAGTAGGGATTGCCATGCAACGGATGCACTAGAGCTAAAAATGTATGAAAGCTCAACAAAAGAAACTAAGTGGGTCTGGATCCAACTTGCTTGCTCACGAAGACCTAGGGCATTTGACGAAGCCCATCGTTGGAATATACAAGCTAAGTTCTATAATGAAAATTCTCACTAGTATATGAAAGTGACTAAACATGAGACTCTCTATCATGAAGAACATGGTGCTACTTTGAAGCACAAGTGTGGAAAAAGATAGTAGCATTGTCCCTTCTCTCTTTTCTCTCTTTTTTGGAGGGGCTTTCCTCTCTTTTTTAGCCCCTCTCTATTTTTTTGGGACATCACCTTTTTTATTTGGCCTTTATCCTTTTTTGTTTTTTTGTTTCCTCACACGGGACAATACTCTAATAATGAAGATCATCACACTTATATTGATTTACAACTCGATATTACAATTCGATACTAGAACAAAGTATGACTCTATATGAATGCCTCCGGTGGTGTACCGGGATATGCAATGAATCAAGAGTGACATGTATGAAAAGTTTTGCATGGTGGCTTTGCCACAAATACGATGTCAACTACATGATCATGCATGGCAATATGACAATATGAAGCGTGTCATATGAATGGAACGGTGGAAAGTTGCATGGCAATATATCTCGGAATGGATATGGAAATGCCATGATAGGTAGGTATGGTTGTTGTTTTGAGGAATATAAATGGTGGCTGTTTTGAGGAAGGATATATAGTGGGTGTATGGTACCGGCGAAAGTTGCGCGGTACAAGAGAGGCTAGCAATGGTGGAAGGGTGAGAGTGCGTATAATCCATGGACTCAACATTAGTCATAAAGAACTCATATACTTATTGCAAAAATCTACAAGTCATCAAAACAAAGCAATCAACGCCTGCTCCTAGGGGGGAGGTTGGTAGGAGTTAACCATCGCGCGCCCCTGACATCCACACAAAGGTTGACACTCCACAAATACCTCATGCTCTAACTTCGTCACATAGCGGTTCACCATACGTGCATGCTACGGGAATCACTAACTTTAACACAAGTATTTCTCAATTTCATAACAACTCCACTAGCATGACTCTAATATCACTATCCTCATATCTCAAAACAATTATCAAGCATCCAACTTCTCATCATATTCAATGCATTTAGTGTGAAAGTTTTTACTACATTGATCTTGGATGTCTATCATGTGAAGGCTAGTTTTATAGCCAAAGTACATTACCATGCTGTTTTAATAGACTCTCAAATGGATACAAGTGAAGCATGATAGATCAACAATTTCTACAAAATATAGCCACCGCCGTGCTCTAAAAGATATAAGTGAAGCACTAGAGCAAGTAACAAACTACTCCGAGAGATATAAGTGAAGATCAATGAGTAATTGAATAATTATGTAACTATGCGAAGACTCTCTAACATTTAAGAATTTCAGATCTTGGTATATTATTCAAACAGCAAGCAAAACAAACTAAAATAAATTGACGCTCCACGCAAAACACATATCATGTGGTGCATAAAAATATAGCTCCGATTATAGTTACCAATAGATGAAGACGAAAGAGGGGATGCCTTCCCGGGGCATCCCCAAGCATAGGCTTTTGGTTATCCTTGATTTTTACCTTGGTGTGCCTCGGGAATCCCCAAGCTTAGGCTCTTGCCACTCTTTGTTCCATAGTCCATCAAGGCAATACTCAAAACTTGAAAACTTCACAACACAAAACTTAGACAAAAATCTCGTGAGCTCCGTTAGTATAAGAAAGCAAACCACTACTCAAAGGTACTGCAATGAATTCATTCTTTGTTTATATTGGTATTAAACCTATTGTATTCCAACTTCTCTATGGTTCATACTTCCCAATACTACTCATAGATGCATTGAAATAAGCAAACAACACACGTAAAACAGAATCTGTCAAAAACAGAACAGTCTGTAGTAATCTGCTGGTTTAGCATACTTCTGTAACTCCAAAAAATCAAACTAAATTGTTAAACGTGAGGAATTTGTCTATTAATCATCTGCAAAAAGAATCAACTAAATAGCATGCTCCAGTAAAATCTGGTGACCATTCTAGCGAGCGCTAACGATTCTGTTTTTCACAGCAAGATCATATAAACTTCACACAAGTCTTCCCAAAGGTTCTACTTGGCACAAACACTAATTAAAACACAAAACCACATCTAAACAGAAGCTAGATGCAATATTTATTCCTAAACAAAAGCAAAAACAAAGAAACTAAAATAAAGTTGGGTTGCCTCCCAACAAGCGATATCGTTTAACGCCCCTAGCTAGGCATGATGATTTCAATTATGCTCGCGTAAAAGATAAGAATTGAAACATAAAGAGAGAATCATGAAGAATATGACTAGCACATTTAAGTCTAACCCACTTCCTATGCATAGGGATTTTGTGAGCAAACAACTTATGGGGACAATAATCAACTATCATAGGAAGGCAAAACAAGCATAACTTCAAAACTTTAAGCACATAGAGGGGAAACTTGATATTATTGCAACTCCTACAAGCATATGTTCCTCCCTCATAATAATTTTCAGTAGCATCATGAATGAATTCTACAATATAACCATCACATAAAGCATTCTTGTCATGATCTACTTGCATACAAATTTTACTAGTCTCCACATAAGCAAGATTCTTCTCATTCATAGTAGTGGGAGCAAACTCAACAAAATAACTATGATGTGAAGGAAAATCCAATTGAAAATTAAAATCATGATGACAAGTTTCATGGTTATCATTGTTCTTAATAGCATACAAGTCATCACAATAATCATCATATATAGCAACCTTTTTCTCATAATCAATTGGAACCTCTTCCGAAATAGTGGATTCATCACTAAATAAAGTCATGACCTCTCCGAATCCACTTTCATCAATATAATCATCATAAATAGGAGGCATGCTTTCATCATAATAAATTTCCTCATCAAAACTTGGGGGACTAAAAATATCATCTTCATCAAACATAGCTTCCCCAAGCTTGTGGCTTTGCATATCATTAGCATCATGGATATTCAAAGGATTCACACTTACAACATTGCAATCATGCTCATCATTCAAGTATTTTATGCCAAGCATTCTATGTAATTCTTCTTCTAGTACTTGAGTACAATTTTCCTTTTCATCATTTTCACGAAAGATATTAAAAAGATGAATCATATGAGGCAACCTTAATTACATTTTTTGTAATTTTCTTTTATAAACTAAACTAGTGATAAAACAAGAAACTAAAAGATTCGATTACAAGATCTAAAGATATACCTTCAAGCACTAACCTCCTCGGCAACGGCGCCAGAAAAGAGCTTGATGTCTACTACACAACCTTCTTCGTGTAGACGTTGTTGGGCCTCCAAGTGTAGAGGTTTGTAGGACAGTAGCAAATTTCCCTCAAGTGGATGACCTAAGGTTTATCAATCCATGGGAGGCGTAGGATGAAGATGGTATCTCTCAAACAACCCTGCAACCAAATAACAAAGAGTCTCTTGTGTCCCCAACACACCCAATATAATGGTAAATTGTATAGGTGCACTAGTTCGGTGAAGAGATGGTGATACAAGTGCAATATGGATGGTAGATATGGCTTTTTGTAAACTGAAAATATAAAAACAGCAAGGTAGCAAATGGTAAACATGAGCATAAACGGTGTTGCAATGATAGGAGACAAGGCCTAGGGTTCATACTTTCACTAGCGCCAGTTCTCTCAACAAGGATACCATAATTGGATCATATTACTAGCCCTCAACATGCAACAAATAGTCACTCCAAAGTCACTAATAACGGAGAACAAACGAAGAGATTATGGTAGGGTACGAAACCACCTCAAAGTTATTCTTTCTGATCGATCTATTCAAGAGTCTGTAGTAACATTCAATCTATCATAGAGTTCGTACGAGAATAACACCTTCAGACACAAATCAACCAAAACCCTAATGTCGCCTAGATACTCCATTGTCACCTCAAGTATCCGTGGGCATGATTATACGATATGCATCACACAATCTCAGAAACATCTATTCAACCAACACATAGAACTTCAAAGAGTGCCCCAAAGTTTCTACCGGAAAGTCAAGATGAAAATGTGTGCCAACCCCTATGAATAGATTCCCATGGTCACGGAACCCGCAAGTTGATCACCAAAACATACATCAAGTAGATCACATGATATCCCATTGTCACCACACATAAGCATGTGCAAGACATACATCAAGTGTTCTCAAATCCTTAAAGACTCAATCCGATAAGATAACTTCAAAGGGAAGACTCAATGCATTACAAGAGAGTAGAGGGGGAGAAGCATTATAAGATCCAACTAGAATAGCAAAGCTCGCGATACATCAAGATCGTGCCATCTCAAGAACACGAGAGAGAGAGAGAGAGAGAGAGAGAGAGAGAGAGATCAAACACATAGCTACTGGTACATACCCTCAGCCCCGAGGGTGGACTACTCCCTCCACGTCATGGAGAGCACCGGGATGATGAAGATAGCCACCGGTGAGGGTTCCCCCCTCCGGCAGGGTGCCGGAACGGGGTCTAGATTGGTTTTAGGTGGCTACAGAGGCTTTCGGCGGCGGAACTCCCGATCTAGGTTAATTTCTGAAGGTTTCAGTATTTATAGGATTTTTTGGCGTAGGGCACAAGTCAGGGGGGGCTTCTGGGCTATCCACGACATAAGTGGGTGCGCCCCCCACCCTCGTGGGCAGCCCGTGGCTCTTCTTGCCCAACTCTTTTACTTCAGGGGCTTCTTTTGGTCCAGAAAAAATCATCAAAAATTAGCACATCAATTGGACTCCGTTTGAAATTCCTTTTCT
This sequence comes from Secale cereale, assembly GCA_902687465.1. NCBI lineage: Eukaryota > Viridiplantae > Streptophyta > Magnoliopsida > Poales > Poaceae > Secale > Secale cereale. The sequence goes on from LR738715.1 coordinate 343,351,644, forward strand.
GTAAAACCCTAAAACAGGAGAAAAACATAAACTGGCACTGGGCTCTGGGTTAATAGGTTAGTCTCAAAAATCATATAAAAGTGTATATAAAAGCCCATAAGACATCCTTGAAGGATAATATAATAGCATGAAACAATAAAAAATTATAGATACGTTGGAGACGTATCACCTGGCGAATCGGAACCAAACAGGAGCTAGCTTCGGACTAGCAAGCCTCACATGGCCCCAGCCGGACCTCGGAGTGGCTAGGCTCCGGGGTGGGAGGAGCAGGGGCTGCGCACACCGAAACGACGAACACCCACTGCTTCCTGAAGCCACCAACAATCGGCTCAAGGTCAAAATCTATGCCCGTGTTGGCCGTTGTCGTGATGGTTTGGAAGGACACGCATCCAGAGCATTGGTGTGCCTCCATCAAATGGAGCGAGAAGAAGTGTCGGAACAAGGCCACGAAGGAGCAATGCCCACCATGGCCTCACAGACGGAGAAAACGGCGAGGAGGATGATGGACTGAGGGTCAAGATGCAGCGCGCTGATTTGATAGTGCAATAGCACTGCATTGAAGAAGGTTGAGAAGGGAGGTATCAAGCCAACCCAAAGGGCATGAAGATGAAGGGGGACCTCGATGGCAGACCTGTCAATCGTGACGCGAGAAGCAGGCCAAGCCACCGTCTCCCCCACTCGTTGGAGACGGCGGCGAGCGCCGGGCGCACCTTCTCCATCATCTCTTCATTAATCACCACCGACTGCTCGGTGGCGGGCATGAAAACTGGCGGCGAGGAAGCCGGGGCGCAGGGCTCCGCTCCCCTTCCCTTCTTTTTACTAGGAGCCATGGCGACGAGGGGATATGGTGTTGGATCTTTCCGGAGAAGGGGATTCAGAAGATGAATAAAACCGCCGAGTGCGCCGCTGACAGAGAAGGCAGAATCGAGCGGGTAACGGTGGCAGCCGGCCGGGCGAAAATCGAGGCTATATGGGGAAGTGGAGACGCCCACGTCCCGTCAATCGCCACATGTCAGACAGGACCGCAGGCTTTGGGGCCCGCGGCGCTCCGCACTTGGCCCTTGGCTTCGCTGCGAAGCCAAGCCGGAGCGCGCCTTGGGCCCGGGGGCTACTGTCGGTGTTCTGGGAAATGGGGTACCCAGACTTGCCTGCCTGCAGCCCAGAGCGTGGCTCGCAAGGCGGCCTAGTATGGCCCAGCCTCTTCAGCAACACTCAAGACCCTCACGAGGGGCCAAGCCTCGCGAGGCGGACAACACGAGACATCCCCTAGGGAGGCCTCGCTAGGCCGGCTCGTGAGGATCGGGGATATCAAGGCGAGGGGCACCTCGTGAGGCCCTCGTGACGTGAGCAGCGATGACCAAAGCCAGGCGGGCGCCAGCGGGCGCAGAGTGCCAGTTTCCTCTTCGATGTTAAAGGAGCAGGCGTAGGCGCGGATTCCCAAGGCGTCAGGCAAAGGTTTCCATATCGGTGAAACAAGACCAAGACCAGCAGGATGGCAGGACGGAGGTCATCGCGGAGCCCACGACGGCGTCACCACCAGAACCTTTGGCAACGAAGACCCCTTTTGTCAGGATAGCTTGTACTAGTTGTCCCCCTTTAAATTTGGCCGTTGTGGGATTCCTTCCCGCTCAATATTCGGGAAGAGGACCCTGGCCACTATAAATAGGACTAGCCACCACCATAGCTAAGGGATCGGATCAACCAGACCTCCCACACACCACAAGCTCACCTGAGCCAAAGAACATCTCACCTCAAGAGGCAGTTCATCCATCTTCCCCTGCCTACAAGGCAATCCACCACACCACACTGGATTAGGGTGTTACACCACAACGGTGGCCCGAACCAGTATAAATCTTGTGTCTCTTGTTCATTGGATCTGACGAGCTAGGCTTAGGGCTGTTGAGTAGACGAGCTAGGGCGGAAGGAGAGATCTGTGTGCACACCCCAGAGTTCAAACCTTAAGGGTTTTGCCGGAACCCGAAATCCGACAAAAGAACATTCACATCCGTAGATTCATTATTATTCTCAATCAACGTGGACAAAGGCATATCATTAGGATTAGAAAACACACTCTTAGTAACAAATAATTTCATAAGTTCATCCATCTTTCCACTTAAAATACTAATCTCTTCAATAGCATGTACTTTTTTACTAGTGGATCTTTCTGTGTGCCATTGAGAGTAATTAACCATAATATTATCTAGGAGTTTAGTAGCTTCTCCTTATGTGATTTCCATGAAAGTGCCCCTCGCGGCTGAATCTAAAAGATTTCTAGAAGCAAAATTCAATCCAGCATAAAAGTTTTGTATAATCATCCATAAGTTCAAACCATGTGTAGGGCAATTATGTATCATTAATTTCATCCTCTCCCAAGCTTGTGCAACATGCTCATGATCAAGTTGCTTAAAATTCATAATATCATTCCTAAGAGAGATAATCTTAGCAGGAGGAAAATACTTAGAGATAAAAGCATCTTTGCAGTTATTCCATGAATCAATACTATTTCTAGGCACAGAAGAGAACCAAGTTTTAGCACGATCTCTAAGCGAAAATGGAAATAGCTTCAATTTAAAAATATCATTATTTGTATCTCTCTTCTTTTGCATATCGCACAAATCAACAAAGTTGTTTAGATGGGTAGCGGCATCTTCACTAGGAAGGCCGGAAAATTGATCTTTCATAACAAGGTTTAACAGAGCAGCATTGATTTCACAAGATTCAGCATCGATAATAGGAGCAATTGGAGTGCTAATAAAATCATTATTGTTGGTATTGGAAAAGTCACACAATTTGGTATTTTCTTGAGCCATAGTGACAAACAAGCAATCCAACACACAAGCAAACAAGAAGCAAGCGAAAAGAGGCGAACAAAAAAAACAAAAAAAAGGCAAGGGTGAAGTGGGGGAGAGGCAAATCGCAAATAATGTAATGTGAGGGATAAGTGTTTGTGATGGGTACTTGGTATATGACTTTTGCGTAGATCCCACGGGCAACGGCGCCAGAAATTCTTCTTGCTACCTCTTGAGCTTGCGTTGTTTTCCCTCGAAGAGGAAAGGGTGGTGCAGCACAGTAGCGTAAGTATTTCCCTCGGTTTTTGAGAACCAAGGTATCAATCCAGTAGGAGACCACACGCGAGTCCCTCGTACCTACACAAACAAATAAGAACCTTGCAACCAACGCGATAAAGGGGTTGTCAATCCCTTCTCGGCCACTTGCAAAAGTGAGATCTGATAAAGATAATAAGATAGTATTTTTGGTATTTTGTTTTATAGATTGAAAGTAAAGATTGCAAAATAAAAGTAAAGTAAAGATAAATGGTTGATGGAAGATAGACCCGGGGGGCATAGGTTTCACTAGTGGATTCTCTCATGATAGCAGATTTCTACGGTGGGTGAACAAATTACTGTCGAGCAATTGATAGAAAAGCGCATAGTTATGAGAATATCTAGGCATGATCATTGTATATAGGCATCACATCCGTGAAAAAGTAGACTGAAATGATTCTGCATCTACTACTATTACTCCACACACCGACTGCTATCCAGCATACGTGCCTTGCTGCCCCTGCCGTCACTGGGAAAGGACACCGCAAGATTGAACCCAAAGCTAAGCACTTCTCCTATTGCAAGAACTACCAATCTAGTAGGCCAAACCAAATATTGTTCATAGATAATCTTGATCATAAACCCACAATTCATCGAATCTCAAAAAACACACAGCAAAAAGAATTACATCGAATAGATCTCCAAGAAGATCGTGGAGAACTTTGTATTGAGATCCAAAGAGAGAGAAGAAGCCATCTAGCTAATAACTATGGACCCAAAGGTCTGTGGTAAACTACTCACAACTCATCGGAGAGGCTATGGTGTTGATGTAGAAGCCCTCCGCGATCGATGCCCCCTCCGGTGGAGCTCCGGAACAGGCCCCAGGATGGGATCTCACGAGTACAGAAGGTTGTGGCAGTGCAATTAGGGTTTCGTGGTGCTCCCCGATGTTTTCAGGGTACGAAGGTATATATAGGAGGAAGAGGCACGTCATGGGAGCCACGAGGGGCCCACGAGGGTGGGGGGTGCGCCCACCCCCTGGGCGCGCCCCCTGCCCTCGTGGCTGCCTCATTCCTTCCCTGGCGTGTACTCCAAGTCTTCTGTGTTGTATTTGTTCCAAAAATGACTCTCCCAAAGGTTTCATTCCGTTTGGACTCCGTTTGATATTCCTTTTCTGCGAAACACTGAAATAGGCAAAAACAACAATTTGCACTGGGCCTTGGGTTAGTAGGTTAGTCCCAAAAATAATATGAAAGTGTATAATAAAGCCCATTAAACATCCAAAACAGATGATATAATAGCATGGAACAATCAAAAATTATAGATACGTTGGAGACGTACCACTCCTCGTCGGGTTGCGCATGGGGGTATCGGGATGGACTGCGCCGCTCGTTGCCATCACCTTCTCGAGCGCTGAGGCGGATCTCGCCACCTCATTCCCCACATCCGCAGTGGTTGCGAGTTTCCCTACACCATGGACACTGCCAACATCCGCGGTTACCGCGCCCTGCTGCTTCACCACTTCTTCGGCCACTGCGCCGGCGTCGCCACGAGCTTTGTCCATCGGATAGGTGGAGGCGATGAAGGTGAGGAAGAGGATGCGGTGGGGGAGAGCGAGACGGTGCGGTGGAGGCAGTGGAGGAGAGCGAGACGACGCCGGTGGGGGAGAGGAAGACGTTGCGGTAGGGAGGGGATTTAGGGGAAATGGTAGGGGCAATGGAGGTGGTTGCCCCTCTTTATATGATGGGACGTTTTGGGCATATCCGTGGACACGTACTACCCCACGGCCGCACACGACTGCGCTCTTACATGCGCCCACGTATACGTGGCCCCACTCATCAGAGTTAACGGTCAAAGGCATTGACCCGACGGCAACGTCCGTTATAACCTGCTCTGAGGTTTTCGGGCAAGGGAGTGGGGAAAAGTGAGCAAAAGTTAATAGAGTGGGGATGAATGAGTAGAGCTAAGGAACCAGGGGCACAGAAATAGAAATCCCTATCGTTTTCTACTGTAACAAATCACTAAATTTATTATTAAACAATTCATACTAAATTCTGCTGCATATTTTAATACTCCTATCCTCAAATAGAATAATTAAACAAGCAAACATATGCAAACAATGCAATCATAACCGCAATATGTCTAAACAGAACAGTTTCTAAAGGCCGAAGTAAGATCCATACTTATTTAACTCAGAAAATTCTAAAAATTTACCACACTATAGAAAATTTATCATAGCTTATTTTGTCAAAATTTTAAGCTTTTATCACATTCTTACTTTTCTCGAGAATTCATGCAATAGCATGCAACTTTCTGTTTTGAAACAACAACTCGTATACTTGCAAATTGAGCATGGTAAAGGCTATACTTGACAATTTTATTTAAATAAAAGATAAAGAACATTATTATAAATTACAGCAAGAACATCCAACTACAAGAAAATGATGCTCGAAGCAAAACACATATCATGTGACACATAAAAATATAGCTCCAAGCAAGGTTAGAGAAAATGTTGAAGATGAAAGAGGGGATGCCTTCCGGGGCATACTCAAGCTTAGTTGCTTTGGTATTCCTTGAATATTACCTTGGGGTGCCTTGGTCATACCCAATCTTAGGGTCATGCCACTCCTTATTCTCATAGGAATATCTCACCCAAAACTTGAAAACTTCAATCACACAAAACTTAACAGAACTTCGTCAGATAAGTTAGTATGATAAAGAGCAAATCATTCATTTTGGTACTGTTAAAGACAACATAAATAATAGTTTCCACATAATGCCTACAATAATCTGTCATTTCCACAATTTATATCACTTAATATAAGCTATGGAAACACTAAGATAAGCCAACTATGCATTGAAAATAGAATCTATAAAAATCAGAACAATTTGCAATTATCTGGACAATGACCATAGTTCTGCAACTCTTATACTTTTGAAAAATTAGTACAACATAGGAAATCTGTATATTAATCATGTGTAGTTCAGAAAATTATTACATTCTAGGAATTTATACAATCTTCTCCACTAGATGCAAAACTTTCTGTTTTTGCACAACATCATAAAACATGATTACTACAGTAAAACATAATTACTACAGTAGCTTAAACATGTGTACCCACAAAAATAGTTGGTAGAAATATTGGGTTGTCTCCCAACAAGCGTTTTTCTTTAATGCCTTTTTAGCTAGGCATAATGATTTCAATGATGCTCACATAGAAGTAAAGAATTGAAACATAATGGGAGCATCATGAAGCATATGACTAGCACATTTAATCCTAACACACTTCATACGCATAGGGATTTTGTGAGCAAATAATTTATGGGAACAAGAATCAACTAGCATAGGAAAGCAAAACAAGCATGACTTCAAAACTTTCAGCACATAGAGAGGAAACTTGATATTATTGAGATATTTAAAAGCAAATGTTCCTCTCTCATAATAATTTTAGTAGCATCGTGAATGAATTCAACAATATAACTTTCACATAGACACTACTGCAGGTTGCTACTAACGCGACACTACGATCAGAGACCCTTCGATGAAACTGTGTGCGATGCCATAATCGCAAACGCCGGTGTAAAAACCGTCAAAAAGGTGAAAATGTATGCGATGGAGGATGCATCAAACACGGTTCATATTTTTGTTGCGTGTTCGATGCAGGGCTTACGGTTCAGTTCAATTAACTGTTTGCGATAAGGAGGAACAAAAGAAACGGGTAGCCAGATGAAGGTGTGTGTGATATACATCATACGGTTCGCTCGGATGAACTGTTTGTGATTAGGCAACACAAAAGAAGCGGTCAGCCAGATCAAGGTGTGTGCGATATATGGCATGTGGTTCACTCGGATAAATTGTTTGCGTTGAGACAAGAGAACATAAATGGTTCAATATAACAAGATGTGTGTGATACGCGGCAAACAAGTCTGTAAACAGAAATGTGTGTGAAGACCGATAATAACATAGACGATTGCTTCTAATAAGACGTATGTGATATGCTCTGTCTACACAACATCTATTGGCCATTGGGTTACGGGCGGTCATCTGGGTACACCATAAGGATGCGAAGAGGGCATCCTATATCAGCAAGGACTAGTTGTTCCACCAATAGCTCATCTAAGAGAACTCTCAAGTTAATTTTGCTCAAGCTGGAGCAGCCATGAGATGGGTGATCGGATGGGAAGTTGTCAAAAAAATTCAAAACCCACTGATGGGATGGATCATAAATGTCCTTGTTTTGTTTTGTTTTTTAACACATGTTAAAGAAGGTCTACCGCATTACTTTTTGACAATGTGCGACACGTGGCATACAGTAGATCCATCCGACCTGTTTGTGATGGAATAAGCTGTGTGTGTTGTGGGGTGGAATTATCCTCAAGGTCCTTGTTTTGAATTTTTTTAACACATGTTAAAGAAGGTCTACCGCATTACTTTTTGACAATGTGCAATACGTGGCATACAGTAGATCCATCCGACCTGTTTGTGATGGAATAAGCCGTGTGTATTGTGGGGTGGAATTAACCTCAAGGTGCTTGTTTTGATGAAATTTAACACATGTTAAAGAAGGTCTACCACATTACTTTTTGACAATGTGTGATACGTGGCATACAGTTGATCCATCCGACCTGTTTGTGATGGAATAAGCCGTGTGTGTTGTGGCCAAACGCTTGCTAGTATTCAACTGTTTGCGATTGATGAATTCATCACCGACGGGTTCCCTAGTGTGGTTCGTCTTCATCTGATCATCATCTACTTCTTGTGCTAGCTCGATGTTCCTTCTATGCTAAGTTTCCATTAATTGATGGTGTTTTGTGAACACACCACCGTTTCCCGCCATTTCCTCACCTGTTTCCCGCCACCCAGCGATATTGCACATAAACCTAGGCGGTGCGCGGCACTCTGAGGCGTAAGCGCAGCCTGTATCACATCCACCTTTTCCAAGCATGCCAACCCATCAAAGCGCCGCCTCTACCCAACCTCGTCAATGAGGAAAATGAGCAGGCGCCACAGCCCATCGAGGCCGAGGCGCTCCCTGGCAACGCGATGGACGACGTCGTGATGCGTGTCATCGCCAGGGTTGAGCAGACCTTTGGCGCATGGCGCTTGAGCGCCGCGGATCAAGATAGGCATGTCAGTGCCGACAGGCTGCAGCTCACCGCACAACATGATCGATGGCGCGCCGCAGAGCAAACTAGGTGCATCCGCGCCGATAGGCTACGGAGTGAGAGGCGCGGCGCGCCGCACAGCAAGAGCGGATCCATCGGTGCTTGCCTGCTGTCGACACGGCATCGTAGCTGGGTACACGTCCTGTCAGTACCCCCATTCCTCGCCAGGAGTGGGCAGAGGCCCTCAACGTCGTACTTGCGCTAGAGGCCGGACGCATCGTACTTGCATCAAACGCCCGCCACACCGTTCGCATGGGTGGTGCCATTCGCCTTGTCTGCAGCCCGCTGGATGCCAACGCGCTGGTCCATAGGCTCGAGCACCTCCTTGGCCCATGTGTCCACCTGGGCGCAGTAGAGGAACATGGTCGTCTCATCCTCGAGCTGGTGATCTCCGATGAAATAGCCAACTTGGAGCTTGAGATCGCGCTGCATATGTACCGCGAGCGTGTCGACCACTTGGACGAATGCTTGCACGAGTTCACTGTAATGCCCAGGATGGGACTATATCTCCTACGTGTCGAGGCACGACTTAGAGATATAAGCCCATGCTGGAATGATCGCAAGTTTGGTACCTTTGCACATCTCATGTAAAAATGGGGATGGAAAACTGAAAAGATAGTTGGCTTACACTCGCCACGTCACACAAATACATTACATGTCCAATCATCATTCAATAAAACATCACAGCCCATCTAAGGGTAAAGATCCAAATGACAAGATACCAAACATAGCATTAAACCACAGATCTAGATCGAATCCTAGTAGAAGCTCTACTGATCAACCGGATAGTTCACATAGTAACGGCTACGCTCCTCGTCGTACTCCCAGTCTAGCTCAGTGCCATCGCCTGTGTAGCTCACCATCGTACCTGCATCTGGTGTGTTGAAGTAACTGTGAGCCACAGAGGACTCAGCAATCCCGTTCCCGGGTAATACGACTATTTAAGCCTTGGGTGTGGAACAAGGCTGAAGAAAGAATAAGAGCCTGCAGCAGCACTAGCCTAGCTTACGTAAAAGAGAGCGAGAAGAGAAGGTGCCTCGATCGAGAGATGATCACGAAGTGATCCTAACTAGCCAGTCAAACATAACCCCACCGTGTTCATCTCCCGAATCCCCTTCGGAAAATGACAGTCACGGTACTCACGCTGGTAGTGTATTGGAACATGGTGTCAAGTTTCCTACAACCGGATATTAACAAGCTCCCATCTGCCACATAACCGCGGGCACGGCTTTCGAAAGTTCAAACCCTGCAGGGGTGTTCCAACTTGGCCCATGACAAGCCCACGATCCGCGGAGTCGCAACTCCAAGGTGGGAAGACCCGAGTATTCTCGGAATCCCGTGCTCAAGATACTCCGAACTAAGGTAAGGCTAATCCAGCAAATCCTCCCGGCGTGCCAACACCCTGACAGTAGCCGCGCGTATCTAGTCTCAGGCCACGACCGGATGGGACAAGCTACGGGTTTATATCAATCCTCGAGTTTCCTCGTGGTGACCCCGCAGGTTGCCCAGTTCGGACCAACACTCATGTGGAGCACTGGCCCGGGGTTGTTGATTAAGAACTCGGGTTTGCAAGACCCTATGCAAGTTTTATTATTTATTAGGCAAATAGTACCAATGTTGGGACTTGCTGGAAAAGATTTAGAACTTAGCGGTTTATCGAGGGGGTCCCATAACCCCAACCGTGTGAGGAACGCATAATCAAGGAACATAACACCGGTTTATACGGTTCCTAGCGGCATGAGTGGAACAAATCACCAAGCAAATGGCTTGGCCTTCCACCCATTGCCAATATATAGATGATTTCATTTAAGCATTTATATAGTGTGATATAACCCAACAAACTTCAAAGTGAAGCAAGCATCTTCAATCTTCACCTGCAACTAACATTGCTATAAGAGGGGCTGAGCGAAGCGTACTTAGCCATTCAACGGTTTGCATAGGTAGGGTGGTTAAACAGGTTCATGGTTACAATAGGAGGCTGACAGGAAAACATGGGCACCGAGGCAAAACTATAGATCGAGACTTCTAGCAATAGGCAAAGATAGTAATGTTATCGGGGTTCGATCATCTTGCCCGAAGAGTTGTCGATGGGGTCGTAAGAGGGGTCCTCGTTCTCAAGCTCGGTAGTAACCTCGTGCTCGTACTTGTACTCGGTCTCAGCTTCCGGCACTACTCAACACAAACACACAAGGCACGAAATCAACAAGATGCAATGCACAAGAAAATGCTAGATGCATGACTGATGCACTATGGGAGCACATGGAGCATGACAAAATGCGATCAAGCAAAAGTGCTTCAAAACATGATAACAATAGGATATTATGAATCTACATGAAAAGTCACACAAGTTTCATATAGGACTTGCTCAAATCAGAGCTACGGGCTAAAAGTTACACCCAAAACAATAAACATGCACAAGCTGAAAATTACAGCCACATAGCAACTTTGGAGCAATAGATAAATAAGCTACACCACTCAAACATCATGGCAAAGGGCATGGACATAAACTAGACATGTCCTACAGCAAATAAGTCCATTGAAGCATCCCCAAAGGAGCCATGGATCAATAGCAACAAGCTATGACATATTGAACTTGACAACAAAAAACCTTACAGCAGTAATTTATTGCAACTTGGGAGCAAAAGTTAAATGTGCTACAACCACTTAAATAAGCATGTGAGAGCATGAATGGATAGCCAACAATATATACAACAAGGAATCATCAAGAGTCACTCCAAAACTATCATGGATTGGCCTAGAACAACAAGCAAACATGGCATGTGGAAATTACAGATTCCAGACTTAGTGAAATTTCACTAAGTGTTAAAACAGCAGTTTCATCATGGCATCTTTGAGAGAAAGTTTAAGTCACCTCAAATCATATCAAGACAAGTGGTAAGAACCACAGCAAAGTACACATGATGGTGAATCCAAAACATCTAAGCATGCATCGAGGGGACAAACACATCAATAGCAACGAGTTCCTCTACGAGGCATCTCGTAACAAGTTTAGCGACATAACAGCCACATAGCACTTTGCAAAGGAGATAAACATGGCAAGATGATATCTATCATGCAAGCTAAAGCAATCAACATGTAGAGCATATCATGACGAACACGTGGACATCTCATTTGCTTCATTTGGATGAACATGCAAAAAGTTATCACATTGCAAAGATGGCATGAAAACATCTACTAACAGCAGTTTATAACGAGTTGCACTCTTCCAACAGATATTTAAGCATCTAGATGACCTCAAACATGCATGGCACAATGTAACAAAAAGTAGTACAAGTCTCCACGAACATTTTGACATATCATTCACTCAAATCGGACCAGCACACAAAAAGTTATCCACGTTTGAAAACAGCATCAGACAAAGAAAAACTCAGGACTTAGCAGAAAAACAACCTCCTCGGAGTCAGATCTGGTCAACGCGGGTCGGGTTCACCGGGCGAAGCGGATCGGACCCGCGGGGAAGTGGATCGGGCGGAGGCCGGAGCGGATCGAAGCGGGCGGCGGCCCTCGGGCCCATTAGGGCTGGCGCGGCGGCTGCAGATCGGGGAATCCTCCCGATCCTCGATTGGAGCGGCGGCGGCGGCTGCTGGGCCGCCCGGCCTGGCGGAGCCCAGTGGGGCGAGGCGAGCGCGAGGTGGGCCTAGGGCGTCGGCCCACCCGGGCGCTGCAGCGGCGGAGCGTTGGGCCTAGGGTTTCGGCCCAGGCGGTTGGTGGCGAGGGGATCGCGATCGGGGGCTCCTCCCCTGATCCGATCGAGCGGGCGGCGGCGAGGCCCTTCGAGGCTGGCGGCGGGGCGAGCTGCGGGAGCCGGCGGGAGGTGGCCCGGCCGGTGGGGTGGCGGCGCCGGCCGGCGGGGACGGTGCGGTGGCCGGAGAGGGTGGCGGCGCGGCGGCTCTTGGCGGCGGGGAACCTCCTCCGGCGAGGATTCCGGCGACCGGCGGGGATTCCGGCGAGCTCCGGCCGGAGTGGAAGGAGGAGGCTGGAGGTAGAAGAAGATGGCTAGGGTTTGCTTATTTTGGGGCAAAAATTGGGGAAGGTGGACAAATATATAGGCACAAGGAGCTAGGGTTGTCCAAATGAGGTGTGGTTTTCGGCCACGCGATCATAATTGGATGGCCTAGATGAAGGGAGGGGTTTGGGTTGGTTTGGTGGGCTGTTGGAGGGGTGTCTTGGGCCTCAAAGTGGAGGTACTTTCAGCCCACGAGAATAACTATTGGGGTAGCAAACGAACTCCAAACGCGACGAGATTTGACACGCGGGTTACACACACCAAAACAACAACGCACAACAAGTCTCACGCCAAACCGGAAATGTTACACGGCCAAACACCAAAGTAGGTCACGGGGACGCCACAGACACGTGAGGGAGCTCCGGAACGCGAAACGGACAACGGAAAGGAACGAGTGGGACCGGATGCAAACAACAACACGAATGCAATGCAATGCACATGACTACATGATATGGATGAATGCCACACACGCACACAACAAAACGACGAAAACCCGAAAGACGAAGAACCCGGAAATGGAATAGATGAAGCCAGAGATATATATATATTGCCCAAAAGGGAAAGTATTACATCCGGGGCATTACAACTCTCCTCCACTACAAAAAAATCTCGTCCCGAGATCTAGGACTGGAAAAAGGAAGGTTACTCGGAACGAAGATGATCTTCTCGTTCCCACGTAGCTTCTCGGTCGGTATGGAGTGACCACTTGACTTTCAAGAATTTGATGGACTTGTTGCTGGTCTTGCGCTCGGTTTCTTCGAGAATAGCAACTGGATGCTCTCAGTAAGACAAGTCTTGTTGAAGATCAATCTCTTCAAACGGAATCATGCGTTCAGGAGTCTTGAAGCACTTGGGGAGTTGAGACACATGAAACACATCATGAACATTGGCGAAGTTGGGAGGGAGCTCAAGTTGATAGGCTAGATCGCCTCTTTTGCCAAGGATCTTGAAAGGCCCGACGTATCTAGGAGCAAGCTTTCCTTTGATACCGAATCTTTGGGTGCCTTTCATAGGAGAAACACGGAGATAGACATGATCCCCAATGTTGAAGGCCAAATCACGATGCTTGCCGTCATAGTAGCTCTTCTGACGCGACTGAGCGGCCTTGAGATTCTCACGTATGACTTTGCACATTTCTTCGGCTTCTGAGATCAAGTCATTGCCAAGAAGTTGACGTTCACCAATCTCGGACCAGTTGAGAGGGGTACGGCACTTTCTGCCATAGAGGATTTCAAACGGAGCTTTGCCTGCACTTGCTTGAAAGCTGTTGTTGTAAGAGAACTCGGCAAATGGAAGGCAATCTTCCCATTTCATGCCAAAAGATATGACACAGGCTCTGAGCATGTCTTCTAGAATCTGATTCACTCTCTCGACTTGACCACTAGTCTGAGGGTGAAAAGCAGTGCTGAACCTGATCTTAGTGACCATGGCAGACTGAAAGGAGTCCCAGAACTTAGAAGTGAACAAACTTCCATGGTCTGAGGAGATAACTTGAGGGATGCCATGTAAGGACACAATTCTGGAAGTGTACAACTCTGCTGGTTGAGCTGCATTGATGGATTCTTTGACTGGAAGGAAGTGAGCGACTTTGGTAAGCTTGTCAATCACCACAAAGATAGGATCATTCCCTATCTTGGACTTAGTAAAACCAGTGAAGAAATCCATTTCAATGTGGTCGAATTTCCACTCGGGAATAGGAAGAGGTTGGAGAAGATCGGCTGGACGTTGATGCTCTGCCTTCACTCTTCTGCAGACATCACATTCATTCACGAATTGGGCAATCTCCCTTTTCATGCGTGTCCACCAGTAAGATTGCTTGAGGTCTTGGTACATCTTGGAACTGCCAGGATGAATGGAAAGGAGGGAATCATGTGCTTCTTCCATTATGAGCTTCCTGAGATCACCTTTGGGAACGACGAGTCTGTCCTCAAAGAACAAGGTATCTCTCTCATCAACGCGATAGCACTTGTATTTGGGAGTACCCTTTGCAATACCATGTTTCACTTTCTGAACCATAGCATCACTGAGTTGGGCCTCACGGACCTGATCTTCCAAGGTAGGAGCTACTTGAAGATTTGCAAGAAAACCTTGCGGAACAACTTGGAGGTTGAGCTTCTTGAATGCTTCACAAAGCTCAGGCTGGAACGGCTTGATAAGAAGGCTGTTGCAATATGCCTTTCTGCTCAAAGCATCTGCAATCACATTCGCCTTGCCAGGAGTGTATTTGATGCTGGGATCATACTCTTGGATCATCTCGACCCAACGAGTCTGGCGGAGGTTCAGATTTGGCTGTGTGAAGATGTACTTCAAGCTCTTGTGATCGGTGAAGATGTCGACTTTTCTGCCCAACAGAAGGTGTCTCCACGTAATCAAAGCATGTACCACAGCTGCTAGTTCAAGATCATGTGTGGGGTAGTTCTTCTCACTTGGCTTCAGCTGACGAGAAGTGTATGCCACAATTCTCTTGTCCTGCATAAGCACACCACCAAGTCCATGAAGAGAAGCATCACAGAATACTTCGTAGGGCTTGGACTCATCTGGAGGAGTAAGAACTGGAGCAGAGACGAGCTTTTCTTTGAGAGTTTTGAATGCCACTTCACAATTTGGAGACCAGTGGTACTTGACATTCTTCTGCAGCAAGTTGGAAAGAGGCTTGGCAATCTTGGAGAAGTTATCAACGAACCTTCTGCAATAGCTGGCAAGACCAAGGAAGCTTCGGAATTGCTTGACGTTCTGAGGAGATTCCCAGTTGACAATTGCTTCAACTTTCTCGGGGTTTACCGCAATACCGTCAGCAGAGATGATATGGCCCAGATACAAGACCTTATCGAGCCAAAATTCGCACTTGGAGAACTTGGCATAGAACTTATGTTCACGGAGTCTGTCGAGAACCAGACGGAGGTGCTTTTCGTGATCTTCTTCATTCTTGGAAAAAACCAAAATGTCATCTAGATACACAAGCACAAACTCGCCGGTGTAGGGGTTGAAGATGTAGTGCATCATTCTCGAGAAGGTAGGAGGAGCATTGGCGAGACCAAAGGACATGACTGTATACTCGTAGGAGCCGTAGCTCGTTCCGAAGGCAGTCTTGGGGATGTCTTCCTCGCGAATGCGAATTTGGTGATAGCCCATTCGGAGATCGAGCTTAGAGAACACTTTAGCTCCTTTGAGCTGCTCGAACAATTCATTGATGTTGGGGAGCGGATACTTGTTCTTTATTGTCTTCTTGTTCAATGGCCGGTAATCAACGCAGAGGCGCTCCGTGCCATCCTTCTTCTTGACAAATAAGACACCACAGCCCCAAGGAGACGTACTAGGCCTGATGAGACCCATATGCTCCTGTTCATCAAGCTGCTTCTTCAACTCCTTCAATTCTTTAGGAGAGAGCTTTTACGGACGCCGGCATGCTGGCTCAGTACCCGGCTCGAGTTCAATGACGAATTCCACTTGCCGGTGAGGAGGCATGCCTGGAAGTTCTTCAGGAAAGACGTCTTCGTATTCGTTTACCACCGGAATTTGAGATATGGCATTCATTTCGCCCTTGTCATTGAGAGAGAAAAGCCTGATAGTGTTATCCCTGGAGGCGAAGATAATCACATCATCATCGGAATGAGTAATCTTGAATTCCTTCTGTGCACAGTCAATTTGAGCATCATGCTGAGAAAGCTAGTCCATTCCGAGGATAAGGTCGATGTCAGAATTGCCGAGAATAACCGGATTAGCCAGAAAGCGATAATCACCCATGCGAATAGAAACATTCGGAGCCACCATACTAGAACTCAATCTCTTGCCAGGTGATATAACACTCAAAGGTCTTGGTAAAGCTTCAGAGTGAACATTATTCTTGGATGCAAATGGATATGACATGAAGGAACATGAAGCACCCGAATCAAACAAAACTTTTGCAGGGATAGAGTTAACTGGAAGGTTACCCAAAATCACATCAAAAGAGTTCTCTGCCTGAGCTGCATTCATCAGATTCACCCTTGCAGCCTTCGGATCATGCTTGACAATAGCGGTACCGACAGGTGGAGGAGGCGGAAGGCGCCTTGGGTTGTTGCACTTGTTGGAATAATGACCCTTCTGGCCACACTTGTAGCAAGTCACCTCAGAAAGAGGACGAGTAGGAGGAACACTTGGTCTTGGAGCTTGGAACTGCGACTTGGACTGCTTGTTGGAGTTGGGTGGGTGGGAGAAACCACGACAACCGGAGTTCTTGTTGATGTTGTTGTTGTAGGGAGCTCGGATCACAGGAGGAGGAGGAAGCCAAAATTTCTGTTGTTTCGCGACCACTTGAGAAGATGAGGAGGAGTGAACGGCATCTCGAATCCTCTTTTTAGAAGCCTCCATCTTGAGCTGGGCTGCCTCTTGCTTGAGCGCCATGTTATAGAATTTGTCGAACTCCTCAGGCTCGAACAAGGTGAGAGCAAGTTGAAGTTCATCTTTGAGACCTCCACGGAACTGATAGATCTTGCTCTTGGCATCTGGTATGTCTTGCTTGGCATAGCGGGCGAGGTTTTGGAACTTGACATTATACTGGTAGACATTCATGGAGCCTTGCTTCAGGTTGCGGAATTGCTCACGCATACCATCGATGACACTTGTTGGAATGTGGTGAGAGCGAAAGTCCTTGCAGAAATCCTCCCAAGAGATCACACGCCCTTCTCTGGAGTCTTTGTACTGCTGCCACCAGTCAACTGCTTGGTCCTTGAGTTGGAAGGCTGCAAATTTCACATAGTCCTCTTCCCTTACGTTACTGCACTCAAAATGCTTCTTGATATCAGTGATCCAATCTTCAGCATCGAGAGGGTCGACACAGTAACTGAAAGCCTTTGGTTGATTAGCCGAGAACTGGTTGAGGGTAGCATGGTGCTGTTGGTTGAAGAAATTGCCTTGGTTCCCTAGAGCACCCTGATTTGCTTGATTTGCTTGCATTTGCTGCATCATCTGCATCAACATCTGGGTGTTCTGATTTGTAGTCTGCATAATCGCTCTCCAAGCCTCAGACGGAGGAGGAGGGGAAGGAGGACGATCTGGGACCTCTTCTCCCTCTGGGTTAGCGTTGGGAACCCGTTTCGGAGCCATCCTGAAAGAGATGACCACCAATCAGCAATTTGATTGAAAGAAGGTATAAGCTGAAACAACGGATAGAAATGCAACATAGTCTTCACAAGAATCATTCGAACAAGAGGAACGAATGAAATTCTCAGCTTAATGATAACAACAATCTTCACGAGAAGCCACATAGGGGACAAAAGGTAAAATAAGAAAAACACAAGGTACAGATGGAACAAACACAAGATAGGAGCTTCGTTCTGACATCTTTGTGCTGAAAGTTTATGAACGCGTTACGAAAGGGTTTTGCAATCCCCAGATCAGCATAGCCAAGGACCCTTTAAGATGCAACTCCCGATCGGAACATCGGCCATAAAACCACTTCACTCAATGTAGAACCCCGAACTCGCTAACCTGCATTCGTTGGAAGAATGCCTACGATCTACTGGAAGAACCCACCTATTAATTTCCGAAAGTTTCCAGTTAAGCAATCAGGTGTTGGGGATACAGGGGAAGCACCGCGCAATCAACTCTAAACCTACATCCAGCTGTATCCATCCTTCAACACATAACCAGTCTTTCTCGGAAACCGTCTACCTCGGACCTTCGAAAAGCATCCACTATACAAAGCTATGGCAATACTCCCGAACTACCTCCCCAGTACTGGGTGATGTCGGGGTTATCTTGCCACTAACCGTATAGGAGAGTTTTTCGATGTCGGCCGTCTTAAGTATTTAGTACTGTCGCGATATGCTTGTGACGACAATACCCCGAAGCTCAACTCCTCGGGACACTGCCACAACCCCTAATGTCAGGAGGCATCGAGAACAATATTCTCGTCGCAAGGACAACGAAACAATCCAACAATACTCGTGAGATTCCTAAAAAAAAATTGGTGCAATTTTTGAAAATGGAAGAGGCAAGAGTAGTCGTCAGGAGTCCTCACCAGAGAGAAAGGGGATGAGAAGCAAAGAAATCCTACTCTCCGATATAAATTTAGGACTCAAAATATTTTCAGTGTGTGCCTAGACTCGACCGTCAACGATTTGATCAATCAGTGGGGGCTTCTAGGTCGGAGAAGGCTCTGATACCAACTTGTAATGCCTAGGATGGGACTATATCTCCTACGTGTCGAGGCACGACTTAGAGATATAAGCCCATGCTGGAATGATCGCAAGTTTGGTACCTTTGCACATCTCATGTAAAAATGGGGATGGAAAACTGAAAAGATAGTTGGCTTACACTCGCCACATCACACAAATACATTACATGTCCAATCATCATTCAATAAAACATCACAGCCCATCTAAGGGTAAAGATCCAAATGACAAGATACCAAACATAGCATTAAACCACAGATCTAGATCGAATCCTAGTAGAAGCTCTACTGATCAACCGGACAGTTCACATAGTAACGGCTACGCTCCTTGTCGTACTCCCAGTCTAGCTCAGTGCCATCGCCTGTGTAGCTCACCATCGTACCTGCATCTGGTGTGTTGAAGTAACTGTGAGCCACAGAGGACTCAACAATCCCGTTCCCGGGTAACACGACTATTTAAGCCTTGGGTGTGGAACAAGGCTGAAGAAAGAATAAGAGTCTGCAGCAGCACTAGCCTAGCTTACGTAAAAGAGAGCGAGAAGAGAAGGTGCCTCGGTCGAGAGATGATCACGAAGTGATCCTAACTAGCCAGTCAAACATAACCCCACCGTGTTCATCTCCCGAATCCCCTTCGGAAAATGACAGCCACGGTACTCACGCTGGTAGTGTATTGGAACATGGTGTCATGTTTTCTACAACCCGATATTAACAAGCTCCCATCTGCCACATAACCGCGGGCACGGCTTTTGAAAGTTCAAACCCTGCAGGGGTGTTCCAACTTGGCCCATGACAAGCCCACGATCCGCGGAGTCGCAACTCCAAGGTGGGAAGACCCGAGTATTCTCGGAATCCCGTGCTCAAGATACTCCGAACTAAGGTAAGGCTAATCCAGCAAATCCTCCCGGCGTGCCGACACCCTAACAGTAGCCGCGTGTATCTAGTCTCAGGCCACGACCGGATGGGACAAGCTACGGATTTATATCAATCCTCGAGTTTCCTCGTGGTGACCCCACAGGTTGCCCAGTTCGGACCAACACTCATGTAGAGCACTGGCCCGGGGTTGTTGATTAAGATCTCAGGTTTGCAAGACCCTATGCAAGTTTTATTAGTTATTAGGCAAATAGTACCAATGTTGGGACTTGCTGGAAAAGACTTAGCACTTAGCGGTTTATCGAGGGGGTCCCATAACCCCAACCGTGTGAGGAACGCATAATCAAGGAACATAACACCGGTTTATACGGTTCCTAGCGGCATGAGTGGAACAAATCACCAAGCAAAAGGCTTGGCCTTCCACCCATTGCCAATATATAGATGATTTCATTTAAGCATTTATATAGTGTGATATAACCCAACAAACTTCAAAGTGAAGCAAGCATCTTCAATCTTCACCTGCAACTAACAATGCTATAAAGGGGTTGAGCGAAGCGTACTTAGCCATTCAACGGTTTGCATAGGAAGGGTGGTTAAACAGGTTCATGGTTACAATAGGAGGCTGACAGGAAAACATGGGCATCGAGGCAAAACTATAGATCGAGACTTCTAGCAATAGGCAAAGATAGTAATGTTATCGGGGTTCGGTCATCTTGCCTGAAGAGTTGTCGATGGGATCGTAAGAGGGGTCCTCGTTCTCAAGCTCGGTAGTAACCTCATGCTCGTACTCTTACTCGGTCTCAGCTTCTGGCACTACTCAACACAAACACACAAGGCACGAAATCAACAAGATGCAATGCATAAGAAAATGCTGGATGCATGACTGATGCACTATGGGAGCACACGGAGCATGACAAAATGCGATCAGGCAAAAGTGCTTCAAAACATGATAACAATAGGATATTATGAATCTACATGAAAAGTCACACAAGTTTCATATAGGACTTGCTCAAATCTGAGCTACGGGCTAAAAGTTACACCCAAAACAATAAACATGCACAAGCTGAAAATTACAGCCACATAGCAACTTTGGAGCAATAGATTAACAAGCTACAGCACTAAAACATCATGGCAAAGGGCATGGACATAAACTAGACATATCCTAAAGCAAATAAGTCCATTGAAGCATCCCCAAAGGAGCCATGGATCAATAGCAACAAGCTATGACATATTGAACTTGACAACAAAAAACCTGACAACAGTAATTTGTTGCAACTTGGGAGCAAAAGTTAAATGTGCTACAACCACTCAAATAAGCATGTGAGAGCATGAATGGATAGCCAACAATATATACAACAAGGAATCATCAAGAGTCACTCCAAAACTATCATGGATTGGCCTAGAACAACAAGCAAACATGGCATGTGGAAATTACAGATTCCAGACTTAGTGAAATTTCACTAAGTGTTAAAACAGCAGTTTCATCATGGCATCTTTGAGAGCAAGTTTAAGTCACCTCAAAGCATATCAAGACAAGTGGTAAGAACCACAGCAAAGTACACATGATGGTGAATCCAAAACATCTAAGCATGCATCGAGGGGACAAACACATCAATAGCAACGAGTTCCTCTACGAGGCATCTCGTAACAAGTTTAGCGACATAACAGCCACATAGCACTTTGCAAAGGAGATAAACATGGCAAGATGATATCTATCATGCAAGCTAAAGCAATCAACATGTAGAGCATATCATGACGAACACGTGGACATCTCATTTGCTTCATTTGGATGAACATGCAAAAAGTTATCACATTGCAAAGATGGCATGAAAACATCTACTAACAGCAGTTTATAACGAGTTGCACTCTTCCAACAGATATTTAAGCATCTAGATGACCTCAAATATGCATGGCACAATGGAACAAAAAGTAGTACAAGTCTCCACGAACATTTTGATATATCATTCACTCAAATCGGACCAGCACACAAAAAGTTATCCACGTTTGAAAACAGCATCAGACAAAGAAAAACTCAGGACTTAGCAGAAAAACAACCTCCTCGGAGTCAGATCTGGTCAACGCGGGTCGGGTTCACCGGGCGAAGCGGATCGGACCCGCGGGGAAGCGGATCGGGCGGAGGCCGGAGCGGGCGGCGGCCCTCGGGCCCGTTAGGGCTGGCGCGGCGGCTGCAGATCGGGGGATCCTCCCGATCCCCGATCGGAACGGCGGCGGCTGCTGGGCCGCCCGGCCTGGCGGAGCCCAGCGGGGCGAGGCGAGCGCGAGGTGGGCCTAGGGCGTCGGCCCACCCGGGCGCTGGAGCGGCGGAGCGTTGGGCCTAGGGTTTCGGCCCAGGCGGTTGGTGGCGAGGGGATCGCGATCGGGGGCTCCTCCCCCGATCCGATCGAGCGGGCGGCGGCGAGGCCCTTCGAGGCCGGCGGCGGGGCGAGCTGCGGGAGCCGGCGGGAGGTGGCCCGGCCGGTGGGGTGGCGACGCCGGCCCGCGGGGACGGTGCGGTGGCCGGAGAGGGTGGCGGCGCGGCGGCTCTTGGCAGCGGGGAACCTCCTCCGGCGAGGATTCCAGCGACCGGCGGGGATTCCGGTGAGCTCCTCCGGCGAGCTCCGGCCGGAGTGGAAGGAGGAGGCTGGAGGTAGAAGAAGATGGCTAGGGTTTGCTTATTTTGGGGCAAAAATTGGGGAAGGTGGACAAATATATAGGCATAAGGAGCTAGGGTTGTCCAAATGAGGTGTGGTTTTCGGCCACGCGATCAGAATTGGATGGCCTAGATGAAGGGAGGGGTTTGTGTTGGTTTGGTGGGCTGTTGGAGGGGTGTCTTGGGCCTCAAAGTGGAGGTACTTTCAGCCCACGAGAATAACTGTTGGGGTAGCAAACGAATTCCAAACGCGACGAGATTTGACAGGTGGGTTACACACACCAAAACAACAACACACGACAAGTCTCACGCCAAACCGGAAATGTTACACGGCCAAACACCAAAGTAGGTCACGGGGACGCCACAGACACGTGAGGGAGCTCCGGAACGCGAAACGGACAACGGAAAGGAACGAGTGGGACCGGATGCAAACAACAACACGAATGCAATGCAATGCACATGACTACATGATATGGATGAATGCCACACACGCACACAACAAAACGACGAAAACCCGAAAGACGAAGAACCCAGAAATGGAATAGATGAAGCCAGAGATATATATATTGCCCAAAAGGGAAAGTATTACATCCGGGGCATTACATTCACGCAGAGCCAAGAGCTACCGTAGGCAAGGGCTGTTGGTCATGGTCTCTTGGACGCGTTTTATTTTGTTGAGTCGTTTCGATGTGGATAACTATGTATTAACATCAATCATAGTATTGCTCTGTTAATTGCTTTGTTTCAATGTGTGTGCTCTGTTTTCCGTTCTTATATGTTATGTTTCAATGTGTGTGTATACGCTTTCCATTCTGTATATGTGGATGATAACAGCTATATTCAAATTAGTATACAAAAACAGATAGAAAATGGAATTCATAATATATATATATATATATATATATATATATATATATATATATATATATATATATATATATATATATATATATATAGGAAAATGGTTGTGTACTCCTCGGAGTACGTACGTACTCCCGTTCCTCATATACCATATAAATGAATCTTTTATATCTCTTTATTATTTTATTTTATTTTGAGATGTACCTCTTTATTATTTTTAATATACTTCATTAGTAATTATTAGATACCCCAAAATGATTTTCATGAAAAAAATTATGCAAGTCTACATATTTTAAATGTTTAAGTATATACTGATGTGTTTGTATGTGAAAAAAGTATATTACAAAAAGTACGTTGCAGATGATATTTTTTCAACAAAACTCGTATTTGGGTATCTTAGAATTTTAATGAAGTATATTGAGAATCATGAAGAGGTATAATTAATGCGTATATGAGGTATATTGAGGATGGGAGTACATCCTCCAGGAGTACAAAAGAGGAGTCATATATATATACAGCCGGTCTATTCTCATAACATTATGAGAATAATATTCTCATAACACTTCCGAACTGCTTTGTTTTACTGCATTGGAAAGCTATGCGCACTGCACAGATACTGTAACAGAACCTCATGTTTGAAAAAACTGTACGTGTTGTTTTTTCGGTACCTTTTTTGCTCTAGTTTTTTAACTGTTTATCGGAATTATGCGTGCAATATACCGTTGAAAAGCTATGGAGTAGACGCAACTTCGCCATGTTGAACACTTTTCAAAATTCATCATAGTTTAAAAGCAGTTTCGAAAATCGTGCGGCTCACAACGAATGGCAGCGAGCGTTTTTTTGGTTTCTAAACCGCTCGTCGGAATGAAACGTATTATACACCGTTTGAAAGGTATCATCGGCGCGCATCTTTTTCATATCTATTATTTTTTCTAATTCGCTACGGTTTAAGAGCAGTTTTGAATTTACTAAATCGCGGAATTGTGTTTTTCGAATTTTTTCAAATTTTCGGTACTGTTTTCACTCCAGTTTTCTAACCGTTTGTCGAAACAAGGCGTGTAATATACCGTTGGAAAGCTACGAACGAGGCGCAACTTTCATATGTTGAAATGTTTTTGAGATTCCTTACGGTTTTTAGTTAAATCTGAAAATCGTGCGGCTGACTACGAAGGGCAGTGGCCGTTTTTCGTGAAATTTTTACAAAACGTTGGTCGAAATGATCCAAATGATACACCGTTGGAAAGATATCATCGAGACGCTATTTTTTCATGTAGAAGACCCCCTCTAATTCATTACGGTTTAATAGCAGTTTTGAAATTACAAAAACACAGAAACTCTGTTTTTCGCCACACCCAAATCGACGCGTTTTTTTGCGCTTCCGAACTGCATGTTACTGCAACACAGAGACCAGTGAACTACATGTTCGAAAAAACTGTACGTGTTGTTTTTCGATACCTTTTTTGCTCTAGTTTTTTAACTGTTTATCGGAATTATGCGTGTAATATATCGTTGAAAAGCTATGGAGTAGACGCAACTTCGCCATGTTGAACACTTTTCGAGATTCCGCACGGTTTAAGAGCAGTTTTGAAAACGGTGAACTGCATGTTTGAAAAAACTATACGTGTTGTTTTTCCTGTACCTTTTTTGCTCTAGTTTTTTAACCGTTTATCGGAATTATGCGTGTAATATACCGTTGAAAAGCTATGGAGTAGACGCAACTTTGCCATTTTGAACACTTTTCGAGATTCCGCATGGTTTAAGAGCAGTTTTGAAAACGGTGAACTGCATGTTTGAAAAAACTGTACGTGTTATTTTTTCGGTACCTTTTTTGCTCTAGTTTTTTAACCGTTTATCGGAATTATGCGTGTAATATACCGTTGAAAAGCTATGGAGTAGACGCAACTTCGCCATGTTGAACACTTTTCGAGATTCCGCATGGTTTAAGAGCAGTTTTGAAAATGGTGCGACCGACGAATAATGGCAGCGAGCGTTTTTTTTGCGCTTCCGAACTGCACAAGAAAACCGCACTGCATCAGGGTAGGAGCCGGCGCGACGGTGCTGGGGGAAGGAGGCGGGGCGGCAGCGCGGGGGTAGGAGGCGGGGCAGTGGTTGCTGTCCCCGGGGCGCTCCGCGCTAGAAACCTATTTAAGTGGGGGTGTTATGAGAATAAGGTTTTTGTTATGAGAATAAGGTCTTAAGGGGTGTTATGAGAATAGACCCACCATATAATATCATCACATATACGTGATGATACTTAACTACTAAGTACAATGCATAAAATTGAAAACGAACAATACTAACTAATAATCACTCCTTATGCGTGCTGTCATCCCAGCGCGGAGGCAGTACTCTGCCTCCTCCGCCTCGCAGCGCTTGACGTACCGTCTGCCTCTTGCTGGCGGACGAGTGCGGACGATCTTGCCATTTCGTCGGGCGCCCATCGGAGCTCCTCATCGGTGGCACGCTGGAGCTAAGCAGCCCACCTCCACGCAGCGATGAGGCGCCTAGCGCCTTTGGCCTTCCTCACGAAGTACCCGTCTTCGTACACCTCCTCCACACGACGACGCGCCCTCCCCCAAAGCTCCACCTTCTCCTTTTTCCAAGCGGCATCACGGGCTTCACAGGCTGCCAGGTACCTGGCTTTCTCCTCCGCCATCTCCTTCTTGAACGCCACTTGTCTGGCTTTCTCAGCCAGCGATAGTGAGTTCCACAAACAAAGATTGTACTGGCCCCAAAACCAATTAAAAGTTGGGGGTCTGGCGCAACCTCATCCGACGGCGCGTAGGGGTCCTCCTCGTCGCTGCTCATCGAATGAGCGTCCTCGGGGGGCTGCAACTCCTCGTCTGCGTGTGGGCAGATCGGCGGCACCATGGCAGCGCTTTGAGAGAGAGAGAGAGAGAGAGAGAGAGAGAGAGAGAGAGAGAGAGAGAGGGCGCAAGGGGAGGATGTAGATGAGAATGCAGGCGGACGACGTGAGCAAGGTAGTATTTATTTGCGGCCGGAATCAAGATCGACGGAAACAGTACACACGCCTGTCGCCGGAATTTACGAGTACTGTCGTTTGAATTACACACAATTACCGCATTAGAATACGTGTGTGAACATAATAGCTGACGGTTTCCAATACGGAACCGTGCCTGATTAATAACCCCCGCCATTCACCTTCCAAACCTCGAGGCGCAAAATAGAGTGCCAATCGCGTGGGGGCCGGTTGGCTTGCCAGATCTTTATTTATTTTTTGAACACCAGATATTTACATGGTCTTAAGAATTTTTTTTAACTCGTACATAAGTACACAAAAATATGTTTTTTCAAATCGTTATGGTTAGGCGTTGCATGTAGATGTAGTTCAACTTTGAATTACGGTCATTAAATGGTTAGAAAATCACTTAAATGTCTTTATAAGGTCAAATGAAGTGAGAAAGGGTTGAAAACTGATGATGTGGTTTTGAATGGTGCATTTTGGACACACAAAAAGTCTGGAGTTCAAATAAGTTCAAATAAACAAAATACATTTGTAACAGATGAGTTTTCGTCTGAACCCTGATACTTCGAAAGAGATTGTCCATTTTATACACGAAGTTCGTTCAGTTTTTGCCGTAACCCTCTCAACTTTTTAGCATATGCTATGTGGGTGAAATGATGATATCATGTCAACTTTCAACCTTTTCAAACTTCATTTGTAGTGCTTTCCAATTTTAGGGCCATTTAGCTTTAAAAACAGTAAATGCATGAAAAATACCAAATAAAGTCCGAAAGGGTTGAAAATTGATGATGTGGCTTTGAATGGTGCATTTTGAACACACAAAAAGTCTGGAGTTCAAATAAATGAAATCCATTTGTAACAGATGAATTTTTGTCTGAAACCGTGATACTTCGAAAGAGATTGTCCATTTTGTACACGAAGTGCATCCAGTTTTTGTCGTACCCTCTCAACTTTTTAGCATATGCTATGTGGGTGAAATGATGATGCCATGCCAACTTTCAACCTTTTCAGAGTTCATTTGTAGTGCTTTCCAATTTTAGGGTCATTTAGCTTTAAAATATCAGTAAATACATAAACAAAGTACCAAATGAAGCCATAAAGGGTTGAAAATTGATGATGTGGCTTTGAATGGTGCATTTTGAACACACAAAAAGTCTGGAGTTCAAATAAGTTCAAATAACTGAAATCCATTTGTAACAGATGAGTTTTCGTCCGAAACCCTGATACTTCGAAAGAGATTGTCCATTTTGTACACGAAGTGCGTCCAATTTTTGCCGTAACCCTCTCAACTTTTTAGCATATGCTATATGGGTGAAATGATGATACCATGCCAACTTTCAACCTTTTCAGAGTTCATTTGTAGTGCTTTCTAATTTCAGGGTCATTTAGCTTTAAAAGTCTGTAAATGCATGAAAAATACCAAATGAAGTCGGAAAGGGTTGAAAATTGATGATCTGGATCTGAATGGTGCATCTTGAACACACACAAAATTATAGAGTTCAAATAAGTTCAAATAAATGAGATCCATTTGTAATAGATGAGTTTTCGTCCGAAACCCTGATACTTTGAAATAGATTGTCCATTTTGTACACGAAGTGCGTCCAGTTTTTGTCGTAACCCTCTAAACTTTTTAGCATATGCTATGTGGGTGAAATGATGATACCATGCCAACTTTCAACCTTTTCAGAGTTCATTTGTAGTGCTTTCCAATTTCAGGGTCATTTGGCTTAAAAAATCAGTAAATGCATGAAAAATACCAAATGAAGTCAGAAAGGGTTGAAAATTGATGATGTGGCTCTGTATGGTGCATTTTGAACACACAAAAATTCTGGAGTTCAAATAAGTACAAATAAATGAAATCCATTTGTAACAGATGAGTTTTCGTCCGAAACCCAGATACTTCAAAAGAGATTGTCCATTTTGTACACGAAGTGCGTCCAATTTTCGTCGTAACCCTATCAAGTTTTTAGCATATGCTATGTGGGCAAAATGATGATACCATGCCAATTTTCAACCTTTTCAGAGTTCATTTGTAGTGCTTTCCATTTTTAGGGTCATTTAGCTTAAAAATCAGTAAATGCATGAAAAATACCAAATGAAGTCAGAAAGGGTTGAAAATTGATGATGTGCCTCTGAATGGTGTATGTTGAACACACACAAGAAATCTGGAGTTCAAATAAATGGAATCCATTTGTACTAGATGAGTTTTCGTGCGAAACCTTGATACTTCGAAAGAGATTGTCCATTTTGTACACGAAGTGCGTCCAGTTTTTGCCGTAACCATCTCAACTTTTTAGCATATGATATGTGGGTGAAATGATGATACCATGCCAACTTTCAACCTTTTCAGAGTTCAGTTGTAGTGCTTTCCAATTTCAGGGTCATTTAGCTTTAAAAAAAATCAGTAAATGCATGAAAAATACCAAATGAAGTCAGAAAGGGTTGAAAATTGATGATGTGGCTTTGAATGGTACTTTTTGAATGTGTAAAAGAACCGTCAAAAAGGTGCAAAACTTTTGCGATAGGGGATGCAAATAAAAGGTCAGATGTTTATAAAAAATATCTATAACATCACACATAGTTGGTTTATAGGAACCATTTGCGATGAAAATATTTGGGTCTATTTAAGTCTCCCCCTTAAGCTTCGCCGGCTCGTCTGCTCTAGTGCCAGCAACCGCCGAATCTATGAACCCCAATCCCCATTCCCGCACCCCCTTCTTGCAAAGAGACGCCGTGGAAACGCTTCATGAAGGCTCGTACGATGGTCGCGTCCCCCTCCCCCCTCCCAGCGACACCGCCTGCGCCGATAGTGCGGCCGCCTACACCGTGAGTGTCGCCACATCCGCATTAAGCGCGGCCGCTTCTGCCGAGAGGGCGTCTGCGACAGCCGATAAGGCAGCTGCAGCAGCCGAAACGGTTACAGGTGCTGCTGCGAGGGCGGCTGCAAACGCCGAGAGCGCTCGAGCTAACGTCCATGCCACCGATGTCGCCCTGGCCCGGGTCGAGGCAATCCACGCCAAGATCGAGGATGCACACGCCAAGATATTCCAAGCCACCTCGGACTCCAGCATGCAACCCACGTCCGAAAAGGCAGCGGTGGCCATGGAGCACCTGCTTCCTCATGAGGTCGACGAGCGGGAGCTGGAGATGCAAGAGGCGGCGGAGAACGACGAGCGCCGGGAGGAGGAGTTGCGCGTGGTCGAGGTTGAGGTAGAGAAGAGTCTGTCCATCGAGGAATCGACGGTGGAGTACCTGCGCGAGCTTTGGCACAGCCACTACTACGAGTACTACAACCTTGAGGGCGGCGCCGAGGACGAGGACGAGGACGCGGTCGACTTCAGCGAGGGGGACGCAGAGTCCACCAACGGTGGCATGTCGCCAGGACAAGTCATCGATGTCTCATCTCACACCGGCGATGCATAGGCCGGCGCGGCGGCATATTTGTTAAAATTATGCGTACTTAGGCTTTATTTTTAATGCTGGTCTTTTGTTAGAGCAATGTTTAGGTCAACTGGATGTGTTTAATTACTAAAATTGCTCGATTTATTAAGTGTGCTCTGTCTGCTGTACCCTGTTTTGTGTGCCCAAATTAGCAAGCGATGTTAAATTATGCAATGACGTACCCGGGGAAATTTCCACCAAAATTTGAATTATCAAACTCGTCCCATGTGCAGAAAGCAGAAGAATCGTTTGCGATGCACACAATCATTCAAAGTGAATGGTCCGGCGGCACCGCGCGCAAAGTTTCCATCCACATTTCCAAAATTTTGGCCTATCGCCAAAATATCTACCCCCTGCTTCCCTCTGCGAAGGGCCTATCTATTTACTTTTATGTTGAGTCATCATCCTCTTATTAAAGAGCACCAGTTGGAGAGCACCGCTGTCATTTGCATGTATTGCTATTAATTTGCATTGCGTATGATTGTGACTGGATCTCTTTTACCATGAATTACAATGTCTAGTGAGTCCTTGATCTTTAAAGGTGCTCTGCATTTATGTTTTGCGGTCTCAGAAAGGGCTAGCGAGATACCATCTTGTTATATCATATTATGATTGTTTTGAGAAAGTGTTGTCATCCGAGGTTTATTATTATTGCTCGCTAGTTGATTATGCCATTCATATGAGTAGACATGAGACCTGAAAGTTATTGTGAATGTGGTTAGTTCATGATCTTTGCTGAAAACTTGAATGCTGGCTTTACATATTTACAACAACAAGATCAAACAGAGTTTGTCAAAGTTTTTCTTTATCACTTTCTGTTTATCAACTGAATTGCTTGAGGACAAGCAAAGGTTTAAGCTTGGGGGAGTTGATACGTCTCCAACGTATCTACTTTTCCAAACACTTTTGCCCTTGTTTTGGACTATAACTTGCATGATTTGAATGGAACTAACCCGGACTGACATTGTTTTCAGCAGAAGTGCCATGGTGTTATTTTCGTGCAGAAATAAAAGTTCTCGGAATGACCTGAAATTCAACATAGAATTATTTTGGAATATATAAAAAATATCTGTGGAAAGAACCAGACCAGGGGCCCACACCCTGTCCACGAGGGTGGGGGCCCCTGCCTCGTGGGCCCCTTGTTGCTCACCCGACGTCTTCCCCCACTCCATATACTCACTTTCGGGGAGAAAAAAATCAGAGAGAAGGAATTATCGCGTTTTATAATATGGAGCCGCCGCCAAGCCCTAATCTCTCTCGGGAGGGCTGATCTGGAGTCCGTTCGGGGCTCCGGAGAGGAGAGATCATCGCCATCGTCCTCATGAACCTTCCTCCATCACCAATTCCATGATGCTCACCGCCGTGCGTGAGTAATCCCATCGTAGGCTTGCTGGACGGTGATGGGTTGGATGAGATTTACCATGTAATCAAGTTAGTTTTGTTAGGGTTTGATCCCTAGTATCCACTATGTTCTAAGAATGATGTTGCTATGACTTTGCTATGTTTAATGCTTGTCAGTAGGGCCCGAGTGCCATGATTTCAGATCTGAACCTATTATGTTTTCATGAATATATGTGTGTTCTGAATCTTATCTTGCAAGTCAATAGTCGCCTACCATGTGTTATGATCCGGCAACCCCGAAGTGACAATAGTCGGGACCACTCCCGATGATGACCGTAGTTTGAGGAGTTCATGTATTCACTATGTGTTAATGCTTTGGTCCGGTACTCTATTAAAAGGAGGCCTTAATATCCCTTAGTTTCCACTAGGACCCCGCTGCCACGGGAGGGTAGGACAAAAGATGTCATGCAAATTCTTTTCCATAAGCACGTATGACTATATTCAGAATACATGCCTACATTACATTGATGAACTGGAGCTAGTTCTGTGTCACCCTATGTTATAACTATTACATGAGGAATTGCATCCGACATAATTATCCATCACTGATCCAATGCCTATGAGCTTTTCACATATTGCTTGTTGTGTATTTACTTTTTTGTTGCTACTGTTACAATCACTACTAAAACACTATCGCTACATTTGCTACAGTTACGGTTACTTCCATATTACCTTGCTACTAAATTATCTTGCTGCTGATACTAAGTTTCCAGGTGTGGTTGAATTGACAACTCAGCTGCTAATACTTGAGAGTATTCTTTTGCTCCCCTTGTGTCGAATCAATAAATTTGGGTTGAATACTTTACCCACGAAAACTGTTGCGATCCCCTACACTTGTCTGTTATCAGAGTACAACTCCGGGTCGTCCTTTTACCGAGGGACACGGCTATTCGAATAGATAAACTTCCCTCCAGGGGTGCACCACATTACCCAGCACGCTCGATCCCATTTGGTCGGACACACTTTCCTGGGTCATGCCCGGCCTCGGAAGATCAACAAGTCACAACCCTACCTAAGCACAACAGAGAGGTCAGCACGCCGGTCTAAGTCCTAAGCGCATAGGGGTCTGGGCCCATCGCCCATTGCACACCTGCATGTTGCGAGGGCGGCGGGTAAGCAGACCTAGCCGCTCCTAATACCAAAGCGGTGTTCCAGTCCAATCCGGCGCGCGCCGCTCAGTCGCTGACGTCAAGAAGGCTTCGGCTTATACCACGACGTCGACAGCCCATATATATTCCCATGTAGTTGGTTAGTGCGTATAGGCCAATGGCTAGACTCAGATCAAATACCAAGATCTCGTTAAGTGTGTTATTTTGAAGTAACCACAGACGCCGACCAGGGACCAGGCCCATCTGTCTCCTAGGTGGTCGCAACCCGCCCTATCGCTCCGCCACAAAGTAACCATCAGGGGGCTGCCGGGAACCCAGGCCCACCACTACCTGTGTGGAACCACCTGCCCCTTCAGCCCCCATCTCTGAATCATCAACATGAGTATGTAAAAGTATAGTATATACCCATGATCACCTCCCGAAGTGATCACGACCCAATAGTATCATGCTACTTCTCGAGCTTGTGTTGTATTCCCTCGAAGAGGAAAGGGTGATGCACCACAGTAGCGTAAGTATTTCCCTCAGTTTTTGAGAACCAAGGTAACAATCCAGTTGGAGACCACGCGCGAGTCCCTCGCACCTGCACAAACAAATAAGAACCTCACAGCCAACGCGATAAGGGGTTGTCAATCCCTTCACGGTCACTTACGAGAGTGAGATCTGATAGATAGGATAGGATAATATTTTTGGTATTTTTGGTATAGAAACAGAAAGTAAATAAAGCAAAGTAATGTAGATGGAAGATTAATATGATGAGAATAGACCCGGGGGGCATAGGTTTCACTAGTGGCTTCTCTCATGATAGCAAAATTCTACGGTGGGTGAACAAATTACTCTCGAGGAATTGATAGAAAAGTGCATAGTTATGAAAATATCTAGGCATGATAATTGTATATAGGCATCACGTCCGTGACAAGTAGACCAAAACGATTCTGCATCTACTACTATTACTCCACACATCGACCGCTATCCAGCATGCATCTAGAGTATTAAGTTCATAAGAACAGAGTAACGCCTTAAGCAAGATGACATGATGTAGAGAGATAAACTCAAGCACTATGATATAAACCCCATCTTTTTATCTGCGATGCCAACAATACTATACGTGCCTTGCTGCCCCTACTGTCACTGGGAAAGGACACCGCAAGATTGAACCCAAAGCCAAGCACTTCTCCCATTGCAAGAACTATAGATCTAGTAGGCCAAACCAAACCAATAATTCGAAGAGACTTGCAAGGATATTATAATCATACATACCAGATTTCAGAAAAGAATCCAATATTGTTCTTAGATAATCTTGATCATAAACCCACAATTCATTGGATCTCGACAAACATACCGCAAAAAGATTACATTGAATAGATCTCCTCGAAGATCGAGGAGAACTTTGTATTGACATCCAAAGAGAGAGAAGAAGCCATCAAGCTAATAACTATGGACCCGAAGGCCCGTGGTAAACTACTCATAACTCATCGAAGAGGCTATGGTATTGATGTAGAAGCCCTCCATGATCGATGCCCCCTCCGGTAGAGCTCCGGAATAGGCCCCAAGATGGGATCTCACGGGAACAGAAGGTTACGGTGGTGGAATTAGGATTTCTTCGTGATCCTCGATGTTTTCAGGGTATATGGGTATATATAGGAGGAAAAAGTACGTCGGTGGAGCAACGTGGGGCCCACGAGGGTGGGGGCACACCTACCCCCCCCTGGGCGTGCCCTGCCCCCTCGTGGGCACCTCGTTTCTTCTCTGACTTGTACTCCAAGTCTCTCGTGAAGATATCGTTCCAAAAATAACTCTCTCGAAGGTTTCATTCCGTTTGGACTCCGTTTGATATTCCTTTTCTGTGAAACACTGAAATAGGCAAAAAACACCAATTTGCATTGGGCCTTGGGTTAGCAGGTTAGTCGCAAAAATAATATAAAAGTCTATAATAAAGCCCATAAAACATCCAAAACAAAATATATAATAGCATGGAACAATCAAAAATTATAGATACGTTGGAGACGTATCATATAGCATGGCAGACGGACAAGGATGTGGGGCCACCGATGGAATACTAGCATCCTATACTAAGCATTAGGATAGCAGGTAAAGGTATCAAAAGTGGTAACAACAATCACAGGCTATGCAACAGAACAGGAGCTATGGGATCATCAACAGTAGCAATTCTAATGCAAGAGTAAGAGAGAAGAGAATGGGCGATATCTGGTGATCAAGGGGGGGCTTGCCTGGAAACTCTACAGACGTAAGGAATCTTTGGAAGCGTAGCCTTGGTCGAACACCGAAGCATCAATGGTCTCGGAGTCTATTGCGGTATCGGAGTCTACCGAAAAGAAGTAACGAAGGGGAAACAAATAAATAACAGAGCAAACAATAGCATCACAAAATATAATAAGGCAATAACCGGTGCCAAGGGTGAGCTAACGCAGGGATAGGTGATACTGGTGAAGGGGGGAAACATCCAGGAAAGTATTCCTGGTGTTTCACGTTTTCGGACAGATGGACCGAAGGGGGAAGGTTGCAAGTTCGCTATGATAGTGGCGTGCGGTGGACGAACGGACTGCGTATTCGAATTCGTCTCGTCGTTCTGAGCAACTTTCATGTACAAAGTATTTTCATTCGAGGTACGGTTTATTTTATATAAATTTTCAAAGATTTAAACATTTTCTGTATTTTCTAGAAATGATCTAATTCAAAAATAAATTAAATAATAATTCCTAAGTGTACACAAAGAGTGTACACATCAGTGGCATTAGAGGTTGATAGGTGGGGCCTGTTGACTGGGTCAGCAGCCCAGTCAACAGAGGCTGACATGTGGGCCCAGTCAACTGCCCAGTCAGCAGTTGACTGGGTCAACGTTGACTGGTCAAGGGGCACCGGGGTCCCACGTGCCACTGACTGGGACTGCCCAGTGGGTCCCTACTGTCAGTGACAGAGTCTAATTTAACATAGTTTTGACATTTAATTAGTTTAACTTAAAGGTGGGGCCAGACTGTTAGTGAGTCAATTTATTTTAACAAAGTTTTATTTAATCAAACTAATTAATTACGAGGTGGCCCCACGTTTCATAAACACAGTTAACATTAGGGGCATTTTTAGTAAATTATGAACTAGGGGACCCATGCGTCAGTGTCTACTGTTCTGTTTTAATTAATGCTAACGCTAAATGGACGGGCCCACTTGTCATTTAGACAGGGTCGGGCTAAACAAAGCGGGCGCTTGTGGTGATTTGCAGGGCGGCGGCAGGACGCCGGATCTTGACTCCGGCGACCAAATGGTCCTCGGCGACCACCCACAGACCCAGCGGGGCACGTCGCAGGTAGTGGTACAAGGCGTTTGTGCGGTGACGGCCGGAGATGGACACGGTGACGACGTCGGACAGCGGTGACGACACGGCCCCGGCTGCATCCGAGCTGCGGGGCGAGGGGGAGAAAGGGGAGATGCCACATAGGACCGGGAGCTCACATCGGGGCTCATGAAGGCTCGGGGAGGCCGGGGTTGCAGCAAGGGCGGCGAACCATGGCACAGGGGCGGCGCGGGAACGAAGACCTCCACACGGGGCAACGAGGAGGAAAGCGAGGAAGGCCTGGTCCGCGACGGGGCCTCCGGGATCCGTCCATCTCCGGCGCGAGGCGGCTTGGGGCGGCACGGGCACGGAGATCTAGGCGCGGCGGCCTTGGGTCGAGCTCCAGGGAGGCGGCGGCGCGAGGACGGTGGGAGGAGCATAGGCGGCGGTCCTCGGGCGTGGGCTCACTCGCCGGGGCCGCCGGGGACAGCGACGGACGAGGCCGGGTGAGGGGCGACATGGATCGTTTCCCCGATCCAGATTGGATCGGGAATGGGGAGGAGAGAACATGGGAGTGGTGAGGGAAGTGGTGCAGTCAGGGGGTTAGGGTTCCGGCACCAGGGGATAAGGGAGTGGGAATGGTCTGGTCGGGCCAGTGGGCTGGCCGGCTGGGCCTTTTGGCCCATTTGGCCAAGGGATGGGTTGTGTTTGCTTTCTTTTCCTTTCTTTTATGTTTTGTATTTTCTTTTCGTTTACTTATTATTCTTTTTTGTTTTATTTGTTTTACAGTATACGAAATGACATTGCAA
Source organism: Secale cereale (assembly GCA_902687465.1). Taxonomy (NCBI): domain Eukaryota; kingdom Viridiplantae; phylum Streptophyta; class Magnoliopsida; order Poales; family Poaceae; genus Secale; species Secale cereale. The sequence goes on from LR738715.1 coordinate 343,387,448, forward strand.
GATTCTCGAGAAATGAACTATGGGAGCGGGTTCCCGAAACAATAATTCATCATGAAACGAAGGAGAGGATGAGGAGGTGGCTGATGGGCTCAGCAACAATTCATCGAGAATTCCAAACGGATGGATTTCCACAATAATGTGAACAAGAAGATGACACTTGTCAATTCAAATGATATAATGTTGTATGCTCGAGCAAAACATACACCATTAATCATTAGTTGAAAGGTGTGCCCGAAATATGACCTTAGGCGGCAAGACCAATGTTGGAGTTACGATTCAATTACCAACAGTCTAAGAATGAACTGTCGATCGTTAACTTCAAAGCAATAGGGTTGCTAAAAGTACAGAACTCAAGCAGCATCATTAGCATATTGGTATCCCGGTTAAAAACAACACGGGGACCAAGGAAGAATGGTGATGGTGAGAAGTATCATCATACCGAGAATTTCTAAGAGGCGGAGCAATCCCCACAACATTCTCGACATAAAACACAATGATACTTCAAGGCAGAACACAACACTAGCTAGAGAGCAAGTTGTATTCATAATGTGGACAAGTTCGCGATGAAAGGGAGTCAACGGTGTCGTCGATGATAATAAAAATCATCGAGGGCAAAGAGGGTATTTCTCATCATGAACACAGTTGACATCTCGGAAGAAGTCAAAGTGTTGAAGGTGATCCGACACATTTGTCGGGAGGTTTCAAGAGGATGCAATCAAACAACAATGGCAATAGGCAAGAGAATGATGAAGTGGCAAGTTATAGGATCAATATATAAGATGCAAGCTCGGAACCAAGGTTTCATATCAAGACAAGCAACATAACGTTGAAAGCTAGACGTAAGTCGTGCTCATGCACTAAAGAATTCATGCACCAGAGAAGCACGAGGCAGCACAGTCAAAGATAGCAAGACCAGGATGCAGCCGATAGTCTAGGAATGACCAGATTGAGTTCAAAATTTCCCAGTAAAAATACTAGGGGTATTTGATTTGTAGTGCGGAATAATTTCACTAGTCAGTGTCCTCGGTTGACAACAACCTAGAACCCGTAGAGTGATTACGACAAGGAAAGACATTACTTCAGCAAAGTTAGTAAGATGTGGTGCAATGGCAAGACATCTTCGAGATACCAGGGGGTAATACTCGAAGGTAGAACATGATAGAAGTAGAACCGGGTCATTGACCTATGACAATATATACTTCAACATTGCCGAAAATAGACGAGGCACTGGAAAGAATTCCCATCAGATATATTGGATCAGGACAGCATGGTCGGAACCATAACTGTAAGGAATCAATTCAAGAATACCGAAAGAATCATACAGCTGGACAATCATTTTGCAAGAAGCTTCCGAGACGGTCGACATCATTTTCATGGGCATGAACACAAAGTTCAAGGTCGAATCCCACTCCTTTAATGCATATCATTTCATTCACGTCTCGCTTTGATAAAACTGTAGTGTTGGAATTTTATCTTGTAGAACACCGGAAGAGTATGACTTGTGAAAACTTTCTGGTTCTCACGGATTAGGGGAATGCATATGTTCAACCCACCGAGCATCTTAGAAACATATACCACAAGTTTTCAAAAGTAAATACACAAGCTCAAAAGTAGAGCATGGTTGGCCAAGCAGAGGATACAATTTACCAAAGGCATTATGTACCAGGGGAAGAACTCACAAGGTGATTGAATATGAAGGACAATGTCGGATAACAATCCAACAATGGATCGGGCGATCCACAACGAAGCTGATGTGAGTATCGGTACTCGCTCAAAGGAAGAAAGAATGCAGAGGCATGTGACGCCCCCGATTTGTCCGTACACTAATCATGCACACAAATGTGTACGACCAAGATCAGGGACTCACTGGAAGATATCACAACGCAACTCTAGACACAAATTAAAATAATACAAGCTTTATATTACAAGCCAGGGGCCTCGAGGGCTCGAATACAAAAGCTCGGTTACACAAGAGTCAGCGGAAGCAATAATATCTGAGTACAGACATAAGTTAAACAAGTTTGCCTTAAGAAGGCTAGCACAAATATAGCAACGATCGAAAAGGCAGGCCCTCCTACCTGGGACCTCCTAACTACTACTCGAAGTCGAACTTCACATAGAAACATCCTCGGGATCCTCTGGGTCCTGGACTCCACCGATCTGGTTGCATCAACCAGAAAGAAGAAAGAAGGGGGAAAAGGGGGAGCAAAGCAACCGTGAGTACTCATCCAAAGTACTCGCAAGCAAGGATCTACACTACATATGCAAAGGTATATGTGTAAAGGGGTAATATCTGTGGACTGAATTGCAGAATGCCAGAATGAGAGGGGGATAGCTAATCATATTGAAGACTACGCTTCTGGCAGTCTCCATCTTGCAGCAGTAGAAGAGAGTAGCTGGAAACTAACATGTATCCTCGCTTCTGGCAGCCTCCGTCTTGCAGCAGAAGAATAGAATAGATGGTAAGTTCACTAAGTAACATCGTATAGCATAATCCTACCCGGCGATCCTCCCACACATCAGCCTGTGAGAGAGCAACCACCGAGTTATATCTGGAACTTGTCTGGGTGTGTTTTATTAAGTATCCAGTTCTAGTTGTCATGAGGTCAGAGTACAACTCCGGGTCGTCCTTTTACCGAGGGACACGGCTATTCGAATAGATTAACTTCCCTACAGGGGTGCACCACATAACCCAGCACGCTCGATCCCATTTGGCCGGACACACTTTCCAGGGTCATGCCCGGCCTCGGAAGATCAACACGTCGCAGCCCTACCTAAGCACAACAGAGAGGTCAGCACGCCGGTCTAAGTCCTAGGCGCGCAGGGGTCCGGGCCCATCGCCTAACGCACACCTGCACGTTGCGTACGCGGTCGGTGAGCAGACCTAGCAACCTCCATTACTAAGGAAGTTACGTTACGCGGTCCAACCCGGCGCGCGCCGCTCAGTCGCTGACGTCAAGAAGGCTTCGCCTGATACCACGACGTCGAGTGCCCATAACTATTCCCACATAGCTGGTTAGTGCGTATAGCCCTATGGCCAGACTCATATCAAATATCCAAACTCGTTAAGCGTGTTATTATGAAATCAACACGGACGACGACCAGGGCCAGGCCACCTCTCCACTGGGTGTCTCAACCTGCCCTGTCGCTCCGCCACAAAGATCCACTTGGGGGCCGTCGGGAACTCAGGCTCATCACTACCTGGATGGATCCACCTGTCCTTTCAGCCCCCACATCGAATCACTTGCGGGTACTCAATGAGCCGACCCGACTTTAGTCACATCATGTATCATGTAAAGTATGTATATAGTATATACCCGTGATCACCACCCGAGGTGATCACAGCCCGATAGTATAGCATGGCAGATGGACAAGGATGTGGGGCCACTGATGGAATACTAGCATCCTATACTATGCATTAGGAGAACAGGTAAAGGTACCAACAGTGGTAGCAACAATGACATGCTATGCAGCAGAATAGGAGTTATCGAATCATCAACAGTAGCAAATCTAATGCAAGAATAAGAGAGAAGAGAATGGGCGATATCTGGTGATCAAGGGGGGTTGGCTTGCCTGGTTGCTCTGGCAAGAAGGGGTCGTCAACACCGTAGTCGAACTGGGGTTACCGGCAGTCTCGGGGTCTACCGGAAAGAAGTAACGGAGGGGAAGCATCACAAAGCGTAACATGGAAATACGCGGTGCTAGGTATGCGCTAACGCGGTACTAGGCGATGCCGGCGGAGGGGGGGGGGCATCCGGGAAAGTATCCCCGGTGTTTCGCGTTTTCGGACAGATGAACCGGAGGGGGAAAGTTGCATGTTGGCTATGCTAGGGATGTGTGCCGGACGAACGGGTTGTGTATTTAGATTCGTCTCGTTGTTCTGAGCAACTTTCATGTACAAAGTATTTCCATCCGAGATACGGTTTATTTTATATGATTTTTCAAAGTTTATAGTATTTTCTATGATTTTCTGGAATATTTTTTTTAATCTAATCCGAATTTGACCAAGTCAATTTAACTAGTCAAAAGGGAGGATGTGGCCCAGATGTCATTGACACATAATTTAATTGATGGATAAACTAAAATGGAGGGGTTAAATTAACATAGGGGGCCACATGTCATAGGCTAGCAATTATCCAAAGTACTAATTAGTCTAACTACTCATTAGCTACTAACCTAAATAAGGCCGGTCACATCCAGAGACGTAGCCGGCCACACACACGCTGCACACACACACACACACACACACACACACACATCACACAAGAACACATGGCCGGCCAGAGGCACACAGCCGGCCACACACGACGCACACACACAATGCTAGGGAGTAACTCTATTCATTTTAACACAAGATACCATTTTGTGATTTTTGTAGGATTTAATCCATGCATTATCTGAAGCAGGTCCAATGAAACAAAATGAGGCTTGTTACGTCTACTTTCCGTTCATATAATTTTTACCCATATTAGGACTTGTCTTATCGCTGTTTAGCGGTAGTTTAGAAGGCTAGTCATTGTAGAAATACAAAAGCTAGCTACTGCTACAGTAACTGAATGTTACTGTAGCCGTGTAGCATAGCAAACAGCGGCTGCGGGAGCAGCGAAGCAAGCGGCATGCACACGGCCGCGCATGCTGCGCGCAGGGTGGGACGGCCGCGAGGCGTGGGCGGCCGTGGCGTGAGCAGTGGCACGGGGTGAGCGCGGCCACGGCTCCAGCGGCGACCAGAGTAGACTGTAGCAACACAGCGGCAGTAGGCAACAGTGGGCGGGCGCGGGGCGTCAAAGATGGGCCACGGAAGAGGCGCTGCAGGGCACGTACTGCAGTGTGGACGCAGGGGCGGACGGTGTGCGAGCACGTGCGGGAGGAGAGCTCCGGCCACGGCGGACTGCGGAGCCGAAGCTCGCGGGTAACGGTGCTACGGCGACTACGGCGACGAGGGAAAGGGGGGACGGGGTGGTGCTCACCGAGGAGGCGCAAGGAGGCCCATCGAGTGGCTTAGGAGCAGCAGAGGTGGCCGGCATCGTCGTGGTTCGTCGGCGACCCAAGGAGGAAGAAGCTTCGATCCGGCGCTGCAGCGTGAGGAGCTCCAACGGGTGGCACCAGTTGATGTAGAGGAAGACGACGAAGCGGACGGACGCGGTCCTAGGCGGTGGGGGGCATGGTGGCCGCGGTAGGACGAGATGGCCGGCGACGGGGGCGCACGACGAGGTGGATCTGGACCACGAGGGAGTGACGAGGGAGAGAGGAGGCGTGGGAAAAATATCTCCACAGGGGGAGTGGAGCTGACGAGGCCGAGAGGGGGGAGGGTGCCTGCCTTATCCCCTCGCGGCCTCGCCGACGCCGACGAGGTGGTTGATACGTCCAAAACGTATCTATAATTTCTGCTTGCTTCATGCCTCTTTTGTGTGATATTGCTATGATATTTATACACTTCCATACACTTTTGATCATATTTGGACTAACCTATTAACTCAGTGCACCCCAGTGCCAGTTTCTGTTTTCTGCTGTTTTTGTATTTCAGGTTTTCCCATTACGTAAACTGCCAGAAAAATCCCAGAAAAATTATATAAAAAATCAGCGTTCCGGAAGCTTCATTGCGGCCAAAGTAGGGCCGGAGGGGGGCCACCAGGGCTCAGGCGCCCTGGTGGCGCGGCCCCCCTCCTGGCCGTGCCAGGGGGGCGCCTGGGCCCCCCAGGTCTCCGCTGATGCCCCCCTTTGGCATATATTTACACCGCGTCCCGAAACCCTCGAGGATGGAACCCTTTTTCGCGATCTCATCTCTGTTCCGCCACCGCCGCGCTTCCAAGATCGGGAGCACCAGGAGAACTCTTCCCGGCACCCTGCCGGAGGGGAGGATCACCACCGGGAGCCTCTCCACCACCATGGACGCCTCCCGGATGAGTTGTGAGTAGTCTCCCTTGGACCATGGGTCCATGACCAGTAGCTATGTGATGTTCTCCTCCCCTCTTTGTTCTTCACTAATTAGACCTCGTGAGCTGCCCTACATGATCGAGGCACATATGTAATCCTTATGCTGTTGCTATGATGAGTTTGCTGGGATCCGATGGATTGTGAGATTATGTTCAGATTGTGTGTGAGTAATATATTTGATTTACCTTTTTTATATTTATGTTCTTGAGTAATTCTTGCATGTTCTCTGTTGCTGTTTATTGCTTTGGCCAAGTAGTAGGTAGTAACTCCAAGAGGGAACGTTATGCTTGATTGTGGGTTCATGCCCCTCGATGACTAGTTTGAGTGACAGAAACATGAGTCTAGGGGATGTGATGTTGCCACAAGGGGGAAAACAACAGTGCTTGTACTCGCGGGTGCAAGGATTGTTTACTTTACGCAAAGTTCTTTTAATGCAGTTGTCTGTTGCTTTGAGTTTACACTATGGGTGGGACTCGCAACTTAATACCAGCGAGATGTTCTGGATAGATATCTCAAGGTGGATGATTAGTAGTAGATGCAGATGGATTTCGGTCTACTTACCTTGGCGTACCGCCCATGCTTTTGAGCCTCAATCTTTCTTGCAGCATAGTTAGCATTGGTTTGCGCACATAATTTTGTCAATTGCCCAGCTGTAATTCGTTTACCTCACATAGCTGTTTTATCATCTTTTGGGAGAGAGACATCACTAGTGAACATCATGGGACTCCGGTCCATATTACCATCATTGATCACATCCGCTATTTACTTTCTGCTTTTACTTACTAGTTGCAATTATACCTATCACTATTATCTCTTGCGTTTGATCCTTTGTAAACGACAAGGCCGGAGGGATTGACAACCTCTCTGTACTCGTTGGGAGCAAAGTTATTTGTATCTGTGTGCAGGTCCAGTTAATTGCTAAGTATCTGGCGCCATTAGCAGTTGACACCTTCTTGTTGAACCTTGGAGTCTCAGGGGAATTCGATCCTTGGTATCTTTGCCAAGGGAAAACTACCGCTACACTGCATCTCAAACCTTCCACTTGGGGTAACCAACGAGGGGCGAGAAGCCATCAAGCAAAGTTTTCTGGCGCCGTTGCCGGGGACTCCACTCTTCAAGATAGGGAAGTTGCACGCTATCTTTTACCTTTGCTTTTTAGTCTTGTTAGTTTACCTTTTAGTTTTCTTTATGTCTTTTCACTAGTTTTGCTTAATGGAAAACAACAAAAATATGAGAGAGCTTTATAAGCTCTTCCTTGCTTTGGGACATGATGTGTTTGAAGAGAAAATTAAAAAACCTATGGAAATTTATTATTTGCATAACAATCATGATGGTTATGATAGTCTTACTCTCACTATTCCTAATAAGAAAGATTTTGCTTATATGAAGAGTAATGACACTTTTATGCTTTTGGATCATGGAAATAATGCCTTATGTGATAGTTATATTGTTGAGTTCATCCATGATCCCACTGAAAATTATTATGAGAAGGGAACATATGCTTATAGATATTTCAATAATATCAAGTTCCCTCTCTTTATGTTGAAGGTTTTGAAGCTACACTTGTTTTGTCTTCCTATGCTTATTGCTTTGTGCTTCAATGAATTATTGTATTGCAATATTCCTATGCATAGGAAGCATGTTAGGCTTAAATGTGTTTGGTATTTGCTTCTTGATGCTCTCTTTTGTTCTTCAACTCTTATTCCTACGAGAGCATCATTAAAGTATTAAGCCTATTTTTATGGCTATAAAGAAAGAGCTCTAGGGAGACAACCCTTGTTATCTTTGCTTCCAGTTTGTTCTTTCAGTTTTAGTGGTCTTGATGTTTGTTACTACTATAGCAACATCATTGTATCTTTTCTTTTCAACTTTGTGCCAAGTTTAGCCTCCGATTGCAAGAAAGTTCAAAAGTTGTGACGTGCTGTCCAGGAAACAGATTCTGTCCTTGGACAGAAAAATTCGTATAAAATCGGCAGAACATCTTTTTGGTCTGAATTTTTTCGACAGCGTGCTCTATACAATTGTATTTCGGGCGTCTGTTCTGAGTTTTTTGATTTGAGTTGCAGAAGTAACCCGTAAAAATCATTTACTACCTGCTGGTCTGTTTTTCACAAATTCTGTCCTGTTTTGCCTTTCCTTCATTTTGCAAACCCTGAGCTTGCTTTTTCTTTGCCAAAACCTTTTGGCAATCTTGAGAAACAGTAGACCTTCAAGAATATCCCTATTTCCAGCAAGGAACAATTATTTAATTATGGGTACTAACCTCGCTAATCAGATTATGATGAGTTATGTATGAAGGGAGTTTTCAAGTGTGCGAGGGAAGATGATAAAAAGATTCAGGAGTGTCAAACGCTCAAGCTTGGGGATGCCCCCATGCACCCCCAAGAAATATTCAAGAAGACTCAAGCGTCTAAGCTTGGGGATGCCCCCGTGCATCCCCTCCTCCATCAACAATTATCAGTTCGTCTTTCGTTCCACTATATTTTTATCACTTCATGTGTTATGTGCTATGCTTGGAGCGTCTTGCTTTTAGTTTCCTTTTTAGTTCTCTTTAGCTTTGCTTGATGTTCATAACAAGTTGGAACTCAGCTTTCTTTGTGTGGGAGAGAAACACGCTCCACTTCAACCTAGAACACAACATAGAATTTTCATGTCTATCTTTGTTGTGTATGTTCTTTGTCTTTCAATAGCTACTGTCATGCTTAGCTCTTAGTTTTCATGCTTATCTTTTTAAAGAGCTTTTGTTTAGTTGGTCGCTGGAACTCTCTTTAGTTATCATGCTTATCTTATTAAGAGAGTTGGCTTCTGTCGCATTGGTTGATATGTCTATGATAAAATGCTATGTGCATAATGATGCTTAGTAGTTCATGTTTTCTTATGGTTAGTCTCAAATAGCTGGGGGGTTCTCAATGTGTTAATGGAGTACCAACATGATTTGTTTGCCTATGATGTGATATGGTCTAGTGATATCTTCCTTCAAGAATTTATTTTGATTGACTTGGCGTATGCTCACGCATATTTAAGACTGTAAGGAAAGTCTATCAAGCCTTGATGATCTTTAATTTATGAGTAGCGATATAACTTCCATGCCTGATTCAATGTTGCTTTGTCGCTCTGCATGATTATGACCATCATTGCTCTTTTAGTTGGTCGCTCCCAGTCTTCTGCTAACCTTCGCCTGTACTAAGCGGACTGACTGCTTGTGCATCCAAAATCTTTTAAACCAGTTATGCCATATGAGTCCACCATACCTTCCTATACATGGTATTTACCTGCCATTCCTAACGAAGACTTTCATGTACCATCTCGAAATTATTCAAAAAAGCATTTCTCTTTTGTGCCTCTGTTTTAGTTCATGAGGAAGTAGTATTTAATTCATAATCTTTTTAAGTTGGACAAGCTTCACCCCGGGATTGCATGTCTAATGTGCAAACCCATAATACGAGAAGGAACTGGCATAGAGTGCTCCCCGCTCATTAAAAAATTATACAACAAACAAACCCTCCTTCACGCTTTGTTCATGAGAAATCAGAAAACTTTGGCAGTGATAAACAAAGGAGATTAAGAGGATGTGATCGTCCTCATTCGGGAGCCGTTCCTCGAAACTTGTCCAGCTCAAGAAGTGATTGAGTTATCTGCTAGCATTCGTTGACGAAATATGCATAATCTAAAAAACATTATTACCTCTATTTTTAAAACCAAGAGCTCTGGTACATGTTTAGTTTTTGTTTCCGACCACGGGTTTTCAACCTTGCCATCAAAAGCCACAGTTCGAGAGTCTCCACCTTCTTTAAAGCACCAACTACTGAGAGCATGATTGTCATTCTGAGTGTAATGTGCATTGTCCCAAAGTAGCATTATCTTTTGCATGATTGTGATATTGTTTATTCTGAAATCATTGTATCTAGTCGTCACTTAAACCTTGGAGGTGCCCCTGCATTTATGTTTTGCTTCACTAAAGGGGGCAAGCGAGGTACCACTTTATCATATTTGCACACCATGCTCATTACAAATCTATTGAGTGTTTCAGTATCATATTGTAAAACTTTCAGTTCTGTGTGATTTTCTCATAAGGCAACTTAATTACTACAGATTCATTTCTCAGTAAGCACTTGTCATGTGACTGTAAAAAGTTCTTATATGGTTAATAGCATGTCACCACAGAAATTATGCTTGTTATCATTTACCTACTCGAGGACGAGCAGGAATTAAGCTTGGGGATGTTGATACGTCCAAAACGTATCTATAATTTCTGCTTGCTCCATGCCTATTTTGTGTGATATTGCTATGATATTTATACACTTCCATACACTTTTTATCATATTTGGACTAACCTATTAACTCAGTGCACCCCAGTGCCAGTTTCTGTTTTCTGTTGTTTTTGTATTTCAGGTTTTCCCATTACGTAAACTGCCAGAACAATCCCGGAAAAATTATATAAAAAATAAGCGTTCTGGAAGCTTCCTTGCGGCCAAAGTAGGGCCGGAGGGGGGCCACCAGGGCTCTAGGCGCCCTGGTGGCGCGGCCCGCCTCCTGGCCACGCCGGGGGGGGCGCCTGGGCCCCCCAGGTCTCCGCTGATGCCCCCCTTTGGCATATATTTACACCGCGTCCCGAAACCCTCGAGGACGGAACCCTTTTTCGCGATCTCATCTCTGTTCCGCCGCCGCCGCGCTTCCAAGATCGGGAGCACCAGGAGAACTCTTCCCGGCACCCTGCCGGAGGGGAGGATCACCACCGGGAGCCTCTCCACCATCATGGACGCCTCCCGGATGAGTTGTGAGTAGTCTCCCTTGGACCATGGGTCCATGACCAGTAGCTATGTGATGTTCTCCTCCCCTCTTTGTTCTTCACTAATTAGACTTCGTGAGCTGCCCTACATGATCGAGGCACATATGTAATCCTTATGCTGTTGCTATGATGAGTTTGCTGGGATCCGATGGATTGTGAGATTATGTTCAGATTGTGTGTGAGTAATATATTTGATTTACCTTTTTTATATTTATGTTCTTGAGTAATTCTTGCATGTTCTCCGTTGTTGTTTATTGCTTTGGCCAAGTAGTAGGTAGTAACTCCAAGAGGGAACGTTATGCTTGATTGTGGGTTCATGCCCCTCGATGACTAGTTTGAGTGACAGAAACATGAGTCTAGGGGATGTGCTGTTGCCACAAGGGGGAAAACAATGGTGCTTGTACTCGCGGGTGCAAGGATTGTTTACTTTACGCAAAGTTCTTTTAATGCAGGTGTCTGTTGCTTTGAGTTTACACTATGGGTGGGACTCGCAACTTAATACCAGCGAGATGTTCTGGATAGATATCTCAAGGTGGATGATTAGTAGTAGATGCAGATGGATTTCGGTCTACTTACCTTGGCGTACCGCCCATGCTTTTGAGCCTCAACCTTTCTTGCAGCATAGTTAGCATTGGTTTGCGCACATAATTCTGTCAATTGCCCAGCTGTAATTCGTTTACCTCACATAGCTGTTTTATCGTCTTTTGGGAGAGAGACATCACTAGTGAACATCATGGGACCCCGGTCCATATTACCATCATTGATCACATCCGCTATTTACTTTCTGCTTTTACTTACTAGTTGCAATTATACCTATCACTATTATCTCTTGCGTTTGATCCTTTGTAAACGACAAGGCCGGAGGGATTGACAACCTCTCTGTACTCGTTGGGAGCAAAGTTATTTGTATCTGTGTGCAGGTCCAGTTAATTGCTAAGTATCTGGCGCCATTAGCAGTTGACACCTTCTTGTTGAACCTTGGAGTCTAAGGGGAATTCGATCCTTGGTATCTTTGCCAAGGGAAAACTACCGCTACACTGCATCTCAAACCTTCCACTTGGGGTAACCAACGAGGGGCGAGAAGCCATCAGTGGTTCGGCGGGGCATCGCTCCTGTTGCGACCACGCCAATGGAACAGGGGAGTAGGCGACCGGTGGGGGCTAGGGGGCCAGCTGGCTGAGCTGGGCCGAGGCCCAGGGGCTTCTCTTATTTATTTAACCTTTTGGATCTCTTGTCTTTTTTTAATTAAATTTCTATTTTTTTAGTTTCATTTTATTTATTTATTTTAGTTTTGTAAAACATAATTTTTAGCATCTAAATTAGTACTAATAATTAGGCCACTGCCACAAAAGTTTAACACTACAATAAAATAGATTTGTATTTGTTTTATTATTAAAGGCATTTAAGAAGTGTTGTTAGCCCATGTTTTAATTAGTTAAGGGCATTAAACCACTTCGCAAAGATGTTGGTTCACAACCTAATTAGTTATGCAATATTTGCCACACTTTGTACATTTTAGTTTGCATGTTTGAGAATTTTAAATTTTGACTTTAATTTGAATTTGGAATTTGAACTGTGTTTGAAAGCAAAGGGGGATTAGTAATAGTAAGAGTGATGACATGGCACCATTAACACGGGATTACTGTAGCTTAATTATCCGGGCGTCACAGTTCTCCTCCACTACAAGAAATCTCGTCCCGAGATTTAAGCGGTGGAGTCGGGGGGTGCTGGTAGCGAAAACCTAACGAGTCTTCTCGATCTTGGCTGCCATTTCGAAGAGGTTTATCCCTTTCGTTGATGTCTTTATTTCTCTGCTTTCAAGGCATCGTGATCAAGTTGTCATCCTTTCTTCGGGATCTCCATCGTCCTACGAATGCGACAAGGGGGGAAATCTCCGGAAGAACGCATCTTCACAATGTTGGGCATCTGACGGTGAACTCAATGGGAAATACACGAGGTACCCCACGAGTTGTATTTCAGTGAATTCGTGGAGTGCAATGTACGATGGTAACAAGGTTTCAAATGGGTAGGCAATCATTCGATGCCTAGACAGAAGCTAGAATGGGGGCTTGAACAACGAGAATAATATGGTGTTTGATTTAAGGATGAAACATGGTAGAATTTAGCTCGTGAATTACACACGAAGCCAAGTGCAAAGAGTACATTAGAATTAGGGTTGTACATGAGAGTCAAGTTTCGATCCCGTGGACCTGTGGGTTATGGGCCCACCATGTAGGTTAAGAGTAGGAAGGGCTATGACATCTTGCACAGAAAGCAAGGTGTGTCAGAGGATAGTCTGTCAGCTAAGTTGGCAACAATGTCGGTACCAAGGACGGGGAACGAAGAGAACCATTTTCTTGCACATTGTAACGAGGCGGACCAATAGGCAAGGTTCTCGTTCACCGACAGTTAATGGAAAGTTACAACAATAGTAACGAGGTCTTACTGACAGAGTTGTACAATGAGGTGTTTACATAAGCAGAGAATTATCACTGCTTAGATTATATGTAGATCAAAGAAAGGTTAAACAAACAGATGGAAAGGAAAATTGTGATCACACACAATTATTAGGAGTATATCCTTCCCATGGACAAGAAGAACATGGCATACAGGGTAGGAGAGCAAGTACCCAACCATTCAGATAAAGAGACAAGGATTAATCAAGATGTTACCCATTCAATGGTGTTTGGATAACTGACCAAGAAACATTTAGCATCACGCCTCCAATGTTCTTGTTGGTGAGCGGGGTATAATTGCCATGCTTCGAGGTAGCAATGGTATGGTGTTTCAATCAAGGGCCAGACTTTGGATACACGAATGATCCATCAGGAACAACTTATAAAATAAGTCTTACAATTTCCTCCTGGAAGAATGGTTATCATTGCAAAAGAAATTATAATGATAGGTCCTCCATCTAGGGGTGCTAGGCATGACATCATAATATCGGGTCATCAAAGGACTAACATTATAACTCTTGGAAAGTTGACCCAACCATCATATCTGACCGAGATTCGGATCCGATTGGTGTCATGATACCTCAGACTCGGGATGATCAAGAAGAAACGGTGCAACATTAATCAACGAAATGACTTGCAAGATTCTCGGAAAATGAACTATGGGAGCGGGTTCCCGAAACAATAGTTCATCATTAGACCAAGGAGAGGATGAGGAGGTGGCTGATGGGCTCAGCGTCAGTTCATCGAGAATTCCAAACAGATGGATTTCCACAATAATGTGAACAAGAAGATGACACTTGTCAATTCAAATGATATAATGTTGTATGCTCGAGGAAAACATACACCATTAATCATTAGCTGAAGGGTGTGCCCGAAATATGACCTTAGGCAGCAAGATCAATGTTAGAGTGACGAGTTAATAACCAACAGTCTAGGAATGAACTGTCGGTCGTTAACTTCAAAGCAATAGGGTTTCTAGAAGTACAGAACTCAAGCAACATCGTTAGCATATTGGTATCCCGGTTGAAATCAACACGGGGACCAAGGAAGAATGGTGATGATGAGAAGTATCTTCATACCGAGAATTTCTAGGAGGTGGGGCAATCCTCACAACAATCTCGACATAAAAGACAGTGATACTTCAATGCAGAACACAACACTAGCTGGAGGGCAAGTTGTAATCATAATGTGGACAAGTTCGCGATGAAAGGAAGTCAAGGGTGTTGTCGATGATAATAAAAATCATCGAGGGCAAGGATGGTATTTCTCATCATGAACACAGTTGACATCTTGGAAGAAGTCAAAGTGTTGAAGGTGATCCGACACATTTGCCGGGGGTTTTCAAGAGGATGCAATCAAACAACAATGGCAACAAGGAATGGAATGACAAAGTGGCAAGTTATATGATCAATATATAAGATGCAAGCTCGGAACCAAAGTTGCCTTTCAAGACAAGCAACATGATGTTGAAAGCTCGACGTAAGCCATGCTCACACACTAAAGAATTCGTGCACCAGAGAAGGACGAGGTAGCACGGTCATAGATAGAAAGACCAGGATGCAGCTGATAGTCTAGGAATGACTAGACCGAGTTCAGAATTTCCTAGTAAAAATACTAGGGGTATTTGATTTGTAGTGCGGAATAATTTCACTAGTCGATGTCCTCGGTTGACAACAACCCAGAACCCGTAGAGTGATTATGACAAGGGAATACATTACTCCAACAAAGTTAGTAAGATGTGGTGCAATGGCAAGACATCTTCGAGATACCAGAGGGTAATACTCGAAAGTAGAACATGATAAAAGTAGAATTGGGTCGTTGACCTATGACAGTAGATACTTCAACCTTGCCAAAAATTAGACGAGGCACTGGAATGAATTCCGATCAGATATATCAGATCAGGACAACATGGTCGGAACCATAACTGTAAGGAATCAATTCAAGAATACCGAAAGAATCATACAGGTGGATAATCATTTTGCAAGAAGCATCCGAGACGGTCTACAACAATTTCATGGGCATGAACACAAAGTTCAAGGTCGACTCCCACTTCTTTAATGCATATCATTTCATTCACCTCTCGCTTTGATAAAACCGTAGTGTTGGAAATTTATCTGGTAGAACACTGGAAGAGTATGACTTGTGAAAACTTTTGGGTTCTCACGGATTTAGGGGAAGGCATAGGTTCAACCCATCGGGCATCCTAGTAACATATACCACAAGTTTCAAAAGTAAATACTCAAGCTCGAAAGCAGAGCATGGTTGGCCAAGCAGAGGATACAATTTACCAAAGGCATCATGTACCAGGGGAAGAACTCACAAGGTGATTGAATATGCAGGACACTGTCGGATAACAATCCAATAACGGATTGGGCGATCCACAACAAAGCTGATGTGAGTATCGGTACTCACTCAAAGGAAGAAATAATGCAGAGGCATCAGATTCAAGAATCCCTGATTAGTCTGATGCTTAAATAGAAAGAAATTTATGGTTTCCAAAACAAAGGATCAGAAGCAGACGCTCTGATCAAGGATGGATAAGTTGAAAATACTTAGTTGGACAATCAATAAAGGTTTGAATTGCCGAGAACCAACTCATGTCCGGAATGTCGTCTGAGCCGGAAAGATAATTTTAAAAAGGATAACCTGATGACTATGTGCATACGCACACATTGAATCAATAGGCTCAAAATGGCTAAGACAAGGGATGTTAACGAAGACTACTAGTCATATGGATTTAACCATAATGCAAGCAGGCAAGAATTTCAAGAGTAACAGGCTGCAAACGATTTTCGAAAGATCAAAAAGTATTCCGAAGAATATTGTTAGACACATGAACAATCGAGAAGAACGGATTCTCGATAAATGTGAGGAAATAACCGTAAGGGTTTTCATGCGAAATAAAACTACAAGACAGTAAACTCAAAGGAATCTTGGGACAACGGAGAATATTTCGAGGCATCTTGTAACAACAAGAGCGACGAGGAATGATCATGAGAGTGAAAGGTGCATGCAGATATCCATAGGGACATATCGGTGGCAGTGAATTGCAAAGGCGATGAGCACAAGGGTCTCGGGAAAATATCGAGGGATACCCTCAGAATCTTCTGACGAAGCAGTTGATCTTCTGGAATGAGGGCTCTCCGGGAGAAATAGTTACGAGAACCTAGAGTCGGAGTTAGTAAAATCTTTTAACCCGAATAGAAGAGAGATCAGAGTCCCAGAGCATAGAAGAGGAATAAAAAGATCCTAACAACACCCATTGGTGCTGTGGGCACACAACAAGTTAGTTTTTTTTTCAAAGACTAGACTCAACTTCGGCCAAGGAGTTGGAAAGGGGGATTCCTACAGGCAGTCGGCTCTGATACCAACTTGTGACGCCCCCGATTTGTCCGTACACTAATCATGCACGCAAATGTGTACGACCAAGATCAGGGACTCACTGGAAGATATCACAACACAACTCTAGACACAAATTAAAATAATACAAGCTTTATATTACAAGCCAGGGGCCTCGAGGGCTCGAATACAAAAGCTCGGTTACACAAGAGTCAGCGGAAGCAATAATATCTGAGTACAGACATAAGTTAAACAAGTTTACCTTAAGAAGGCTAGCACAAATATAGCAACGATCGAAAAGGCAAGGCCTCCTGCCTGGGACCTCCTAACTACTCCTCGAAGTCGAACTTCACGTAGAAACATCCTCGGGATCCTCTGGGTCCTGGACTCCACCGATCTGGTTGCATCAACCAGAAAGAAGAAAGAAGGGGGAAAAGGGGGAGCAAAGCAACCGTGAGTACTCATCCAAAGTACCCGCAAGCAAGGATCTACACTACATATGCAAAGGTATATGTGCAAAGGGGTAATATCTGTGGACTGAACTACGGAATGCCAGAATAAGAGGGGGATAGCTAATCATATCGAAGACTACGCTTCTGGCAGTCTCCATCTTGCAGCAGTAGAAGAGAGTAGCTGGAAAGTAACATGTATCCTCGCTTCTAGCAGCCTCCGTCTTGTAGCAAAAGAATAGAATAGATGGTAAGTTCACCAAGTAACATCGTATAGCATAATCCTACCCGGCAATCCTCCCGCACATCACCTTGTGAGAGAGCAACCACCGAGTTATATCTGGAACTTGTCTGGGTGTGTTTTATTAAGTATCCAGTTCTAGTTGTCATGAGGTCAGAGTACAACTCCGGGTCGTCCTTTTACCGAGGGACACGGCTATTCGAATAGATTAACTTCCCTCCAGGGGTGCACCACATAACCCAGCACGCTCAAACCCATTTGGCCGGACACACTTTCCAGGGTCATGCCCGGCCTCGGAAGATCAACACGTCACAGCCCTACCTAAGCACAACAAAGAGGTCAGCACGCCGGTCTAAGTCCTAGGCGTGCAGGGGTCCGGGCCCATCGCCCAACGCACACCTGCACGTTGCGTACGCGGCCGGTGAGCAGACCTAGCAACCTCCATTACTAAGGAAGTTACGTTACGCGGTCCAACCCGGCGCGCGCCGCTCAGTCGCTGACATCAAGAAGGCTTCGGCTGATACCACGACGTCGAGTGCCCAAAACTACTCCCACGTAGCTGGTTAGTGCGTATAGGCCAATGGCAGATCAAATATCCAAACTCGTTAAGCGTGTTATTATGAAATCACCACGGACAACGACCAGGGCCAGGCCACCTCTCCACTGGGTGTCTCAACCTGCCCTGTTGCTCCGCCACAAAGATCCACTTGGGGGCCGTCGGGAACTCAGGCCCATCACTACCTGGATGAAGCCACTTGTCCTTTCAGCCCCCACATCGAATCACTTGCGGGTACTCAATGAGCCGACCCGACTTTAGTCACATCATGTATCATGTAAAGTATGTATATAGTATATACCCGTGATGACCACGCGAGGTGATCACAGCCCGATAGTATAGCATGGCAGACGGACAAGGATGTGGGGCCACTGATGGGAAACTATCATCCTATAATATGCATTAGGAGAACAGGTAAAGGTACCAACAGTGGTAGCAACAATGACATGCTATGCAGCAAAATAGGAGTTATCGAATCATCAACAGTAGCAAATCTAATGCAAGAATAAGACAGAAGAGAATGGGCGATATATGGTGATCAAGGGGGGTTGGCTTGCCTGGTTGCTCTGGCAAGAAGGGGTCGTCAACACCGTAGTCGAACTGGGGTCACCGGCAGTCACGGGGTCTACCGGAAAGAAGTAGCGGAGGGGAACCATAATAAATAACAGAGCAATCACAGCAGCACAAAGCGTAACATGGAAATACGCGGTGCTAGGTATGCGCTAACGCGGTACTAGGCGATGCCGGCGGAGGGGGGGGGGGACATCCGGGAAAGTATCCCCGGTGTTTCGCGTTTTCGGACAGATAAACCGGAGGGGGAAAGTTGCATGTTGGCTATGCTAGGGATGTGTGCCGGACGAACGGGTTGTGTATTCAGATTCGTCTCGTTGTTCTGAGCAACTTTCATGTACAAAGTATTTCCATCCGAG
Source organism: Secale cereale (assembly GCA_902687465.1). NCBI lineage: Eukaryota > Viridiplantae > Streptophyta > Magnoliopsida > Poales > Poaceae > Secale > Secale cereale. The sequence continues at coordinate 343,406,141 of LR738715.1, forward strand.
ATACGGTTTATTTTATATGATTTTTCAAAGTTTATAGTATTTTCTATGATTTTCTGGAATATTTTTATTTAATCTAATCCGAATTTGACCAAGTCAACTTGACTAGTCAAAAGGGAGGATGTGGCCCACATGTCATTGACACATAATTTAATTGATGGATAAACTAAAATGGAGGGGTTAAATTAAGGAATAATTGTATTGGTGCCCCTAGTTGGGTCACACTCGACAGATTTGCCCCTTGTTTTTCAATAATTGTGGTTTTGCCCAGCTCACTTCACTCGCCTTGTGTTTTTGCCCTTCGTGGGCGGTTCCGACCAATCACGGTTCGCCATGTGGCGACTGCTCATTGGTCGGAACCGCCCCGGAAGGGCAAAAACACAAGGCGAGTGAAGTGAGCTGGGCAAAACCACAATTGTTGAAAAACTAGGGGCAAATCTGTCGAGTGTGACCAAACTAGGGGCACGAATGCAAAAATCCCTTAAATTAACATAGGGGGCCACATGTCATAGGCTAGCAATTATCCAAAGTACTAATTAGTCTAACTACTCATTAGCTACTAACCTAAATAGGGCCGGTCACATCCAGAGACGTAGCCAGCCACACACACGCTGCACACACACACACACACACACATCACACAAGAACACAGGGCCGGCCAGAGGCACACAGCCGGCCACACACGGCGCACACATACAATGCTAGGGAGTAACTCTATTCCTTTTAACACAAGATACCATTTTGTGATTTTTGTAGGATTTAATCCATGCATTATCTGAAGCAGGTCCAATGAAACAAAATGAGGCTTGTTACGTCTACTTTCCGTTCATATAATTTTTACCCATGTTAGGACTTGTCTTATCGCTGTTTAGTGGCAGTTTAGAAGGCTAGTCATTGTAGAAATACAAAAGCTAGCTACTGCTACAGTAACTGAATGTTACTGTAGCCGTGTAGCATAGCAAACACTGGCTGCGGGAGCAGCGAAGCAAGCGGCATGCACACGGCCGCGCATGCTGCGCGCAGGGTCGGACGGACGCGAGGCGTGGGCGGCCGCGGCGCGAGCAGTGGCACGGGGTGAGCACGGCCACGGCTCCGGTGGCGACCAGAGCAGACTGTAGCAACACAGCGGCAGTAGGCAACAGTGGGCGGGCACGGGGCATTAGAGATGGGCCACGGAAGAGGCGCTGCAGGGCGCGTACTGCAGTGTGGACGCAAGGGCGGACGGTGTGCGAGTGCGTGCGGGAGGAGAGCTCCGGCCACGGCGGACTGCGGAGCCGAAGCTCGCGGGTAACGGTGCTACGGCGACTACGGCGACGAGGGAAAGGGGGAACAGGGTGGTGCTCACCGAGCAGGCGCAAGGAGGCCCATCGAGTGGCTTAGGAGCAGCAGAGGTGGTCGGCGTCGTCGTGGTTCGTCGGCGACCCGAGGAGGAAGAAGCTTCGATCCGGCGCTGCAGTGTGAGGAGCTCCAACGGGTGGCACCAGTTGATGCAGAGGAAGACGACGAAGCGGACGGACGCGGTCCTAGGCGGTGGAGGGGCATGGTGGCCGCGGTAGGACGAGATGGCCGGCGACGCGGGCGCACGACGAGGTGGATCTGGACCACGAGGGAGTGACGAGGGAGAGAGGGGGCATGGAAAAATATCTCCGCAGGGGGAGTGGAGCTGACGAGGCCGAGAGGGGGGAGGGCGCCTGCCTTATCCCCTCGCGGCCTCGCCGACGCCGACGAGGTGGTTCGGCGGGGCGTCGCTCCTGTTGCGACCACGCCAAGGGAACAGGGGAGTAGGCGACCGGTGGGGGCTAGGTGGGCCAGCTGGCTGAGCTGGGCCGAGGCCCAGGGGCTTCTCTTATTTATTTAACCTTTTGGATCTCTTGTCTTTTTTTAATTAAATTTCTATTTTTTTAGTTTCATTTTATTTATTTATTTTAGTTTTGTAAAACATAATTTTTAGCATCTAAATTAGTAGTAATAACTAGGCCACTTCCACAAAAGTTTAACACTACAATAAAATAGATTTGTATTTGTTTTATTATTAAAGGCATTTGATAAGTGCTTTTAGCCCATGTTTTAATTAGTTAAGGGCATTAAACCACTTCGCAAAGATGTTGGTTCACAGCCTAATTAGTTATGCAATATTTGCCACACTTTGCACATTTTAGTTTGCATGTTTGAGAATTTTAAATTTTGACTTTAATTTGAATTTGGAATTTGAACTGTGTTTGAATGCAAAGGGGGATTAGTAATATTAAGAGTGATGACATGGCACCATTAACACAAGATTACTGTAGCTTAATTATCCGGCCGTCACAAGGCATCAGATTCAAGAATCACCAGATTAGTCTGATGCTTAAATAGAAAGAAATTGTGGTTTCCAAAACGAAGGATCAAAAGCAGACGCTCTGATCAAGGATGGATAAGTTGAAAACACTTAGTTGGACAATCGAAGGTTTGAACTGCCGAGGACCAACTCATGTCCGGAATGACGTCTGAGCCGGAAAGATAATTTTAAAAAGGATAACCTGATGATTGCGTGCATACGCACACATTGAATAAATAGGCTCAAAATGGCTAAGACAAGGGATGTTAACGAAGACTACTAGTCATGTGGAATTAACCATAATGCCAGGAGGCAAGAATTTCAAGAGTAACAGGCTGTAGAGGATTTTCGAAAGATCGAAAAGTATTCCGAAGAATTTTGTGAGACACATGAACAATCGAGAAGAACGGATCCTCGATAAATGTGAGGAAATAACCGTAAGGGTTTTCACACGAAACAAAATTGCGAGACAGCAAACTCAAAGGATTCTCGGGACAACGGAGAATATTTCGAGGCATCTTGTAACAACAAGAGCGACGAGGAATGATCATGAGAATGACAAGTGCATGCAGATATCCATAGGGATATATCGGTGGCAGTGAATTGCAAAGGTGACGAGCACAAGGGTCTCGAGAAAATATCGAGGGATATCCTTAGAATCTTCAGACGAAGCAGGTGATCTTCCAGAATGAGGGCTCTCCGGGAGAAATAGTTACGAGAACGTAGAGTCAGAGTTAGTAAAATCTGTTTACCCAAATAGAAGAGAGATCAGAGTCCCAGAGCATAGAAGAGAAATAAAATATCCTAACACCACCCATTGGTGTTGTGGGCCCGTAAGCCACACAACAAGTTAGTAAATTTGTTTTTCAAAGACTAGACTCAACTTCGACCAAGGAGTTGGAAGGGGGCTACCTACAGGCAGTCGGCTCTGATACCAACTTGTGACGTCCCCAATTTGACCATACACTAATCATGCACGCAAATATGTATGACCAAGATCAGGGACCCGCTGGAAGATATCACAACACAACTCTAGACACAAATAAAATAAAACAAGCTTTATATTACAAGCCAGGGGCCTCGAGGGCTCGAATACATAAGCTCGACAACACATGAGTCAGCGGAAGCAAAAATATCTGAGTACAGACATAAGTTAAACAAGGTGCCATAAGATGGTTAGCACAAAAGTAGCAACGATCGAAAAGGCAAGGCCTCCTGCCTGGGACCTCCTAACTACAACTCGAAGCCGAACTCCAAGTAGAAACATCCTCGGGATCCTCTGGCTCCTGGACTCCACCATCTGGTTGCGTCATCCGAGAAGAAGGAACAAAAGGGGAAAAGGGGGAGCAAAGCAACCGTAAGTACTCATCCAAAGTACTCGCAAGAAAGGATCTACACTACATATGCAATGGTATGTGTATAAAGGGGGTAATATTTGTGGACTGAACTGCAGAATGCCAGAATAAGAGGGGGGATAGCTAATCTTATCGAAGAATACGCTTCTAGCAGCCTCCATCTTGTAGCAGTAGATGAGAGTAGCTGGAAAGTAACAAGTATCCTCACTTCTCACGTCCTCCGTCTGGCACTTGTAAGGGTGTGTTTTATTAAGTATTTGGTTCTAGTTGTCATGAGGTCGGAGTACAACTTCGGGTCGTCCTTTTACCGAGGGACACGGCTATTCGAATAGATAAACTTCCCTGCAAGGGTGCACCACATTTGTAATGCCCAGGATGGAGTTATACCTCCTACGTGTCGAGGCACGACTTAAAGGCATAAGTCCATCCTAGAATGATCTCAGGTTTGGTAATCTTTGCACAACTCATGTAAAAGAGGGGATAGTAAACATAAATAGTTGGCTTACACTCGCCATGTCACACAATTACATAACATGTCTCAAACATCATACATTAAGAACATCACAACCCTCTAAGGGCAAAATCCAAATGTCAAGATACCAAACTGAAATAAATAAACCACAGGCGAATCGAATCCTAGTAGGAGTCTCCACTACTGATCATCCGGGTATCGCACATAGTACCGACTACGCTCCTCGTCGTACTCCCAATCCAGCTCGATGCCATCACCTGGATAGCTCACAACTGGACCTGCATCTGGTGTGGTGAAGTAACTGTGAGCCACAGAGGACTCAGCAATCCCGTTTCCGGGTAACAAGACTATTTAAGCCTTTGGGAGAGGAAAGGCTGAAGAAAAGAATAAGTGTCTGCAGCAGCAACTAGCAACTAGCTTACGTGAGTGAGAGCGAGAAGAGAAAGCCTCGGACGAGAAGTGATCACGAAGTGATCCTAGCTACAAGCTCAACAATCATAACCCCTCCGTGTTCAACTCCTGAATCCCTATTCGGAAATTGACGGTCACGGAACACACGCTGGTAGTGTATTAGAAACATTGTGTCAAGTTATCTACAACCGGATATTAACAAGCTCCCATCTGCCACATAACCGCGGGCACGGCTTTCGAAAGTTCAAACCCTGCAGGGGTGTTCCAACTTGACCCATTACAAGCCCATGATCCGCGGAGTCGCAACTCCAAAGTGGGAAGACCCGAGTATTCTCGGAATCCCGTGCTCAAGATATATCGAACTAAGGTAAGGCTAATCCAGCAAATCCTCCCGGCGTGCCGACACCCTGATAGTAGCCGCGCGTATCTAGTCTCAGGCCACGACCGGATGAGCACAGCGTACAGTGGCCGAAATACCCAAGTTGCCAAGGGGGGCCCCGCACACGACTCTAGTTTGGACCAACACTCAAAACGAGCACTGGCCCAGGGGGGTTGAATTAATTAAGCCTCGGGTTAATTACTCCCTCGGAAAATTTTTAGTTGTTTAGGTAAGAAGTACCAATGTTGGGACTTGCTGGAAAAGACTTAGCACTTAGCGGTTTATCGAGGGGGTCCCATACACCCCAACCGTGTTAGGAACGCATAATCAAGGAACATAACACCGGTTTATACGGTTCCTAACGGCATGAGTGGAACAAATCACCAAGCAAAAGGCTTAGCCTTCCACCCTTGCCAATATATAGATGATTTCATTTTAAGCATTTATATAGTGTGATATAACCCAACCAAACTTCAACATGAAGCAAGCATCTTCGATCTTCACCTGCAACTAGCAATGCTATAAGAAGGGCTGAGCGAAGCGTACTTAGCCAAGCAACGGTTTGCATAGGTAGGTTGGTTAAACATGGCAATTGGCTACAAGTAGGAGGCTGACAAGAAGATCATGGGCATCGAGGCAAAACTATAGAGCGGAACTACTAGCAATAGGTAAAGATAGTAATGTTATCGGGGTTCGGTCATCTTGCCTGAAGAGAAGTCGTTCGGATCGTAAGAAGGGTCCTCATGCTCAACCTCGTTGGAAACCTCGTGCTCGTACTCGAACTTAGACTCAGCTTCCGGCTCTAAACAAAACAATCACACCAAGCACCAATCAACAAGATGCAATGCGCACTCGAAAAAGATGAATGCATGATGGATGCACTAAGGATGCACACGGAGCACGGAAAATAGCACTCAAGCAAAACACCTCAAAACATGGTAACAATATGATATTGTGATTCTACACGGAAAAACAATCAAGTTTTATGTAAGATTCGCTGAAATCGGAGTTACGGGCTAAAAGTTATGCCCGAAACAAGAAATGAGCGAAAGCTGAAAATTACAGCAACATAGCAACTTCGGAGCTCAAAATAATTAAGCTAGAGCACTCAAACAACATGGCAAAGGACATGAACACAAACTAGACATATACTACAGCAACTAAGTCCAAAGGTGCACCCCCAAAGGAGCCACGGATCAATAGCAATGATCTTGGACATATTGAACTTGACAATAAAATTTTGGCAGCAGAATTTTATTGAAACTTTGGAGCAAAAGATAAACATGCTACAGCCACTCAAATAGACATGTGAGAACATGAATGGAAAGCCAACAATATATACAACAAGTAACAATCAAGATCCACTCCAAAACTAACATGGTTTTTCCTAGAACATCACACGAACATGGCATCGGAACGTTACAGATTTCAGACTTAGTGAAAATCCACTAAGTCCTAAAACAGCAATATCATCATGGCATATAAAAGAGCATGTTTAAGTCACCTCGAAACTAAACATGGCAAGAGGTAAGCACCTCATCAAATTTCACATGAAGGTGATAGCGAAACACACAAGCATGCTTCATAGAGATAAACACAACGATTGCAACGAGCTCAACAAGATGGCATTTCATAACAAGTGAAACAACATCACAGCCACATGGCACTTTGCAACGATGATAAACATGGCAAGAATAAATCTATCATGCTACCTAGCACATACAACATGTAGAGCATGGCAAGACGAACACGTGGACATGTCATTTGCATCATTTGGACAAACGAGCTAAAAGATATCACATGGCAAAGATGGCATAAAAACATCACATAGCAGCAGTTTATATCATGATGCACTCTTGCAACAGCAAAACAAGCACCTAGATGATCTCTAACATGCATGGCACAGTGACGTGAAACATAGAGCAAGTCTCCACGAACGTCTGGACATGCTATATGCGCGAATCGGAGCAACACACAACAAGTTACAGCAGTTTGAAAAGAGCATCACAGATTAAGCAAAACAGAGACTTAGAGGTTAAAAGAGCAACCTCTCTCTCAGATCTGAAAAAAAAACGGAATCCCGGCCCGGATCTGGATCCGGTGCGGCCCGGCGGCTGGGCGGCCTGGGAGGTGCGGAGTGGCCCGCGGGAGCTGCGGCCCAGGCGGTGGAGGCGGTCCGATTGGGCCCTGGACGGCGCGATGGCGTGGCTGGCCCGGAGCGGAGGCCGTCGGCCCACCCGAGGCGGAAGGCGGGAGGCGCCCGATCGGGGCCTGCGGGGCGCGGAGCGGCGGCCCGCTCGACGAGGCTGGGAGGCGGCGGCTGGAGGAGGCCCGCTCGAGGAGGCGTGGCCCGGCCTGGCGCGCTGGGAGGGACGCGGTCGAGGCGGCGAACGAAGGAGGCGTCGGGGCGAAGTGGTCCTGGCGGGGAAGTGGATCCTCGGTGGCTGGGCCTCGGGCCCGCGCTGGAACGGCGAAGCGGGAGCTGGGCCGGTGCGCGGTGAAGTGGTCCAGCCCTGCAGCTGATGCGGTGGCGACGAAGGAAACGAACGATGCGGCGGGAGGCTCGACGCGCCAGAAGGAATCCAGCGACGGGCGTTGACCCAAGCCTCGAGGCGGCTGCGGTCCGTGGATCCAGTGAGTTCCTCAGCGGCTGGAACGAGGAGGCTTGGGGGGGATCTAGCCAAGTGGCTGGCAAGGGATGGTTAGATCCAAAAAATGAGGGGAGGAAGGGGAAAGAAGATAGAGATGCCAAAAATTAGACCTAGGGGTCTATATATAGCAGATCTGCTAGGTTTAGGGTTGTGGGGGGGTGTTAGGAGCCCTCCGATCGCGATCCGACGGATCCGATCGCGGGGGTAGTCTAGAAGGGCCTAGGAGAAGATAGAGGACTGCTGTAGGGGTGTTTCTGGGACACGAAGTGAAGGCACTTGGACCCACACGAACAACGGATGGGATAGCCAACGGAGTCCAAACGCGACGAGATTTGAGAGACGGGTTGCACACAACAAAACAACAACACACACAACAACCTCGCGGCACACCGGTAACGTTACACGCCCAAACAACAAAGTAGGCCTACGGGACGTCACGGACACGTGAAGGAGCTCCGGAACGCGAAACGGACAACGGGAAGGAACGCGTGGAACCGGATGCAACCGACCACACAAATGCAATGCGATGCACATGTCTACATGATATGAATGAATGCCACACACTCACACAACAAAACGACGAAAACCCGAAAGACAAAGAACCCGGAATGGAAAATAGATGAAGCCGGAGATATATTATATACCCAAAAGGGAAAGTATTACATCCGGGGCATTACAAACTCTCCTCAACTACAAAAAGATCTCGTCCCGAGATCTAGGACTGGAAAAAGGAAGGGTACTCGGAACGAAGATGATCTTCTCGTTCCCAGGTAGCTTCTCGGTCGGTGTGATGTGACCACTTGACTTTCAGAAATTTGATGGACTTGTTGCGGGTCTTGCGTTCGGTTTCTTCGAGAATGGCAACTGGATGCTCTCGGTAGGACAGGTCTTGTTGAAGATCAATCTCTTCAAACAGAATCATGCGCTCCGGTGCCTTGAAGCATTTGCGGAGTTGAGACACATGGAAGACATCATGGACATTTGCGAAGTTGGGAGGGAGCTCAAGTTGATAGGCTAGGTCGCCTCTCTTGCCAAGAATCTTGAAAGACCCGACGTATCTAGGAGCAAGCTTTCCTTTGATACCGAATCTTTGGGTGCCTTTCATCGGAGAAACTCGGAGATAGACATGATCATCGATGTTGAAGGCCAAATCACGATGCTTGCCGTCATAGTAGCTCTTCTGACGCGACTGAGCGGCCTTGAGATTCTCACGTATGACTTTGCACATTTCTTCGGCTTCTGAGATCAAGTCATTGCCAAGAAGTTGGCGTTCGCCTGTTTCAGACCAGTTGAGAGGGGTACGGCACTTTCTGCCATAGAGAATTTCGAATGGTGCTTTGCCTGCACTTGCTTGAAAGCTTTTGTTGTAAGAGAACTCGGCAAATGGAAGGCAGTCTTCCCATTTCATGCCGAAGGAGATGACACAGCCTCTGAGCATGTCTTCTAGAATCTGATTCACGCGCTCGACTTGACCACTAGTCTGAGGGTGAAAAGCAGTGCTGAACCTGATCTTAGTGCCCATGGCGGACTGAAAGGAGTCCCAGAACCTTGATGTGAACAAGCTTCCACGGTCTGAGGATATAACTTGAGGAATGCCATGTAGGGACACAATTCTGGAAGTGTACAGCTCTGCAAGTTGAGCTGCATTGATTGATTCTTTGACTCGAAGAAAGTGAGCGACTTTGGTAAGCTTGTCAATCACCACAAAGATAGCATCATTTCCTCGATTGGATTTAGGAAAACCAGTGAAGAAGTCCATTTCAATGTGGTCGAACTTCCACTCGGGGATAGGAAGAGGTTGGAGAAGACCGGCTGGACGTTGATGTTCTGCTTTCACTCTTCTGCACACATCACATTCATTCACGAATTGGGCAATTTCCCTTTTCATGCATGTCCACCAGTAATATTGCTTGAGATCTTGATACATCTTGGAACTGCCAGGATGAATGGAAAGGAGAGAATCATGAGCTTCTTCCATTATGAGCTTCCTGAGATCACCTTTGAGAACAACGAGTCTGTCCTCGAAGAACAAGGTATCTCTCTCATCAACACGGAAGCACTTGTATTTTGGAGTGCCCTTTGCAATCCCATGTTTCACTTTCTTCACCATGGTAACACTGAGCTGGGCCTCACGGACTTGATCTTCCAAGGTAGGAGCAATTTGGAGATTTGCAAGAAAACCCTGCGGAACAACTTGGAGGTTGAGTTTCCTAAAAGCTTCACAAAGCTTAGGCTGGCACGGCTTGATAAGAAGGCTGTTGCAATATGCCTTTCTGCTCAAAGCATCTGCAATCACATTCGCCTTGCCAGGAGTGTATTCAATGCTGGGATTGTACTCTTGGATCATTTCAACCCAACGAGTCTGGCGGAGGTTCAGATGCGGCTGTGTGAAGATGTACTTCAAGCTCTTGTGATCAGTGAAGATGTCGACCTTTCTGCCCAACAACAGATGTCTCCACGTAATCAGAGCATGTACCACAGCTGTTAGCTCGAGATCATGTGTGGGATAGTTCTTCTCACTTGGCTTTAGCTGACGAGAAGTGTATGCCACAATTCTCTTATCTTGCATAAGCACACCACCAAGACCTTGAAGAGAAGCATCACAGAAAACTTCATAGGGCTTGGATTCATCCGGAGGAGTCAGAACTGGAGCAGAGACAAGCTTTTCTTTGAGAGTTTTGAATGCCACTTCACACTCTGGAGACCAAAAGTATTTGACATTCTTCTGAAGCAAGTTGGAAAGAGGCTTGGCAATCTTGGAGAAGTTCTCAACAAACCTTCTGCAATAGCTGGCAAGACCCAGAAAACTGCGGAGCTGCTTGACGTTCTGAGGAGCTTCCCAGTTGACAATTGCTTCAACTTTCTCGGGATTAACCGCAATACCGTCAGCTGAGATGATGTGGCCCAGGTATAAAACCTTATCGAGCCAAAACTCGCACTTGGAGAACTTGGCATAGAATTTATGCTCTCGGAGTCGATCAAGAACCAGACGTAAGTGCTTTTCGTGATCTTCTTCATTCTTGGAAAACACCAGAATATCATCCAGATACACAAGCACAAACTCGCCAGTATAGGGGTTGAAGATGTAATGCATCATCCTTGAAAAGGTAGGAGGAGCATTGGCGAGACCGAAGGACATGACGGTATACTCGTATGAACCGTAGCTCGTTCTGAAGGCCGTCTTGGGAATGTCTTCCTCGCGAATGCGAATTTGGTGATAGCCCATTCGGAGGTCAAGCTTAGAGAACACTTTAGCTCCTTTGAGCTGCTCAAAGAGTTCGTTGATGATGGGGAGCGGATATTTGTTCTTTATTGTCTTCTTGTTCAATGGCCGGTAATCAACACAGAGACGCTCCGTGCCATCTTTCTTCTTGACAAATAAGACACCACAGCCCCACGGAGACGTACTAGGTCTGATGAGACCCATACTCTCCTGCTTATCAAGCTGCTTCTTCAATTCCTTCAATTCATCCGGAGAGAGCTTGTACGGACGCCGGCATGCTGGCTCAGTACCCGGCTCGAGTTCAGTAACGAATTCCACCTGACGATGTGGAGGCATGCCTGGAAGTTCTTCAGGAAAGACGTCTTGATATTCGTTCACCACCGGAATTTGAGATATGGCATTAATTTCGCCCTTATCATTGAGAGAGAAAAGTCTGATAGTGTTATCCCTTGAGGCAAAGATAATCACATCTTCATCAGAATGAGTCAACTTGACTTCCTTCTGAGCACAATCAATGTGAGCATCATGCTGAGAAAGCCAATCCATTCCGAGGATGAGGTCAATGTCAGAATTACCAAGAACCACCGGATTAGCCAGAAATCGATAATCACCCATGCGAATAGACACATTCGGAACAAAGTTGTTGGAGTTCATGAGCAAACCCGGAGAAAGCACAAACATCGGACTCGGCAAAGCTTGCAATGGCATATCATGCGACAATGCAAAAGGTCTTGACATGAAAGAATGTGAAGCACCTGAATCGAACAAAACTTTAGCAGGGATAGAGTTCACTGAGAGGTTACCCAAAATGACATCAGAAGAGTTCTCCGCTTCAGCTGCACTCATCAGATTGACCCTAGCAGACTTTGGATCATGCTTGACAATCGTTGTACTGACAGGCGGAGGAGGAGGAAGACGCTTCGGATTCGGACATCTGTTGGCATAATGACCCTTCTGGCCACATCTGTTGCACACCACTTCAGAGAGAGGACGGAAATGAGAACCACTTGACTTGGAGCCTTGAGACTGAAACTACTTCTTCGACTGGTTGCTCGGGTTGGGTGGGTGGGAGAAACCACGACCACTAGAGTTCTTGTTGTTGGAGTTGTTGGAGTTGTTGGAGTTGTTGTATGGAGCTCGAATCACTGGAGGAGGAGGAAGCCAGAATTTCTGATGCTTCGAGACCATCTGAGACGATGAGGAAGAGTGAACGGCATCTCGAATTCTCTTCTTAGAAGCCTCCATCTTAAGCTGAGCTGCTTCTTGTTTCAAAGCCATGTTATAGAACTTGTCGAATTCATTCGGCTCGAACAAGGTGAGAGCAAGCTGAAGTTCATCTTTGAGACCTCCACGGAACTGATAGATTTTGCTCTTGGCATCAGGAATGTCTTGCTTAGCATAACGAGCGAGGTTTTGGAACTTGACATTATACTGATAGACTGTCATGGAGCCCTGCTTCAGGTTGCGGAATTGCTCACGCTTACCCTCGATGACACTTGTTGGAATGTGGTGCGAGCAAAAGTCCTTGCAGAAATTCTCCCAAGAGATCACTTGACCCGGCCTCGAGTCTTTGTACTGCTGCCACCAGTCAGCTGCTTGATCTTTCAGTTGGAAGGCTGCAAACTTCACATAATCATCTTCCTTCACGTTACTGCACTCAAAATGCTTCTTAATGTCGGTTAACCAATCTTCAGCATCAAGAGGGTCGACACAGTAACTGAAAGCTTTAGGATTGTTGGCCAAGAACTGGTTAAGAGTAGCATGGTGCTGCTGGTTGAAGAAGTTGCCTTGGTTCCCTGGAATACCCTGATTAGCTTGATTAGCTTGCATCTGCTGCATCATCTGCATCAACAACTGGGTGTTCTGAGCTGTAGTCTGCATAATTGCTCTCCAAGCCTCAGGCGGAGGAGGAGGGGAAGGAGGATGTTCTGGGACCTCTTCCACCTCTGGGTTAGCGTTGGGAACCTTTTTCGGAGCCATCCTGAAAGAGATGACCACGAATCAGCAATTTATTGACAAAAGGCATAAGCTGAATCAATGGAATGAATTGCAACAAGTCTTCACAATAATCATTCGAACAATAAGAACGAATGAATTCATTCAAACAAGAGGAACGAATGAAATTCTCAGTTGAATGATAACATCAATCTTCACGAGAAGCCACATAGGGGACAAAAGGATAAAATAAGAAAACAACAAGGTATAGACGGGAACAAACACAAGAGAGGAGTTTCGTTCTAACATCTTTGTGCTGAAAGCATATGAACGCGTTACGAAAAGGTTTTGCAATCCCCGGATCAGCATAGCCAAGGACCCTTTAAGATGCAACTCCTGATAGTAACATCGGTCATATAACCACTTCACTCAATGTAGAACCCCGAACTCACTAACCTGCATTCGTTGGAAGAATGCCTACGATCTACTGGATAAAACCCACCTATAGATTTCCGAAAGATTCCAGTTATGCAATCAGGTGTTGGGGATACACGGGAAGCACCGCGCAATCAACTCTAAACCTACATCCAGGTGTATCCATCCTTCAACACATAACCAGTCTTTCTCAGAAACTGTGTACCTCGGACCTTCGAAAAGCATCCACTATAACAAGCTATGGCAATACTCCCGAACTACCTCCCCAGTACTGGGTGATGTCAGGGTTATCTTGCCACTGGCCGTATAGGAGAGATTTTCGATGTCGGCCATCTTAAGTATTTAGTACTGCCGCGATATGCTTGTGACAACAATACCCCGAAGCTCAACTCCCCGGGAACAGGGGGCATCGAGAACAATATCCTTGTCACAAGAACATCGAAACAATCCCAGAATACTCGCGGGATTCCTAAAAAAAATTGTGCAATTTTTGAAGATAGGAGAGACAAGAGTAGTCATCAGGAGTCCTCACCAGAGAGAAAGGGGATGAGAAACAAAGAAATCCTACTCTCCGATATAATATAGGACTCAAAAAGTTTTCAGTGTGTGCCTAGACTCGACCGTCAACGATTCGATCAAACAGCGGGGGCTCCTAGGTCGGAGAAGGCTCTGAATACCAACTTGTAATGCCCAGGATGGAGTTATACCTCCTACGTGTCGAGGCACGACTTAAAGGCATAAGTCCATCCTAGAATGATCTCAAGTTTGGTAATCTTTGCACAACTCATGTAAAAGAGGGGATAGTAAACATAAATAGTTGGCTTACACTCGCCACGTCACACAATTACATAACATGTCTCAAACATCATACATTAAGAACATCACAACCCTCTAAGGGCAAAATCCAAATGTCAAGATACCAAACTGAAATAAATAAACCACAGGCGAATCTAATCCTAGTAGGAGTCTCCACTACTGATCATCCGGGTATCGCACATAGTACCGACTACGCTCCTCGTCGTACTCCCAATCCAGCTCGGTACCATCACCTGGATAGCTCACAACTGGACCTACATCTGGTGTGGTGAAGTAACTGTGAGCCACAGAGGACTCAGCAATCCCGTTTCTGGGTAACAAGACTATTTAAGCCTTTGGGAGAGGAAAGGCTGAAGAAAAGAATAAGTGTCTGCAGCAGCAACTAGCAACTAGCTTACGTGAGTGAGAGCGAGAAGAGAAAGCCTCGGACGAGAAGTGATCACGAAGTGATCCTAGCTACAAGCTCAACAATCATAACCCCTCCGTGTTCAACTCCCGAATCCCTATTCGGAAATTGACGGTCACGGAACACACGCTGGTAGTGTATTAGAAACATTGTGTCAAGTTATCTACAACCGGATATTAACAAGCTCCCATCTGCCACATAACCGCGGGCATGGCTTTCGAAAGTTCAAACCCTGCAGGGGTGTTCCAACTTGACCCATTACAAGCCCACGATCCGCGGAGTCGCAACTCCAAAGTGGGAAGACCCGAGTATTCTCGGAATCCCGTGCTCAAGATATACCGAACTAAGGTAAGGCTAATCCAGCAAATCCTCCCGGCGTGCCGACACCCTGATAGTAGCCGCGCGTATCTAGTCTCAGGCCATGACCGGATGAGCACAGCGTACAGTGGCCGAAATACCCAAGTTGCCAAGGGGGGCCCCGCACACGACTCTAGTTTGGACCAACACTCAAAACGAGCACTGGCCCAGGGGGGGTAGAATTAATTAAGACTCGGGTTAATTACTCCCTCGGAAAGTTTTAGTTGTTTAGGCGAATAGTACCAATGTTGGGACTTGCTGGAAAAGACTTAGCACTTAGCGGTTTATCGAGGGGGTCCCATACACCCCAACCGTGTTAGGAACGCATAATCAAGGAACATAACACCGGTTTATACGGTTCCTAACGGCATGAGTGGAACAAATCACCAAGCAAAAGGCTTAGCCTTCCACCCTTGCCAATATATAGATGATTTCATTTTAAGCATTTATATAGTGTGATATAACCCAACCAAACTTCAACATGAAGCAAGCATCTTCGATCTTCACCTGCAACTAGCAATGCTATAAGAAGGGCTGAGCGAAGCGTACTTAGCCAAGCAACTGTTTGCATAGGTAGGTTGGTTAAACATGGCAATTGGCTACAAGTAGGAGGCTGACAAGAAGATCATGGGCATCGAGGCAAAACTATAGAGCGGAACTACTAGCAATAGGCAAAGATAGTAATGTTATCGGGGTTCGGTCATCTTGCCTGAAGAGAAGTCGTTCGGATCGTAAGAAGGGTCCTCGTGCTCAACCTCGTTGGAAACCTCATGCTCGTAC
The DNA here is from genome assembly GCA_902687465.1 of Secale cereale. Taxonomy (NCBI): domain Eukaryota; kingdom Viridiplantae; phylum Streptophyta; class Magnoliopsida; order Poales; family Poaceae; genus Secale; species Secale cereale. Next base: position 343,421,675 of record LR738715.1, read on the forward strand.
TCGAACTCAGACTCAGTTTCCGGCTCTAAACAAAACAATCACACCAAGCACCAATCAACAAGATGCAATGCGCACTCGAAAAAGATGAATGCATGATGGATGCACTAAGGATGCACACGGAGCACGGAAAATAGCACTCAAGCAAAACACCTCAAAACATGGTAACAATCTGATATTGTGATTCTACACGGAAAAACAATCAAGTTTCATGTAAGATTCGCTGAAATCGGAGTTACGGGCTAAAAGTTATGCCCGAAACAAGAAATGAGCGAAAGCTGAAAATTACAGCAACATAGCAACTTCGGAGCTCAAAATAATTAAGCTACAGCACTCAAACAACATGGCAAAGGACATGAACACAAACTAGACATATACTACAGCAACTAAGTCCAAAGGTGCACCCCCAAAGGAGCCACGGATCAATAGCAATGATCTTGGACATATTGAACTTGACAATAAAATTCTGGCAGCAGAATTTTATTGAAACTTTGGAGCAAAAGATAAACATGCTACAGCCACTCAAATAGACATGTGAGAACATGAATGTAAATCCAACAATATATACTACAAGTAACAATCAAGATCCACTCCAAAACTAACATGGTTTTTCCTAGAACATCACACGAACATGGCATCGGAACGTTACAGATTTCAGACTTAGTGAAAATCCACTTAGTCCTAAAACAGCAATATCATCATGGCATATAAAAGAGCATGTTTAATTCACCTCGAAACTAAACATGGCAAGAGGTAAGCACCTCATCAAAGTTCACATGAAGGTGATACCGAAACACACAAGCATGCTTCATAGAGATAAACACAACGATTGCAACGAGCTCAACAAGATGGCATTTCATAACAAGTGAAACAACATCACAGCCACATGGCACTTTGCAACGATGATAAACATGGCAAGAATAAATCTATCATGCTACCTAGCACATACAACATGTAGAGCATGGCAAGACGAACACGTGGACATGTCATTTGCATCATTTGGACAAACGAGCTAAAAGATATCACATGGCAAAGATGGCATAAAAACATCACATAGCAGCAGTTTATATCATGATGCACTCTTGCAACAGCAAAACAAGCACCTAGATGATCTCTAACATGCATGGCACAGTGACATGAAACGTAGAGCAAGTCTCCACGAACGTCTGGACATGCTATATGCGCGAATCGGAGCAACACACAACAAGTTACAACAGTTTGAAAAGAGCATCACAGATTAAGCAAAACAGAGACTTAGAGGTTAAAAGAGCAACCTCTCTCTCAGATCTGGAAAAAAAAACAGAATCCCGGCCCGGATCTGGATCCGGTGCGGCCCGGCGGCTGGCGGCCTGGGAGGTGCGGAGCGGCCCGCGGGAGCTGCGGCCCAGGCGGTGGAGGCGGTCCGATTGGGCCCTGGACGGCGCGGTGGCGTGGCTGGCCCGGAGCGGAGGCCGTCGGCCCACCCGAGGCGGAAGGCGGGAGGCGCCCGATCGGGGCCTGCGGGGCGCGGAGGCGGTGGCGCGGAGCGGCGGCCCGCTCGAGGAGGCTGGGAGGCGGCGGCTGGAGGAGGCCCGCTCGAGGAGGCGTGGCCCGGCCTGGCGCGCTGGGAGGGACGCGGTCGAGGCGGCGAACGAAGGAGGCGTCGCGGCGAAGTGGTCCTGGCGGGGAAGTGGATCCTCGGTGGCTGGGCCTCGGGCCCGCGCTGGAACGGCGAAGCGGGAGCTGGGCTGGTGCGCGGTGAAGTGGTCCAGCCCTGCAGCTGGTGCGGTGGCGACGAAGGAAACGAACGATGCGGCGGGATGCTCGACGCGCCAGAAGGAATCCAGCGACGGGCGTTGACCCAAGCCTCGAGGCGGCTGCGGTCGATGGATCCAGTGAGTTCCTCGGCGGCTGGAACGAGGAGGCTTGGGGGGGATCTAGCCAAGTGGCTGGCAAGGGATGGTTAGATCCAAAAAATGAGGGGAGGAAGGGGAAAGAAGATAGAGATGCCAAAAATTAGACCTAGGGGTCTATATATAGCAGATCTGCTAGGTTTAGGGTTGTGGGGGGTGTTAGGAGCCCTCCGATCGCGATCCGACGGATCCGATCGCGGGGGTAGTCTAGAAGGGCCTAGGAGAAGATAGAGGACTGCTGTAGGGGTGTTTCTGGGACACGAAGTGAAGGCACTTGGACCCACACGAACAACGGATGGGATAGCCAACGGAGTCCAAACGCGACGAGATTTGAGAGGCGGGTTGCACACAACAAAACAACAACACAAACAACAACCTCGCGGCACACCGGTAACGTTACACGCCCAAACAACAAAGTAGGCCTACGGGACGTCACGGACACGTGAAGGAGCTCCGGGACGCGAAACGGACAACGGGAAGGAACGCGTGGAACCGGATGCAACCGACCACACAAATGCAATGCGATGCACATGTCTACATGATATGAATGAATGCCACACACTCACACAACAAAACGACGAAAACCCGAAAGACAAAGAACCCGGAATGGAAAATAGATGAAGCCGGAGATATATTATATACCCAAAAGGGAAAGTATTACATCCGGGGCATTACAACATTACCCAACAAGCTCGATCCCATTTGGTCGGACACACTTTCGTGGTTCATGCCTGGCTTCGGAAGATCAACACGTCGTAGCCCTACCTAAGCACAGCAGAGAGGTCAGCACGCCGGTCTAAGTCCTAAGCGTGCAGGGGTCTGGGCCCATCGCTCATTGCACACCTGCATGTTGCGAGGGCGGCCGGTAAGAAGACCTAGCTGCTCCTAATACTAGAGCAGCATTCCAGTCCAATCCGGCGTGTGCCGCTCAGTCGCTGACGTGAAGAAGGCTTCGGCTGATACCATGACGTCGAGAGCCCATATCTATTCCCACGTAGTTGGTTAGTGCGTATAGGCCAATGGCCAGACTCAGATCAAATACCAAGATCTCGTTAAGCATGTTATTTTGAAGTAACTGCGGACGTCGACTAGGGACCAAGCCCACATGTCTCCTAGGTGGTCGCAACACGCCCTGTCGCTCCGCCACAAAGTAACCATCAGGGGGCTGCCAGGAACCCAGGCCCACCACTACCTGTGTGGAATGTAACACCCCATATGTGATACCTTCCTTATATGGCAATAAAACATTTACCAATTGATCCTTGTCCTTTTCCTTGGGGGTTCTTTTCAATTATGCCTTCTCATTTGTCATTGCATTGTCATATTTTTTTTTCTTTATGCATTCATGCTTACCTCATCATCATCTTTGCATCATGATCATCATGGCATTTCATTTGTCATTGTGTTGGCTAATGCCTAGTATGTTAAGTGAGTTCATCTTGTTCTCGTTGTGGTGGTGGATGCAAGATCATGCCCTTTCTTAAACCCCTTTCAATTAGCACCACTTCCCTTCCCTTCTTTTCCATTCCTTCAATTTTTGCAAGTGGCTTAACCTCTTCTTTGTAAATGTTCATCTCCTACAACAATTCTTGCTCCATGTCCTAAACACCTATGCCAGACTTCACCTCTTTTGGAATTGTCTTGGTTAGGTTCTAAAATGGCTCAAGTTTGAATTTAATTCAAACTTTAATTATTTTACTTCCTCTAAAAATGCCTAGGACAATTTTATAAAATAGAGTATATTCACAGGAGCTTGGGAATATTTTCATATTTACCAAACTCCTCTCCTATGTCCCTGGGTTTTTCCGTTTTGTTTTCTATCTGAAGAAAATAAGAAAAAAAAAGGAAAAACACCGCAGCCGCAGCCACCTGGGGCCAGCCCTCGCCCGCGGCCCAGCAAGTTTCTCCCGCAGCCCGCCAATGCAGCCGGCTCTGTTTCCTCTCTCTCACCGGGCCCGCTTGTCAGTGACTCGCCCCGAACGGCCACCTGCTCCGTCTCCCTCCGTCCTCCTCGCTTCAAAGGCAGAGCGCCCGCACCGACGTGCCGTGAACTCACGAACGTCGAGGTTGCCGCTCGCGCCCCTATAAAGCCGAGCACCCGCGCCCTCCTAGGGTTTACCCCTCTCCTCCTTCCTCCCTCCGTGCCGCCGCATCTCCATGCCTCCTCCTCGCACGCTGCACGCAGACGCCATGACCGACCCGAACAGGAGCTCGCCGCCGGCGTAGCACGCCCTGCCTTTCTCCGAGGCGTCCACGAGCACGATCTCTCTCCCCCGGATCCATCCTGACGCCGTGCCGCGCCCAGAATCGTCAAGTTCGACTACATCCTCGACGTCTCCTTCCTCCCTTGCTGCCAAGTAGAGAGCTAGTCGGCATCATCTCCGATGCTTCTCCGACGAATTCCCCATGTCCTAGGGTAAGCAGGTATATCCAGCTCCCTCTCTGCCTTTCTCCTGGAGTCCGAGGATCCCGGTAGTTCTCGCTAGGTCCGCGTCGTCGTCGTGCTCTCATTGCTCCATCGAATCTCTGAATCTTCAAAGAGTGCTTGCAGCCTGCGCGCCCCGCATCCCCAGCAGCTCCACGCTCACGTCGCGCGCGTTTGAATGCTCTCTACAGCAGCGTCGAGCCTCTGCTTCGCATTGTCGCCGCGCATTGCGCGCCCGCGTCGAGCCGTGCTCGCGCGCGAGCCTGGTCTCTGCTTCCACCTCACCCTGCACATACTCGCCCCAAAGCCGTGATCCGCGCGCCAGACACACCCTTGCAGGATCCCACATGCCCGCTACCACCTTTAGGGCCCCGCCTTCGTCGTTGCTGCTCGCCGGCGTCGTTCGAGCCTTCTCTTTTGCGGGGAAGAAGAGGACCCGTACCAGATGCAGGTTACCTCAAGAGGAGCCGAGCCTCCTCCTAATCAGCATCCTGTCCTAGCACAACTGGCCCGCACCTCGATTTGTTACTGAAGAGAGCAGGGTTCGAATCCCAGGCTCTGCACAATATTTTTGCCATTATCCCCTCGTCCTGTGACACTGACAGTAGTGCCCCACTCGTCATCCTCTCTGTCCTCGCACCCACTCCCACACCCGCATGCGCCACATCAGTTCCCCCTGGACCAACTAGTCTGTGACTGTGGCTAGTCTAGGCTGGGTCTGCGTAGTCCTTTTCTTTTCTATTTTTTTGTTTAATTTCATTTTTTTGCATTTTCTTTGTATAATTCATATCTTTTGATATATGCATCTGTTCAAAATACTTTATATATCAAAACTGCCTATTTTTTAGTGTAGAATAATCATATGCAGTTTGTTGCCATGTTAAAAACATTTAAATTGTTGTTTGAATTGTTTTGTGTTAAAATATGCTCAAACTTGTTAAATTCATAACTAAATAACCATAGCTCCAAATTTGACAAACTTTATATGTATTTGGGGTGGGAAAATGTGTAGATTAAGATGGTGCTGTTACTTTGCATGTTGAACAACTCTAAAATATGTTTGCATCAGATCTGTCCTATATGTGTTAATATGAACATGGGAGTTTCCGGAAATTGTTGTTTGTTCTTTCCGGCCCATTTGAAATGCTAGTATGATGTTGTTGATCCTAGTTGCACCCCTTGCCATGTTAAGCAACTTATAAAACTTGTTGGGTGCTTATTTAATTCAACTACATAACCACTTGTGACTATGTTTGTTCTTGTTTTCCTTTTGCATGTGTTGTGATCTTGCTTATTGCCATGTCACATGTGCGTCCATCATGTTCATTTGAGATGCATCATATCCTACCCATATTCATATGCATCATATCTTGCATCATGTGTTTGAGCATTGCATGATGATTGATCATTGTTCCGGTGTTTGCATTGTTGTGTTGGTTAGAGCCCGGTGACGATTCGTAGTTCGAGATTCGTATCGAGACTGAGTTTGAGGAGCAAGGTTACAATCCCTCTATGGACTTAACAGGCAAGATGACCATTCCCCGATATCACCTCTATCTTTGCCTATGCTAGTTGTCTCGCTCTTTAGATATGCCTCGATGCCTATTCTTGTTTGTCAGCCTCCTATTGTTGCCATGAAACACTCTAACCGCCTTCCTAGCAAACTGTTAATTGCTAAGTACGCTTTTGCTCAGCCCCTCTTATAGTGTTCTTAGTTGCAGGTAAAGTTTGAAGATTTGCTCCACGTCGGACTTGTTTATTGGGATAACACAATATGAATCTGTATAAACTAATGCACCTATATATTTGGCAAGGGGTGGAAGGCTTGGCCTTCTGCTTAGTGTTTTGTTCCACTCATGCCACCTTAGGAACTGATAAACCGGTGTTATGTTCCTTGATTTTGCGTTCCTAACACGGTTGGGGTTTATGGGCCCCCCTTGATAATTCGCACTGCTTAAAGCTTTTCCAGCAAGGCGCAACATTGGCTTTACATTTGCCTAACAACTAAAACTTGCATAGAGCATTGCAAACCCGAGTTCTTAATCAACAACCCGGGCCAGTGCTCCTCATGAGTGTTGATCCAAACTGGGGGTTATGCGGGGCCACCTTGGGGAAACCCGAGGTTTGGTTTTACCCGTATGATTACCCATCCGGTCGTGGCCTGAGACAAGATACGCGTGGCTACTATCACGGTTTCGGCACGCCCGGACGTCTTGCTAGATTAGTTTTACCTTTGTCGAAATATCTTGAGCACGGGATTCCGAGAATACTCGGGTCTTCCCACTTTGGAGTTGCGACTCCGTAGATCGTGAGCTTGTGATGGGCTAAGTTGGGACACCCCTGCAGGGTTTTGATCTTTCGAAGGCCGTGCCCGCGGTTATGTGACAGATGGGAATTTGTTAATATCCGGTTGTAGATAACTTGACACCATATCTATAAGAATACACTACCTGTGTGAGTAACCGTGATGGTCTCTTTCCGAAGGGCTTCGGGAAGTGAACACGGTGGGGTTATGTTTGATCGTGAGTAGCTAGGATCACTTCTTGATCAACTTGGTGACCGTTGGCACTTGTTTCTCATCTCGCTCTAAACTCGTAAGCTAGATGCTTAGTGCTTGCTGCAAACAATTTAATAACCTTTCCACACCTAAGGCTTTGGTAGTTTTGATACCCGGGAACGGGATTGCTGAGTCCTTGTAGCTCACAGTTTCAACACACACCAGATGCAGGTACCGCTGAGAACAATGCAGGAGATGGTTCAGAACTTCACTGGGAGTTCGATGAAGAGCGTGGTCGTTACTATGTTTCGTATCCCGACGATCAGTACTGGTTCTTACTAGGAGGATCCGGGCTTGTGTTTATGGTATCTTTCTCGTTTGGTTTTCGTCCATAGTCGGACCCTGTGTTATTTGGATGATTGTATGTTATTGTATTCGTTGTGTGACATGGCGAGTGTAAGCCAACTATCTTTTACAATTTCATCCCTGAACTTTTACATGAGATGTGCAAAGATACCATACTTGAGATCATTCCAGAATGCGCTTATGTCTCTAAGTCGTGCCCCGACGCGTAGGAGACATAGTCGCATCCTGGGCATTACAAGTTGGTATCAGAGCCTTCTCCGACCTAGGAGCCCCCTGATTGATCAAACCGCTGACGGTTGAGTCTAGGCACACACAAAAAAATGTTTTGAGTCATATATATATCGGAGAGTAGGATTTATTTTACTCCTCATCCCCTTCATCGCTCTGGTGAGGACTCCTGGCGTTGTTCTATCTCCTCTACTCTCAAAATTTCACCAAATTTTTTTAGGATCACGCGGGTATTGTTTGGATTGTTCCGATATCTTTGTGACGAGAACATTGTTCTCGATGCCTCCTGTCATTTAGGGGTTGTGGCAGTGTCCCGGGGAGTTGAGCTCCGAGGTGTTGTCGTCACAAATGTATCGTAGCGGTTCTAGAATACCATAGGCGGCGGACATCGAATACTCTTCTATGCATGTGTGGTGGTGAGATAACCCCGATGTCACCCAGTACTGGGGAGATAGTTCAGGAGTATTGCCACAGCTAGTATAGCGGATGCGTTTCGAAGGTCCAAGGTAAACAGTTTTCGAAGATGACTGGTTATGTGTTGACGGATGGATACAGCTGGATGTAGGTTTAGAGTTGAGTGTGCGGTGCTTCCCCTGTATCCCCAACACCAGATTGCATAACCGGAAAGCTTCGGGAATTAATAGGTGGGTTTTCAAGTAGCTCGTAGGTAATCTTCCAACGAGTGCATGGTATGAGGTTTGGGGTTCAACATCTAATGAAGAGGTTTCATGGGCGTCGTTCCAATTGGGAGTTGCATCTTAAAGGATCCTTGGCTATGCTGATTCGGGGATTGCAAGACCCTTTGTAATACGTACCATGGGGCATTCAGCACGAACATGGGGGACGAAACTTCTATTATGTATTTGTTCCATCTGTACTTTGTTGTTTTTTTCTGTCATTTTGTTATCCCAAGTGGCTTCTCAACAAGTTGTTGTACCATTAAGCTATGGAATTCATTCGTTCAATTTTGTTCGGATGTTCATTGTGAAGACTATATGTTGCAATATTTAGCCGTTGATTCAGCTTATCTATTAATTGCTTCAATGGTTAATAGTTGTCATCATCCTCAGGATGGCACCTAAGAAGGTTCCCAACCCAAACCAAGAGGGTGAAGAAGAGTGTCGTCCTGAGCGTCCTCCTTCCCCTCCTCCTCCGTCTGAGGCATGGCGAGCGATTATGCAAGCAACCATCCAGAACACTCAAATGCTCATGCAAATGATACAGAATTTCCAAGCCAATCAAGCAAATCAAGGCAATCAAGGGAACCAAGGCCAAGAAAATCTGTTCAATCAACCTCACTTTGCGACACTGAACCAATTCTTGGCAAACCAACCAAAGTCTTTAAGTTACTGTGTGGACCCGCTAGATGCTGAATATTGGATCACAGACATCAAAAAAAGCACTTTGAATGCAGTAACGTCAGAACTGAAGATTATGTCAAGTTTGCCGCTTTCCAACTCAAAGATCAAGCTGCAGATTGGTGGCAACAGTACAAAGACTCCAGAGGTGGTCGTGAGATCTCGTGGACTGATTTCTGCAGAGATTTTTGTTCTCATCACATTCCATTAAGTGTCATTGAAGGCATGCATGAGCAATTCCGCAAACTGAAGCAAGGCACCATGTCCATCTATCAATACAATGTCAAGGTCCAGAATCTTGCCTGTTATGCGAAGCAAGGCATCCCCGATGCCAAGAGCAAAATCTACCAATTCCGAGGTGGTCTGAAAGATGAACTCCAACTTGCTCTCACCTTGTTCGAGCCGGATGAATTTGACCATTCTACAATATGGCTCTCAAGCAAGAGGCAGCTCAGCTCAAGTGTGAAGCTTCCAAAAAGAGGATAAGAGATGATGTTCACTCCTCCTCTTCCTCTCAAGTGGTTGCCAAGCAGCAGAAGTTCTGGCTACCGCCTCCTCCAGTGCTCCGTCCTCCAAGCAACAACAAGCACTCAGGTGGTCGTGGATTCTCCCACCCACCCAGCCTAAGCAACCAGTCCAAGCCTCAGTTCCAAGCTCCAAGACCAAGTGGTCCTTATCATCGGCCTCTTTCAGAAGTTACTTGCAACAAGTGTTCTCAGAAGGGTCACTATGCTAACAAGTGTCCCAACCCAAGGCGCCTTCCGCCTCCTCCACCTGTCAGTAATGTTATTGTCAAGCACAATCCCAAGTCAGCAATAGTGAACCTGATGAATGCAGCTCAAGCAGAGAATTCTTCCGATGTGATAATTGGTAATCTTCGAGTTAACTCAATACCTGCTAAAGTCTTGTTTGATTCGGGTGCATCATGCTCTTTCATATCTCACCCATTTGCATCGAAGCACAATTTTCAAACCGAAGCCTTGCCAAGGGAGTTATCAATTGTATCTCCGGGAAAATTAATGCATTCTAGCATGTTTACTCCGGATATATCTATTCATATGGGTGATTGTAGTTTTCTGGTTTCCCTGGTTGTTCTCGGTAACTTGGACATTGATCTTATTCTTGGGATGGATTGGCTCTCGAAGCATGATGCTCTTATTGATTGTGCAAACAAGGAGGTCAATCTAACTCATCCTTCCGAAGACGTGATTATATTTGCATCTCGAGATAACACAATCAGGCTATTCTCTCTCAATGACAAGGGCGAGATTAATGCCATTTCCCAGATTCCGGTGGTTTGTGAATATGAGGATGTATTCCCTGAATAGCTTCTAGGCATGCCTCCCAACCGTCCAGTTGAATTCCTCATTGAACTTGAACCCGTATCGAGCCAGCATGTCGGCGTCTGTACAAGCTTTCTCCTAAAGAGTTGAAGGAGCTGAAGAAACAACTCGATGAGCAAGAACGTATGGGTCTAATCAGACCAAGTACTTCTCCTTGGGGCTGTGGTGTTCTATTTGTCAAGAAGAAGGATGGCATGGAACGCCTTTGTGTTGATTACCGGCCATTGAACAAGAAGACAATAAAGAATAAGTACCCGCTCGCCAATATCAATGAATTGTTTGAGCAGCTCAAAGGAGCCAAGGTTTGCTCGAAGCTCGATCTCCAGATGGGTTACCATCAGATTCGTATCTATGAAGAGGATATTCCTAAGGCCGCATTCAGAACAAGTTATGGCTCCTATGAATACACAGCCTTGTCTTTCGGCCTTGCAAATGCTCAACCCACTTTCTCTCGGATGATGCACTTCATATTCAACCCTTACACCAATGAATTCGTTCTCGTCTACCTCGATGATATCTTGGTATTCTCCAAGAATAAAGAAAACCATGCCAAGCACCTCCGTTTGGTCCTTGACAGGCTCCGTGAGCACCGGTTCTATGCGAAGTTCTCCAAATGTGAATTCTGGCTTGATAAAGTCCTCTATCTTGGCCATATTATCTCTGCCGAGGGCATTTCTGTTAACCCCGAGAAGGTTGAAGCTATTGTCAACTGGGAACCTCCGCAGAATGTCAAGCAACTCCGAAGTTTCCTCAGTCTCGCAAGCTATTGCAGAAGGTTCGTTGAGAACTTCTCCAGGATTGCAAAGCCTCTTTCCAACTTGCTGCAGAAGAATGTCAAGTACTCGTGGACTCATGATTGTGATGTTGCATTCAAGACACTCAAAGAGAAGCTCATTTCTGCTCCGGTTCTTACTCCTCCGGATGAGTCCAAGCCTTATGAAGTCTTTTGTGATGCTTCATTGCAAGGTCTTGGTGGTGTTCTCATGCAAGACAAGAAGATCGTTGCATACACTTCACGTCAGCTTAAACCAAATGAGAAGAATTACCCCACACATGATCTTGAGCTACTAGCAGTTGTTCATGCCTTGATCACGTGGAGACACCTTCTGTTGGGCAGAAAAGTGGACATCTTCACCGATCACAAGAGCTTGAAGTACATCTTCACTCAGCCAAACCTTAACCTTCGCCAGACTCGTTGGGTTGAAATGATTCAAGAGTACGATCCAAGCATTGAGTATACTCCTGGCAAGGCCAATGTCATTGCATATGCCTTGAGCAGAAAGGCTTATTGCAACAGTCTCCTTCTCAAACCGTTCCAACCTGAACTGTGTGAATCATTCAGGAAGCCCAACCTCCAAGTTGTTCCGCAAGGTTTTCTTGCCAACCTTCAAGTTGCTCCTACCTTGGAAGATCAGATCTGTGAGGCCCAACTCAGTGATGCTATGGCGCAGAAGGTGAAGCATGGTATTGCTAAGGGTACACCCAAGTACAAGTGGTATCACATTGATGACAGAGACACTTTGTTCTTTGAGGGTAGAATTGTGGTTCCCAAAGGTGATCTCAGAAAGCTCATAATGAATGAAGCACATGACTCACTCCTCTCAATACATCCAGGAAGCTCCAAGATGTACCATGACCTCAAGCAATCATATTGGTGGACTCGCATGAAAAGGGATATTGCCCAATTCGTGAGCAAGTGTGATGTCTGCAGAAGAGTGAAAGCAGAGCATTAACGTCCAGCCGGACTCCTTCAACCTCTACCTATTCCCGAGTGGAAATTCGATCACATTGAGATGGATTTTGTCACCGGTTTTCCCAAGTCCAAGAGAGGAAATGATGATATCTTTGTGGTGATTGACAAGCTAACTAAAGTGGCTCATTTTCTTCCAGTCAAAGAATCAATCAACGCAGCTCAACTGGCAGAGTTGTACACCTCCAGAATTGTCTCTTTGCATGGCATACCTCAAGTGATCTCCTCAGACCGTGGAAGCTTGTTCACTTCCAAGTTCTGGGATTCCTTTCAGTCAGCCATGGGCACCAAGATTCGTTTCAGCACAGCCTTTCACCCTCAGACTAGTGGTCAAGTCGAAAGAGTGAACCAAATCCTTGAAGATATGCTTAGAGCTTGTGTCACCTCCTTCGGTATGAAATGGGAAGATTGCCTTCCATTTGCCGAATTATCCTACAACAACAGCTTCCAAGCAAGTGCACGCAAAGCTCCGTTTGAAATCCTCTATGGCAGAAACTGTCGTACCCCGCTCAACTGGTCCGAGACTGGTGAACGTCAACTCCTTGGAAATGATTTGATCTCAGAAGCCGAAGAAATGTGCAAAGTCATACGTGAGAATCTCAAGGCCGCACAATCGCGTCAAAAGAGCTACTATGATGGCAAGCATCGTGACTTGGCTTTCTACATTGGAGATCATGTCTATCTCCGTGTTTTTCCCATGAAGGGCACTCAGAGGTTCGGTATCAAGGGTAAGCTTGCTCCAAGATACATGGGCCTTTTCAAGATTCTTAGCAAGAGAGGCGATCTAGCCTACCAACTCGAGCTTCCCTCCAACTTTGCATATGTGCAAGATGTGTTTCACGTGTCACAACTCCGCAAGTGCTTCAAGACGCCTGAACACACTATTCCTTTCGAAGAGATTGATCTTCAGCGAGACTTGTCTTATCGTGAGCACCCCGTTGCTATCCTTGAAGAAACTGAGCGCAAGACCCGCAACAAGTCCATCAAATTATTGAAAGTGAAGTGGTCACACCATACCGACCGAGAAGCTACATGGGAACGAGAAGATCTTCTCCGTTCCGAGTATCCCACCTTCTTTCAGTCCTAGATCTCGGGACGAGATCTTTTTGTAGTGGAGGAGAGTTTGTAACACACCATATGTGATACCTTCCCTATATGGCAATAAAACATTTACCAATTGATCCTTGTCCTTTTCCTTGGGGGTTCTTTTCAATTATGCCTTCTCATTTGTCATTGCATCGTCATATTTTATTTTTCTTTATGCATTCATCCTTACCTCATCATCATCTTTGCATCATGATCATCATGGCATTTCATTTGTCATTGTGTTGGCTCATGCCTAGTATGTTAAGTGAGTTCATCTTGTTCTCGTTGTCGTGGTGGATGCAAGATCATGCCCTTTCTTAAACCCCTTTCAATTAGCACCACTTCTTTTTCATTCTTTAAATTTTTGCAAGTGGCTTAACCTCTTCTTTTTAAATGTTCATCTCCTCCCAACAATTCTTGCTCCATGTCCTAAACACCTATACCAGACTTCGCCTCTTTTGGAATTGTCTTGGTTAGGTTATAAATGGCTCAATTTTGAATTTAATTCAAACTTGAATTATTTTACTTCCTCTAAAAATGCCCAGGACAATTTTATAAAATAGAGTATATTCACAGGAGCTTGGGAATATTTTCATATTTACCAAACTCCTCTCCTATGTCCCTGGGTTTTTCCATTTTGTTTTCTGTCTGAAGAAAAAAAGAAAAAAAAAAGGAAAAACACCGCAGCCGCAGCCACCTGGGGCCAGCCCTCGCCTGCGGCCCAACAAGTTTCCCCCGCAGCCCGCCAACTCACCCGGCTCTGTTTCCTCGCTCTCACCGGGCCCGCTTGACAGCGACTCGCCCCGAACGGCCACCTGCTCCATCTCCCTCCGTCCTCCTCGCTTCAGAGGTAGAGCGTCCGCATCGTCGTGCCGTGAACTCACGGACGTCGAGGCTGCCGCTCGCGCCCCTATAAAGCCGAGCACCCGCACCCTTCTAGGGTTTACCCCTCTCCTCCTTACTCCCTCCGCGTCGCCGCATCTCCACGCCTCCTCCTCGCGCGCTGCACGCATACGCCATGGCCGACCCGAGCAGGAGCTCGCCGCTAGCATAGCACGCCCTGCCTTCCTCCGAGGTGTCCACGAGCATGATCTCTCTCCCCCGGATCCATCCTGACGTCGTGCCGCGCCCAGAATAGTAAAGTTCCACTACTTCCTTGATGTCTCCTTCCTCCCCTGCTTCATGGACAGTGACGACGCCAAGTACAAAGCTCGTCGGCGTCATCTCCGATGCTTCTCCGACGAATTCCTCATGTCCTAGGGTAAGCAGGTATATCCAGCTCCCTCTCTGCCTTTCTCCTGGAGTCCGAGGATCCCGGTAGTTCTCGCTAGGTCCGCATCGTCGTCGTGCTCTCGTTGCTCCGTCGAATCTCTGAATCTTCAGAGAGTGCTTGCAGGTCGCGCGCCCCACGTCCCCGGCAGCTCCACACTCACGTCACGCGCATCTGAACGTTCTCTCCAGCAGCGTCGCGCCTCTGCTTCACCTTGTCACCGCTTGTTGCGCGCCCGTGCCGAGCCGTGCTCGCGCGCGAGCCCGGTCTCTGCTTCCGCCTCACCCCGCGCATACTCGCCCCAAAGCCGTGATCCGCGCGCCACACACACCCTTGCAGGATCCCGCACGCCCGCTACCACCTTTAGGGCGCCGCCTTCGCTGTTGCTGCTCGTCGGCGTCATTCAAGTCTTCTCTGTTGCGGGGAAGAAGAGGACCCATACCAGATGCAGGTTACCTCAAGAGGAGCCGAGCCTCCTCCTAATCAGCATCCCGTCCTAGCACAACTGGTCCGCACCTCGATTTATTACTGAATAGAGCAGGGTTCGAATCCCAGGCTCTGCACAATATTTTTGCCATTATCCCCTCGTCCTGTGACACTGACAGTAGCGCCCCACTCGTCATCCTCTGTGTCCTCACACCCACTCCCACACCCGCATGCGCCACATCAGTTCCCCCTGGACCCACTAGTCTGTGACTGTGGCTAGTCCAGGCTGGGTCTGCGTAGTCCTTTTCTTTTCTGTTTTTTTGCTTAATTTCAGTTTTTGCATTTTCTTTGCATAATTCATATCTTTTGATATATGCATCTATTCAAAATACTTTATATATCAAAACTGCCTAGTTTTTAGTGTAGAATAATCATATGCAGTTTGTTGCCATGTTAAAAACATTTAAATTGTTGTTTGAATTATTTTGTGTTAAAATATGCTCAAACTTGTTAAATTCATAACTAAATAACCATAGCTCCAAATTTGACAAACTTTATATGTATTTGGGGTGGAAAAATGTGTAGATTAAGATGGTGCTGTTACTTTGCATGTTTAACAACTCTAAAATATGTTTGCATTAGATCTGTCCTATATGTGTTAATATGAACATGGGAGTTTCTGGAAATTGTTGTTTGTTCTTTCCGGCCCATTTAAAATGCTAGTATGATGTTGTTGATCCTAGTTGCACCCCTTGCCATGTTAAGCAACTTATAAAACTTGTTGGGTGCTTGTTTAGTTCAACTAAATAACCACTTGTGACTATGTTTGTTCTTGTTTTCCTTTTGTATGTGTCCCTGCATGTGTTGTGATCTTGCTTATTGGCATGTCACATGTGCACCCATCATGTTCATTTGAGATGCATCATATCCTACCCATATTCATATGCATCATATCTTGCATCATGTGTTTGAGCATTGCATGATGATTGATCGTTGTTCCTGTGTTTGCATTGTCGTGTTGGTTAGAGCCCAGTGAAGATTCGGAGTTCGAGGTTCCTATCGAGACTGAGTTTGAGGAGCAAGGTTACGATCCCTCCGTGGACTTAACATGCAAGATGACCATTCCCCGATATCACCTCTATCTTTGGCTATGCTAGTTTTCTCGCATTAGATATGCCTCGATGCCTATTCCTGTTTGTCAGCCTCCTATTGTTGCCATGAAACACTCTAACCGCCTTCCTAGCAAACCGTTGATTGGCTAGGTACGCTTTTGCTCAGCCCCTCTTATAGCATTGTTAGTTGCAGGTAAAGTTTGAAGATTTGCTCCACGTCGGACTTGTTTATTGGAATAACACAATATGAAACTATTATAAACTAATGCACCTATATATTTGGCAAGGGGTGGAAGGCTTGGCCTTCTGCTTGATGTTTTGTTCCACTCATGCTACCTTAGGAACCGATAAACCGGTGTTATGTTCCTTGATTTTGCGTTCCTAACACGGTTGGGGTTTATGGGCCCCCTTGATAATTCGCACTACTTAAAGCTTTTCCAGCAAGGCCCAACATTGGTTTTACATTTGCCTAACAACTAAAACTTGCATAGGGCATTGCAAACCCGAGTTCTTAATCAACAACCCGGGCCAGTGCTCCTCATGAGTGTTGGTTCAAACTGGGGGTTATGTAGGGCCACCTTGGGGAAACCCGAGGTTTGGTCTTACCCGTAGGATCGCCCATCCGGTCGTGGCCTGAGACGAGATACGCGCGGCTACTATCAGGGTGTCGGCTTGCCGGGAGGTCTTGTTGGATTAGTTTTACCTTTGTCGAAATATCTTGAGCACGGGATTCCGAGAATACTCGGGTCATCCCACTTTGGAGTTGCGACTCCGCAGATCATGAGCTTGTGATGGGCTAAGTTGGGACACCCCTGTGATAGGTCTCCAACGTATCTATAATTTTTTATTGTTCCATGCTATTATTTATGAAGTCTTAGATGTTTGATGGGCTTTCTCATTCACTTTTATATCATTTTTTGGGACTAACCTACTAACCCAAAGGCCCAGTCGAGATTGTTGTTTTTTGCCTATTTCAGGGTTTTGCAGAAAAGGAATATCAAACGGAGTCCAAACGGAATGAAACCTTCGCAGAAGATATTTTTGGAGGAAATCACGCAAGATAGACTTCGGGGCCAAGCCAGAGGATAGGGGGGCACCCTCGAGGGTGGAGGGCGCGCCCCCCTTCCCAGGGGGCACCCACTGCCTCGAGGGCAGCCCCTGGTGCCCCTCTTCTTCCTATATATACCTACGTACCCCAGAAACTCCGCACGCAGAGAGAAAACCCTAATTCCACCACCGTAGCTGCTGTTCCCGTGGAGATCCCATCTTGGAGCCTGCTCCAGGAGGGGGATCCATCACGGAGGCCTTCATCATCATCATCATCATCGCCCTCACCATGAGTTGTGAGTAGTTTACTACAGACCTTCGGGTCCATAGCTAGTATGTAGATGGCTTCTTCTCTCTCTCCGGATCTTAATACAAAGTTCTC
Organism: Secale cereale; assembly: GCA_902687465.1. NCBI lineage: Eukaryota > Viridiplantae > Streptophyta > Magnoliopsida > Poales > Poaceae > Secale > Secale cereale. Next base: position 343,438,854 of record LR738715.1, read on the forward strand.
CTCGGTCTTCGAGGAGATCTATTCGATGTAATCTCTTTTTGCGGTGTGTTTGTCGAGATTCGATGAATTGTGAGTTTATGATCAAGGTTATCTATGAAAGATATTTGGTTCTTCTTTGAACTTTTTATGTGTGCTCATAATATCCTTGCAAGTCTCTTCGAATTATTGGTTTGGTTTGGCCTACTAGATCTATAGTTCTTGCAATGGGAGAAGTGCTTGGCTTTGGGTTCAATCTTGCAGTGTCCTTTCCCAGTGACAGTAGGGGCAGCAAGGCACGTATTGTATTGTTGCCATCAAGGATAAAAAGATGGGGTTTTCATCATATTGCTTGAGTTTATCCCTCGACATCATGTCATATTGCTTAAGGCGTTACTCTGTTCGTATGAACTCAATACACTAGATGCATGCTGGATAGCGGTCGATGTGTGGAGTAATAGTAGTAGATGCAGGCAGGAGTCGGTCTACTTGTCTCGGACGTGATGCCTATATACAATGATCATGCCTAGATAGTCTCATAATTATTCGCTTTTCTATCAATTGCTCGACAGTAATTTGTTTACCCGCCGTAGAATATCGCTATCATGAGAGAAGCCACTAGAGAAAACTATGGCCCCCGGGTCTATCTCTATCATATTACTTTCCCGTCAACTAGCCAATTTCTTTTGCCATTGTTTATTTGCTTTCTTTACTTTCTGTTTCTATATCAAAAATACCAAAAATACTATCTTATCATCTCTATCAGATCTCACTCTCGTAAGTGACCGTGAAGGGATTGACAACCCCTTATCGCGTTGGCTACGAAGTTCTTATTTGTTTGTGCAGGTGCGAGGGACTGGCGCGTGGTCTCCTACTGGATTGATACCTTGGTTCTCAAAAACTGAGGGAAATACTTACGCTAATGTGCTGCAACTCCCTTTCCTCTTCGAGGGAATACAACTCAAGCTCAAGAGGTAGCAAGAAGAATTTCTGGCGCCGTTGTCGGGGAGGCTTACGCAAAAGTCATATACCAAGTACTTATCACAAACCCTTATCCTTCGCATTACATTTATTTGCCTCCCGTTTTCCTCTCCCCCACTTCACCTTTGCCGTTTTATTCGCCCTTCTTCCGTCGTGTGTTTCTCGTTCGCTTGCTTCTTGTCTGCTCGTGTGCTGCTTGCTTGCTTGTCATTATGGCTAGCCCCTTATCCGCTCCTTCGTCTCCCGAGTTTGAAGTACTTCACTTCAAGCAAAGGCAAGGAGAAAACTTAAAAGATGCTTGGTTTAGGATGATGGAATCTTATCGTAAGTGCACCTTAGAAGTGAATTTTAGAATCTTGCTTCACAATTTTTATGTTGGATTGAATATGTCTCATAGACAACTCTTGGATTGCGTTGCCAAAGGAATTTTTATTTAAGTTGATCCTAGTTTCGCGCATGAAATCATAGAGGGAATAGTGGGAACACTACCTCCCCAAAAGGAGTCAAACTCAACCCCGGAAGGGACGCAAGTTTTTGAGAAAATTTGCGAAGTAACGAAAATATTACAAAAATCTCTTGAACCTCTTAAGGGTGTTAGTGGGAATCTCCACCGCATGAATATGTTGATTGCTCTTTGCAATAAGCGGTTGGATGCTTTAGATCTTAAGATTTCTGAATATGAAGGAAAACGCAAAGAACCTCCCGGATTCGATCCTGACACCATTAAAAGAGCGAAGACCAAAGATGGCAATACCTAGATCTATCTTGTATCGTGCCTAGCTAGGGGCGTAAAACGATAGCGCTTGTTGGGAGGCAACGCAATTTTTTGTTTTTTTTGTTTTTGTTGCTGTTAGGGAATAAATATTGCATCTAACCTCTGATTATATGTGTTTTCATGTTTTGTTTAGTGTTTGTGCCAAGTAGAACCTTTGGTAAGACTTGTGTGAAGTTTATTTGATCTTGCTGTGAAAAACAGAATCGTTAGCGCTCGCTAAAGTAGTCTTCAGATTTTACTGGAGCGTGCGTTTTAGTTGATTATTTTTGCTGCTGATTGGTAGGAAAATTGCACAAATTTACCAATTTAGTTTGAATTTTTTGGAGTTCCAGAAGTAGGCGAACCCAGCAGATTACTACAGACTGTTCTGTTTTTGACAGATTCTGTTTTTCGTGTGTTGTTTGCTTATTCCGATGCATCTATGAGTAATATTGGAGGATATGAACCATAGAGAACTTGGATTACAGTAGGTTTAACACCAATATAAACAATGAATGAATTCCTTGATGTACCTTTGAGTGGTGGTTTGCATTCTCTTACTAACGGAGCTCACGAGAATTTTTGTCTAAGTTTTGTGTTGTGAAGTTTTCAAGTTTTGAGTATTGCTTTGATGGACTATGGAACAAGGAGTAGCAAAAGCCTAAGCTTGGAGATGGCCATGGCACCCCAAGTAAATTCAAGATAATCAAAAGCCTAAGCTTGGGGATGCCCCGGGAAGACATCCCCTCTTTCGTCTTCATACATCGGTAACTATACTTGGAGCTATATTTTTATTTGCAACATGTTATGTGTTTTGCTTGGAGCGTCTTGTATAATTTGAGTCTTTGCTTGTTAGTTTTCCACAATCATCCTTGCTGGACACACGTATTTGAGAGAGCTAAATATGCCCTAGAAATTGTTAGAACACTCTATATGCTTCATCTATATCTTTTGAGTTGAATAGTTTTTGTTCTAGTGCTTCACTTGTATCTTTTAGAGCACGGTGGCGGTAATATTTTGTAGAAATTGTTGAACTCTCATGCTTAACTTAGATCTATTTGAGAGTCTATTAAAACAGCATGGTAAAGTGTTTAGGCTAAAGAAACTAGTCTTCACATGATAAATATCCAATGTCAATGTAGTAAAAAAATCACATCAAGTGCATTGAGTAGAAAGAGATGTTGGATGCTTGATAATTGTTTTGAGGCATGAGGACAGTGATATTAGAGTCATGCTAGTGGAGTAATTATGAAATTGATAAATATTTGTGTTAAGGTTGGTGATTCCCGTAGCATGCACGTATGGTGAACCGTTATGTGACTAAGTTAAAGCATGAGGTATTTGTAGAGTGTCAACCTTTGTGTGGAGGTCGGGGGCGCGCGATGGTTAACTCCTACCAACCTCCCCCCTAGGGGCATGCGTTGATTGCTTTGTTTTGATGACTCGTAGATTTTTGCAATAAGTATATGAGTTCTTATGACTAATGTTGAGTTCATGGATTATACACACCCTCACGCTTCCACCATTGCTAGCCTCTCTTGTACCGCGCAACTTTCGCCGGTGCCATAAACCCACTATATATCCTTCCTCAAAACAGCCACCATACCTACCTATCATGGCATTTCCATAGCCATTCCGAGATATATTACCATACAACTTTTCACCGTTCCGTTTATATGACAAGCATCATATTGTCATATTGCCATTGCATGATCATGTAGTTGACATCGTATTTGTGGCAAGGCCACCATGCATAATTTTTATACATGCCACTCTTGTTTCATTGCACATACCGGTACACCGCCGGAGGCATTCATATAGAGTCATACTTTGTTGTTGTAGTATCGAGTTGTAATCTTGTGTTGTAATGAAAGTGTGATGATCATCATTTATAGAGCATTGTCCCGTGGGAGGAAAGGCTGAATCTATAAAGCCCCTCCGCAAAAAAAAGAAAAAAAGAAAAAAGGGGACAATTGCTACTATCTTTTTCCACACTTGTGCTTCAAAGTAGCACCATGTTCTTCATTGTAGAGAGTCTCATGTTTAGTCACTTTCATATACTAGTGGGAATTTTAGTTATAGAACTTGGCTTGTATATTTCAACGACGGGCTTCCTCAAATGCCCTAGGTCTTCGTGAGCAAGCAAGTTGAATGCACACCCACTAGTTTCTTTTGTTGAGCTTTCATTCATATTTAGCTCTAGTGCATCTGTTGCATGGCAATCCCTACTCACTCACATTTATATCTATTGATGGGCATCTCCATAGCCCGTTGATACGCCTAGTCGATGTGAGACTATCTCCCTCTTTTTGTCTTCTCCACAACCACCTCTATTCCACCCATAGTGTTATGTCCATGGCTCACGCTCATGTATTGCGTGAAAGTTGAAAGGTTTGAAAAGATAGAGCATGAAAACAAATGCTTGGCTGAAATCGGGGTTGTGCATGATATGAATATTTTGTGTGATAGCAAGGGAGCATAGACAATACTATATGATTTTGTAGGGATAACTTTCTTTAGCCATAGTATTTTGAGAAGACGTGATTGCTTTGTTAGTATTGTTTGAAGTACTGTTATTTCTTATGTCAATATAGACTTTTATCTTGAATCTTTCAGATCTGAACATTCATGCCACAATTAAGAGAATTACATTGAAAAACGATATTGGTTAGCATTCCACATCAAATATTCTTTCTTTATCATTTAACTACTCGAGGACGAGCAGGAATTAAGCTTGGGGATGCTTGATACATCTCCAACGTATCTATAATTTTTTAGTGTTCCATGCTATTATTTATGAAGTCTTAGATGTTTGATGGGCTTTATCATTCACTTTTATATCATTTTTGGGACTAACCTACTAACCCAAAGGCCCAGTCCAGATTGCTGTTTTTGCCTATTTCATGGTTTTGCAGAAAAGGAATATCAAACGGAGTCCAAACGGAATGAAACCTTCGCATGAGATATTGTTGGAGGAAATCGCGCAAGATAGACTTCGGGGCCAAGCCAGAGGACAGGGGGCCCACCCTCGAGGGTGGGGGGCATGCCCCCTGCCTCGAGGGCAGCCCCTGTGGCCCCTGGTGCCCCTCTTCTTCCTATTTATACCTACGTACCCCAGAAACTCCGTACGCAAGGGAGAAAACCCTAATTCCACCGCCATAGCTGCTGTTCCCGTGGAGATCCCATCTTGGAGCCTGTTCCGGGAGGGGGGGTCCAGCACGGATGCCTTCTTCATCATCATCATCGCCCTCACCATGAGTTGTGAGTAGTTTACCACAGACCTTCGCATCTCAATACGAAGTTCTCCTCGGTCTTCGAGGAGATCTATTCGATGTAATCTCTTTTTGCGGTGTGTTTGTCGAGATCCGATGAATTGTGAGTTTATGATCAAGGTTATCTATGAAAGATATTTGGTTCTTCTCTGAACTTTTTATGTGTGCTCATAATATCCTTGCAAGTCTCTTCGAATTATTGGTTTGGTTTGGCCTACTAGATCTATAGTTCTTGCAATGGGAGAAGTGCTTGGCTTTGGGTTCAATCTTGCGGTGTCCTTTCCCAGTGACAGTAGGGGCAGCAAGGCACGTATTGTATTGTTGCCATCAAGGATAAAAAGATGGGGTTTTCATCATATTTCTTGAGTTTATCCCTCTACATCATGTCATCTTGCTGAAGGCCTTACTCTGTTCGTATGAACTCAATACACTAGATGCATGTTGGATAGCGGTCGATGTGTGGAGTAATAGTAGTAGATGCAGGCAGGAGTCGGTCTACTTGTCTCGGACGTGATGCCTATATAAAATGATCATGCCTAGATAGTCTCATAATTATTCACTTTTCTATCAATTGCTCGACAGTAATTTGTTTACCCGCCGTAGAATATCGCTATCATGAGAGAAGCCACTAGAGAAAACTATGGCCCCCGGGTCTATCTCTATCATATTACTTTCCCGTCAACTAGCCAATTTATTTTGCCGTTGTTTATTTGCTTTCTTTACTTTCTGTTTCTATATCAAAAATACCAAAATACTATATTATCATCTCTATCAGATCTCACTCTCGTAAGTGACCATAAAGGGATTGACAACCCCTTATCGCGTTGGCTGCGAAGTTCTTATTTGTTTGTGCAGGTGCGAGGGACTGGCGCGTGGTCTCCTACTGGATTGATACCTTGGTTCTCAAAAACTGAGGGAAATACTTACGCTACTGTGCTGCATTTCCCTTTCCTCTTCGAGGGAATACAATGCAAGCTCAAGAGGTAGTACCCTACAGGGTTTTGATCTTTCGAAAGTCGTGCCCGCGGTTATGTGGCGGATGGGAATTTGTTAATATCCGTTGTAGATAACTTGACACCATATCTATAAGAATACACTACTTGTGTGAGTAACCGTGACGGTCTCTTTCCGAAGGGCTTTAGGAAGTGAACACGGTGGGGTTATGTTTGATCGTGAGTAGCTAGGATCACTTCTTGATCAACTTGGCGACCGTTGGCACTTGTTTCTCATCTCGCTCTAAACTCGTAAGCTAGATGCTTAGTGCTTCCTGTAAACACTTTAATAACCTTTCCACACCTAAGGCTTTGGTAGTTTTGATACCCGGGAACGGGATTGCTGAGTCCTTGTGGCTCACAGTTTCAACACACACCAGATGCAGGTACCGCTGAGAACAATGCAGGAGATGGTTCAGAACTTCTCTGGGAGTTCGATGAAGAGCGTGGTCGTTACTATATTTCGTATTCCGACGATTAGTAGTGGTTCTTACTAGGAGGATCCGGGCTTGTGTTTATGGTATCTTTCTCGTTTGGTTTTCGTCCGTAGTCGGACTCTGTGTTATTTGGATGATTGTATGTTATTGTATTTGTTGTGTGACGTGGCGAGTGTAAGCCAATAATAGTTTACAATTTATCCCTGAACTTTTACATGAGATGTGCAAAGATACCATACTTGAGATCATTCCAGAATGCGCTTATGTCTCTAAGTCGTGCCCCGACACGTAGGAGACATAGTCGCATCCTGGGCATTACATGGAACCACATGCCCCTTCGGCCCCCATCTCTGAATCATCAACATGAGTATGTAATAGTATAGTATATACCCGTGATCACCTCCCGAAGTGATCACGACCCAATAGTATAGCATGGCAGACGGACAAGGATGTGGGGCCACTGATGGAATACTAGCATCCTATACTAAGCATTAGGATAGCAGGTAAAGGTATCAAAAGTGGTAACAACAATGACATCATATGCAACAGAATAGGAGCTATCGAATCATCAACGGTAGCAATTCTAATGCAAGAGTAAGAGAGAAGAGAATGGGCGATATCTAGTGATCAGGGGGGGCTTGCCTGGAAGCTCTGCAGATGAAAGGAATCTTCGGAAGCGTAGTCGTAGTCGAACACCGAAGCATCAATAGTCTCGGAGTTTATCGCGGTATCGGAGTCTACCGAAAAGAAGCAACGATGGGGGAACAAATAAATAACATAGCAAACAATAGCATCACAAAATATAACAAGGCAATACGCGGTGCCAGGGGTGATCTAACACAGGGATAGGTGATACTGGCGAAAAGGGAAAACATCCAGGAAAGTATTCCTGGTGTTTCACGTTTTCGGATAGATGGACCGATAGGGGAAGGTTGCAAGTTCGCCATGATAGTGACGTGCGGTGGATGAACGGACTGCGTATTCGGATCCGTCTCGTTGTTTTGACCAACTTTCATGTACAAAGTATTTTCATCCGAGGTACGGTTTATTTTATATGAATTTTCAAAGATTTAAACATTTTCTGTATTTTCTAGAAATGATCTAATTCGAAAATAAATTAAATAATAATTGCTAAGTGTACACAAAGAGTGTACACAGCTGTGGCATTGGAGGTTGATAGGTGGCGGCCCAGTCAACAGAGGCTGACATGTGGGCCGAGTCAACTGCCAAGTCAACAGTTGACTGGGTCAACGTTGACTGGTCAAGGGGCACCTAGGCCCCACCTGCCACTGACTGGGACTGCCCAGTGGGGCCCTGTTGTCAGTGACAGAGTCTAATTTAACATAGTTTTGACATTTAATAAGTTTAACTTAAAGGTGGGGCCAGACTGTTAGTGAGTCAAAATTTTTAACAAGGTTTTATTTAATCAAACTAATTAATTACGAGGTGGCCCCACGTGTCATAAACACAGTTAACATTAGGGGCATTTTTAGTAAATTATGAACTGGGAGACCCACGCGTCAGTGTCTACTGTTTTATTTTAATTAGTGCTAACACTAAATGGACGGGCCCACTTGTCATTTAGACAGGGTCGGGCTAAACAAAGCGGGCGCTGGTGGTGATTTTCAGGGCGGCAATAGGACGCCGGATCTTGACTCCGACGACCAAATGGTCCTCGGCGACCACCCACAGCGGGGCACGACGCAGGTAGTGGTACAAGGGGTTTGTGCGGTGACGGCCGGAGATGGACACGGTGACGACGTCGGACAGCGGTGACGACACGGCCTCGGCTGCATCCGAGCTGCGGGGCGAGGGGGAGAAAGGGGAGAGGCCACATAGGACCGGGAGCTCACATCGGGGCTCATGAAGGCTCGGGGAGGCCGGGGTTGCAGCAAGGGCGACGGACCATGGCACAAGGGCGGCGCGGGAACGACGACCTCCACACGATGCGACGAGGAGGAAAGCGAGGGAGGCCTGGTCCGCGACGGGGCCTCCGGGATCCGTCCACCTCCGGCGGCGAGGCGGCTTGGGGTGGCACGGGCGCGGAGATCCGGGCACGGCGGCCTTGGGTCGAGCTCCAGGGAGGCGGCGGCGCGAGGATGGTGGGAGGAGCAGATGCGGCGGTCCTCGGGCGCGGGCTCACTCGCCGGGGCCGCCGGGGACAGCAACGGACGAGGCCGGGTGAGGGGCGACGGGGATCGTTTCCCCGATCCAGATTGGATCGGGAATGGGGAGGAGAGAACGAGGGAGTGGGGGAGTGGTGCGGTCAGGGGGGTTAGGGTTCCGGCACCAGGGGATAAGGGAGTGGGAATGGTCCGGTCGGGCCAGTGGGCTGGCCGGCTGGTCCTTTTGGCACATTTGGCCAGGGGGTGGGTTGTGTTTGTTTTCTTTTCCTTTCTTTTATGTTTTGTATTTTCTTTCTCTTTTACTTATTATTCTTTTATGTTTTATTTGTTTTACAGTATCTAGACATCTTCTAAAATATGTTTTCTCCTCCATAATTACCAATGCAATATTTGTCACACTCCGACCATTTTTGTTTTAATGTTTGAAAACTTTTATTATTTGCTTGATTTTGAATTTGAATTCGAACCATTTTTGAACTAACGCTAGATTAACAACCGTAATCGAGGTGACGTGGCATCGTAAGTAGAGGGTTGATGTAGCTTGATTACCCGGGCATCACAGCCTCCAAGCGCAGAGCTTTGTAGCATAGTAGCAATTTTCCCTCCAGTGGATGATCTAAGGTTTATCAATCCGTGTGAGGCGTAGGATGAAGATAGTCTCTCTCAAACAACCCTACAATCAAATACAAGAAATTAAATCTCTTGTGCTCCAACACACCCAATACAATGGTAAATTGTATAGGTGCACTGGTTCTGCGAAGATATGGTGATACAAGTGTAGTATGGATAGTAGATATAGGTTTTTGTAATTTGAAGATATAAAAACAGCAAGGTAGCAAGTCATAAAACACAACACAAACGGTATTGCAATGCTTAGAAAAAAGGCCAAGGGCTCATACTTTTACTAGTGAAATCTCTCAACAGTTATACCATAATTGAATCATATAACCATCACTCAACTTGCGACAAAGAGTCACTCCAAAGTTCTTATCTAGCGGAGATCATAAGAATAAATTGTTTCTAGGGTACAAAACCACCTCAAAGGTATCCTTTTCGATCAATCTATTGAGCTATTCCTATAAATGTCACAAACAGACCTAGAGTTCATACTAAAATAACACCATATGATACACATCAACCAACTCTAATGTCACCTAGATACTCTAATGTCAACATAAGTATCTGTGAGTTGATTATTCGATATGCATCAAACAATTTTCGATTCATAATTGTCATGTGTACGACCATCTATGGGGCCATCTAGCCCCTTTGCGATTCAGCTAAAGGAATTCGAAGCACAAAGAGCAGAATCAACAGAGAACACAAAGAGGTTTTACCCAGGTTCGGGCCACCGTGAGGTGTAATCCCCTATTCCTGCCTTGTATATGTGTGCACAAGTACAAGGAGCGATTCCCCTCGCAAGGTGCGGAGAGAGCAGCTACGCGTGTTAGTTGTGCAAAAAGTTGGATCAAGGTCGAACCCTTGTAAATGTTGCCTCGGCCCTCCTTTTATTTTCCCTAAAAAAATAAAGTTCAATTTTGGCCCATTGGTTTTGTTCACGGGTATTTTGGTCCTTTTCATCCTCTCATTTTTGTCATCAGGTAAATATACATCATCAAATTAAGTGTGTGACATTTTGTTGAGAGGAAGAGCAAAGATGAGGCATATTGGCCTAGGCAAAACAAATATGTGGCAAATGATCAATTGCCCCGTGGTTGCGAGCGTCACAGAGCAAGCAGAAATTAATGGCCCACGGCCCAAGTTGGCTTGTGCGAGCCCTATATATAACATGATACAACGGAGGGATTGAAAAAATATGACTGCATGTGTACTGCACAGAAAGAACAAATGTTTCAATATATATTGATCCTGCAGTGAGCTGAAATGCTTGTTTTTTTTTGCTGAGGACACATAAATGCATATTTTCACAATCACACTGTTGGATCATCTTATTATACACACACATAAACACTATTCTGATCACGGGATCAGAATATTATTCTGATCACAACATATACTTCCTGAGATACACGCCTCAACTTCCCTCTGTAGGAACCCGACCTTCGGGCTATCTTCGCAACCGTGGCTTTTCGCGTGAATTATTCTTGTTAGTCGTGTTCTGTGTGATGTAAGTGTAATCTGCAAACAGTTTTTAGCAACTAAATACTCATTTTAAATAGAAATCTCGCTCATGGGCGGATTTTGCTTTCGGGTTGTGATGAACTCGTGTTTTTCGCAATTTTACTGCCTCAGTTGCACGCCTGAACTTCCCTCTGAACTAGGCTGAACTTTCGCCAACATCGCCCAAACGGGGCTTGTGATATACCATTGGAAAGCTATGGACACCAGTATCATGACCCAACTTAATTTTTTAATGTAAGCGGTTTAAGAGCAGTTTAGAAAACCGTTTTTTCTTCACACAAAAAACATGAATCGTATTTTCGATCTCATTTCTAAACCGTTTATCGGAATGCGGCATATAATATGTCATTGGAAAGCTACCGCAAAACCGCTCCTTTTACATGTTGAACGTTTTCTCTAATTCCCTAAGGTTAAAACGTTATTTGGGAAAACGTAAAATTTCGCAAACCGAAAAACCGAGTTCGTATTTTCGCTGTGATTTCTAAACGGCTAATCCAATTAGGGCATGTTATATGGCGTTGGAAAGCTTCTGAAAATGCGCTACTTTTTCATGTTGAAAGTTTTTTCTAATTTTAAACGGTTTAAGAGTAATCTAGAAAACGGTACACGTCCTACCGAGTTCGTATTTTAAAGTTAATTTTTTAACCGTGCGTCCGAATGCAGCAAATGATATGGCGTTGGAAAGCTTGAACAAATGCAAAACTTTTTGGTATGTATTGTTTCTCCCAATTCATTACGGTTTTATGTCAATTTTGAAAATGGCGAAAACGTATTTTCGCGGTAATTTCTACAAAGTTTATCGGAATGAGGAAAATAATATACCGTTGAAAAGATACGAAAAATGCGAAACTTTTTCATGTTGATGGTTTTCTCTGATTCCTAGCCGTTTTCAAGTAATTGCGAAAATGGCGAGATCATTTGCTGCCTTTATCGCGAAACGGATTCTTCGAAAATGCACCATGTGAAGAACGTGAACTTCTGTGGCAGTTCTATTTGAACTTCACTCTGTTTTTTGACGTGATGTTTTTCGCCCGTAACTCCCAAACCACTTACAGGAATTGATCAAATGATATACCAACGAAAAGTTGTCGAAAACACGCAACTTTTTCGTGTTGATCAGTTTTTCATACTCGTGATGGTTCAAAATATTTTTTTTAATACATAAAAACATGCTTTAAACGGTATACATGAAAATTTTAAATCGTTCATCAAAATGTAGCACATAATATACCGTTGGAAAGCTTATGAATAGCAGCAAGTTTTTCATGTAGACAGGTGTTACAAATTCGTTGTCGTTTGAGGGCAGTTTTAAAAATTGCAAAAATGTCGTATTTTGCCTGTTTTTTACATGTAATTGAAGGTCGGACGTCTCGCACTAGTGATCTTGAACTTCACCGGGAGGAGCACGTGAACTTCTTCCAACAAACCTTGTAAGCTCTTTGTTTTCTATTCATATATTCTTACATGAAACGCATTTCGTGTAGTAGTTGAACATCTCGCTGTTTTTCATCTTGAACTTTTCTCACGTATTTTTGTTCAACCTCTCTCACAAGAATTTTGAATTTTTCTCGGACCGAGTACTTGAACTTTTAGCAACAAAACTTTTAGCCTTTGCTTTTTCATTCTTTTTTCCATACAAAATGCACATCATGTAGTGCGTGAACTTCTGTTATGTGACCTTCTCCATTTATTGAAATTGAACTTCTTGGTTTATTCTTTAGTAACGAGAAAAATCAAAGTTATATAACTGGTTCGGCAAAAATGGAAACATGCACACATATATAAGTGGTTCGGCAAAATAACAAACTGCGTGTATATGGCCATGGAAAACCGCAGCTAACTCTCAAGAAGCAGAGAGGTGCCCGAGGAGGTGGACGACGACTAGCACCCGAGTCTTTTTGTGTGCTTTGTTTTTGTTGTGATAACAGGAAGAGAAGGTGTCGCAACTGGGGATGGCAACTAGTAGAAATGACCCAGAAAACTATTCCACGGAGACAGTGCAACCATTAGCCTACTGACCAACTACTTCTAATATACAGATTCACAAACATTCTACCTGCTATATTTTTAGTGCACATAATTGGTCAATGAACACACTGGCCTGCTGAAAAATCAAACAATGGACTGCAGTATATTTACACTTATAGTGATACATAACTAGTTCAAGATGTTCAGGTATAGAAAAACTTTAGCTTCTTTTACCTACACAATAACACACACCTTTGAGAGCAGAATTTTACACTGGCAGAGTGGCCTCGACGCAGATGGACGATGGCGACCCTCGATGAGAAAAGATGGATGCCCTATCACAGGGCCCTGCAAAATATACATAGTTATAATCAACTTCATGATCTTCAGAAAATCAACACACTGAACTTCTGGAGGACCAGATGCTGACCTTTTTTTGTTCGCAACGCTGGTGCTGACTAGTAATTGAAGAGATACCAGATGCATCCAGGGGAGATAGAATGGTATGTGAGTTGTAGGGAGCAGGACATTTGCCGTGTGGTGGAGGAGGGAGGTCGGAGGCAGAGCGGGAGTAGCCGTTGTACTGTTTGGAGAAGGAATCCATCGGCGATTGGGCAGGTCAGCCATAGAAGCCCAGGCAGATGTGTATCGGGGTTGAGGCTGACGGCCACCACCTAGATGGGCTGTAGCGGCCGGTGCAGGCCATCTATGGAGGACGCTACACCTCAAGGGAAATCACATCCCATGCTGAATAGCATCCCAACAACATCAAGGTTCGGTCAGTGTCGGGAATTCTAGCATTATCTAAACTATCACCCCTCAAATGTTCATATAGAAAATCTTCCTCTCATTCAGGTCCACCTTAGCACCATGGGATGTCTGTGCTTTAGCATAGGGTACCGTCAGTGAATTTTAAAGACAACGAAATGCATCACTGTAGCATGATAGTAGAGATTCTGAACTGAATCATCAATATGCGTCTAACAAGAAATACTCAAAGAAAGCAGTGGCATACTACATTGCATTAGTCTGTCTAATAGGAAGTTGGCCGAAGTTTAAATATTGTATTGTATTAGTGTGGCATACTGCATTGCACAAAATATATTTTAAATATAGGTGTTCCTTGCTCCCAGTTTGATGTGATAGACTATGCAGGCCATAAGAATCATAAAAGGGGTGGCAAAGCTTGCATTTTTCAAAGAAAAAAGGCATGCACTTTTTCATTCTGAACCCGAATGCTCCATCCAAGTGACACTGACCTTTAAATATTTTGAAACCATCCACTGACTACTGTAATGTGCACCACCAGGTCCATAACAAAAGAAGAGGACGAACCTGCATTTTTCACATATCATCAACATGCAGTTCAATGCTGCTCAAAGCCTCAAACGAATTCATCCATCACATATTAAAACTGCCCTCAAGTTCATCTTTGAGAAGCTAAAAAACCAGAGCCGACTATAATTGGTGGCACCAATTACAGGTCGAGACCTCCTGCAGCTGCAGGCCGAGACCACCCGAAGATGCAGGTCGAGGCCGGAGGATGTGGAGGCGGTGGTTAGTCGGGAGACGAGCGGGACTGGTTGGGGAGGCGGAGGGCGCACGGTGTAGGTGGGAAAGTGGTGGTTGACCGGAGGGCCGTGGTTTGTTGTTAGCGCCCGGCGGCGGCGTGAATGGAGGTAGTATCCCAGCAGCAGCGCGGTTGGTTGTAGGGGGGCATTGGCAGCGCGATTGGAGGCCGTGCCTCGGCGGCGGCGTGGTTGGAGGTCGGGTCACGGCGACGGCGTGGTTGGTTGCAGTGGCTGGCAGAGGCGCGATTGGAGGTGGGGTCTGGGGAGGGAAGGCGGCGGCGGCATGATCCATGGAGGATGACGGGGGAAGCGGCGTGATCCGGGAGGGAAGCGACGACAGCGACGCGGCGGTCGGTTCTCGCGGCGGCTGCGCGGTGGCCGTATCCCGTGGCGGGCCGGCGCCGGCGATGGTGGGTGGCTGGATCGGAGAGGGAGTGGCAGCGTGGGGATGGTGGCTGGACCAGGGAGGGAGTGGGGGGGGAGATTGGATCATTTGCCCCATTTTATTTGGACATTAGATGATTTGCCACACTTTACATACTATTAGATCATTTGCCCCATTTTTTATTTTTCTTTTGATGATTTGCCCTTTTCAATTACTATAATCATTTTTGAATTTCTATCCCTTTTTTCTCCATGCGAAAAGACACAAATGCCCCTGTGGCTAATTTACAATTCCTTTCTAATCTCCTCTGCTCTTGGACTGGTATTGATAGTACTAATCTCCACCGACGAGCTCACCATTCCCTTTCCTCTGTTCTTTATTCCCCAATACTCATACTAGTGGAAGCTACTGGAGGAGGAAACGACGGCACCCTGGCACCCATCTTGGCAGCAGCGGCCCGGCGTGGCGGCTACCGCTGCAGCTCGTCGGCCCGGCGGGGCGACTCCTGCTGCAGCTCGGCGGACCGACGGGATCGGGGCTCCCGATGCAGCTCGTCCGCCCGGGGCGGCGGCTCCCGCTGTAGCTTGGCGGACCGGCGCGACCCAGGGCTCCCGATGCAGCTCGGCGGCTCGGGGCGGTGGCTCCTGCTGCAGCTTGGCGGACCGGCGCGACCCAGGGCTCCCGCTGCAGCTCGGCGGCCCGGGGCGGTGGCTCCCGCTGCAGCTTGGCGGACCGGCGCGACCCGGGGCTCCCGCTGGAGCTCGGCGGACCGGCGCGGCCCGGGGCTCCCGCTGCAGCTCGGCGGACCGGCGGGTTCCCGGGCTCCCACTACAACTTAGAGCTGTGAGTTCTTCCAGTGATTCATGGATTTACAATTTTTTTTTTGTGTGAGCTCGTTGAATTGCCGGTAATAGCCATGGATGGACGACAGTGTTGATAGTACTAATTATCCTAGCAGATGGGAGTGGCGGTGCTAGGAACCTAATCATGTGTGGTCAACTAAGCATTGTGTAGTCAGATTGACGCATTTACAAGTTTTTGGCACAAATTTTCACTTGTTGTATGTTGTTTTAGGAAAAGCTATGTTGTCAGTTGACAAACCAGCTAAAGTGTGGCTTCGCCACTGGCAGATGGTACATCGTATAAGATACTTCGTTTAGTTATCTCCTCCAGATGCTTAGAACTTAAATTGCATCACACTGAAAATACATATGCTTCATCTCTTGTTGGACCTCCTTTAGTCACAGGTCAAAGAGCTATATATATGTTGTGCATCCTGGCATATGCACTTTGTTGGAAATTGGCAGCACATAAGAGCTTCATAGATAAATTAATCCGAGTTTACATCAAGCAAAAAAATATTTTTCCCAGTCAATATATTTGAAATTGACAAATTTCAACACCTCTCAAAATTTATAATAGCAATTCAATGCAGTAAAATTAGAGCTTCTTCCTCTTTGGGGTCAATTTTTTCTTGGATGTCGTAGAGCGTGAAGGAAAGTGAGAAGTAGGTGATGCTACAGAATTAATAGTTGTCCCAGATGACTGTGATGCATCGTCTCCAGCTATGGCCATAGCAAGCCTCCTGCATGTTTACACGCCAATATTATAAAAGTAGGATCTTTCTTTTGCATAAATGAAATGTGCATATGACAAATATAATAGTTACCTCCTTGTGATAGGCCCAGGGCTGTTATGAAGGCTGGCAGGCAGTGTTATTGTTGTTGTGCGTGTAGGTGTCGCAATAACAACTGGAGCGACCTCATGAGCAGACACGTCACTAGAAAGTTCAATCACACCGGATGTTACAAATGGTATAATAGTACTAATTTGATACTAATATGGACGAGATACTAGTGCATGGTTTACCTCTCTTTAGCTTCATTTTGTTTGCAAGTTGCTTTTCTGTGCCCCAATATCCCACATTCTTTGCATCTATTTTTGCTGCCAAATCTCTTCTTTTCTTTTTCCTTCTCTTTGTCACCTCCTTCTTGGTCATTTGTTTTGCCATTGTCATCTTTTCTCTTCCGTTTGCTGCCACCACCACCACCGTCTTCAAGGCAACTTTTGATTCTCTCCTTCCTCCGTCTCCCAACAGAGCTCTTTAAAACCGGTGGCACCATCTCGAAATCTAGATTAACATGAGGCCATTGAGACTTGTCTGTTATTGGTTCTATCTCTCCAGCATAGGCAGCCCGGAACCTACTCACGGAGTAGTACTCATGTACATATGGATGAAAGTTTACATCTGCCGTCTCTATAAGGAATGCAAGTGCATGCTCACAGGGCTTTCCAGTGTGTTGCCATTCTAGGCAAGTGCACTCACGGCTGCCTATCTTCACAACATGCCTAAGATTATTCTTGCTAGTGTCCTTGACCTCACAACTTTCTCCGGTTGATCTTCCAACAACCAAATGGTCAAGTTGCCTAGTTCTATTATTTATTTGTTGAATGATGGCAGGCAATATCTCTCCTTGGAGCATTTCCCCAATCCTTCTCCTTCTATAAACAAGTATCATAATTTTCTCTCTTATTGCATCAGCTAGCTCATCCATGGGCAGCTCCTTTGTTCCTTTGATCCAGCTATTGAAGCACTCGGCTAGCTTATTGTGAATGTAATCACATTTTATTTCTGTGCTGAAATCACATCTCATCCACTTTAAGTTATGATAGGTACACAAGTAGGTACTCACTGCAGGTTCAGCTTCAAATATCTTGCCCATATGATAGTTAAATGTTTCGAGACGGTAAGCCTTGGCTGCTGGCCACATGCGACCAAAAACATCTCCATGAAACTTTTTTTTGAAGTTTGCCATTAGATGCCTAAAGCATTCCCTTTGCTCAGCTTGAGGAAAGACAATTTTAACTGCATTCTCTAACCCTTTGCATGCATCAGTACAAATAGCTAGAGTTTGAAGATGTCCTATTGCCCTATGCAGTTGTTGCATAAACCAAATCCAGTTTTCCTCGGTCTCTGTACCAAAGAAACCAAATGCTAAAGGAAACATCCAATTTTGTCCATCTAGTGATGTGCATGCTGCTAATTGACCATTCCACTTTCCAGTCAAAAATGTGGAGTCTATACTGAGATATGGTCTACAACCAGCCAAGAAGCCATCTATGCACGGCTTAAGTGCCATAAAGAATCTGCGGAAATGCACTTCACCTCCTTCCCTCTTGACATCAACCTCGACAATGCTACCGGGAGATCTTTTAT
This sequence comes from Secale cereale, assembly GCA_902687465.1. NCBI lineage: Eukaryota > Viridiplantae > Streptophyta > Magnoliopsida > Poales > Poaceae > Secale > Secale cereale. Next base: position 343,456,675 of record LR738715.1, read on the forward strand.
CAATCTCAGCTTTCAAGTTCAATATAGACCGAAAGCTTTGTCCCCAGGTCCCGTATAAACTATTCTTGGCCCTATCTTTTCCCTTGCTAACAGTATGATACCCAATAGTACATTTGTACTCGGCTTGTAGCTTTTTTCGTAGCTCGCTGGCACCAATGTTTGGTTCAGTTTGAAGATACCCCATTGCCTTTTCTGCCACCCATGCTTGGTCTGCCATGCTTGTAGTCACTGCAGCGGTTGACGAACACTTATGAGGCTTTACTATCTTGTTAACCTCCAGAAAACGCAATACCAACCATCAGTTGCAAGTAGTTTATAAAAAATAGTTTCAACATAAAAATGATTCATGTTAGATAAGTTTGTACCCTGACTGTTTTTCCATCTTCTATTGTCCTAGCAGTTATTCTCCAAGGACATGCATTTCCTTTACAGTGACCCAGATATCTAGTAGTATCACTATCCTTGATCTTGATGTCAAACTTGCCTCTAATAGCAAATGTTCTCATGAGCATCCTAAACTCGTTCATTGAACGAAACAAAGATCCTTCCTCTATCACAGGATGTTCCTTATCATACCAAAAGTGATCCTCTTCAGGCATATGGTCAGGCACAGGAAGAGCCGCATCAGAAAGTAAATCTCCTTCAATATCAGCCACACATGCATCAACATCTGCAATGGAGGCTTCTAGAGCTGCTTTAGATACAATTTTCCGATGCTCAAGTTCATCATTGATGCCAAGCACCGAGCACATGTTCTCTTCTGTTATAGCAACATCAATTTCGTCATCATTCATTGGTGCTATCTCAATCTGGGACCAATCAACACATCCTTCCATAGTTGATACATATGTATCATTGCTTGCCACCGGCCGAGATCTACTTGGAAAACAAATAAAGTTTTTTAGTTATGGAGGGGATATAAGAGCATCATCTAATTAGTTAGCAACTATTAAAAGTATGCTACATGTATGCAACTGCAGGAAGCTAAGGATAAGAAGGTCTATCAAAGTCTGCAATCAGTATAAAAGTCGCTGGCATCCTGACTTTCATCCCGTTATGTTAGGAAACAAGTAACAGATGGTTTAGTTCATGATCCTCCTAGAAGTATGCATCCAAATGGTTTAAAAATTTGGATAATTTTAGAACTTTATACTCCTGAATCCTGATAATCATGTGTTCATCATTGTCTTGCAGTTGCAGGGGTTTCTACAAAGTCTGGCAGCGTTAGGGGCTGCCTAGCATGCAAGAGGTTCCAACCGTGGACCCGTGTGTGTTTGGGGTGGAGTGGGAGGGAAGGGATAATATATACTGACCAATTTGTAGCAGATCGTGGTGATCCTCCATGGACGGAAGAGTTGCCTCCCTGTTCAACAGTCCGTGGAATCGTCTCAGCGGCCATTTGTGTGAAGCCTCGCTGTTCGGGGATTGTCGGAGTTGATGGCTTGGTGGCCGGCGGTGGATCCGCCTCTCCACCAGCCATGAATATGACAACGCAAGAAACAAAATCAATCTATGATTTGTGAGTACATGGTTTTGTTGGGTAAAGCCATGTAAATAAAGATACGATTTGTTCCCTGTTAATTAGCTGCTTCGGTTGGTTACATGCTTGTAAAGAGAAAAGATTTGTACAGTGTTAAATTGTAAATTAGCCACAGGGGCAATTGTGTCCTTTCGCATGGAGAAAAAGGGATAGAAATTCGAAAATGATTACAGTAATTGAAAAGGGCAAATCATCAAAAGAAAAAGAAAAAATGGGGCAAATGATCTAATAGTATGTAAAGTGTGGCAAATCATCTAATGCCCAAATAAAGTGGGGCAAATGATCCAAT
>LR738715.1:343469141-343508409 GCA_902687465.1 Secale cereale
CCCCCCCCCCCCCCCCCCCCCCCCGGGTGCAGGACAACTGGTCTATTTGGAGATTCATCGACTACATCGCTGGAACTTTCTCCATCTTTACCAACTCCGGTCGCCATCGGTGAGAGCCTCTGTCCAATTACTTCGTTACATTTCCTCCAAACAGATTTGGTGTCGTAGTTAATTATGTCTTTTGGTTTACTCGGTTCGGGCTTTAGTTCGTACAGTTTCCTAAAAACAACAACCAAATTCATCAGTTTTCTAAAAACAACAACCTAATAATTAACTACTAAATTTGACAATTAGACAGTAAAAGGATGCTGCGAGTGAGTTTAGTGTTCCATGAGTTGAGGGCAGGCTGTGTTGACCTTTAGTTCTTGTAAATAACTTTGTTGTTTCCCCCTAATAATAATGCAAAAGGAGAGCTTCTGCTGTCACCCGTAAAAAAAAAATCTGGGAACCGACAGTTCAGTTCACCGGAATTTCAATTTAGTTTTCAGTTACACCCAAAAACCTTCCTGGATATGTCATTTGCTCCTTCTATACTTATCTAGGGCTTCTTGATTAGGAATTATATGATTTGTGATGTTCCCACCAACCCGGAGGTGCTCGACGAAATACCCCTCAATCAGTGGCGGACCCAGGAATTGTAGTTAGCTGGGGCGAACATTTATGTCTAATTTTTTTCCACTAAAAATGCAAGTCTACTCAATCAAAACTCATAGCATTCAACAACAAAAGAATAGAAAGGCTCTTAAAAACTAGTAAACTGCTAGCATGGACTCTTGTCGCTTGAAAATGCTCACTTATGCCACAATATGATCCCATAATTCCAGCTTCCAAACGAGGCCTACAAATTTATGAATGCATTAGCACAAATGTGATGAGAGTTGTATATTTTGATATGGTCATTCTAATGGTGACCAGGTGGTAGTAATTGCATAATGAACACGGGGTTATACCGGAGGTAGATGACCTCGACGGTTCTTCAAGGCATGAAAATGGGCCATAATCTGTTTATCACTAATTTTAGTGAATATCTCGCGCTCAACAAAGCAAACCATCAAATCATTAAGCCAATTATCACTCATCTTATTTCGAAGACCTGTCTTTATAATATTCATGGCTGAGAAAACCCTCTCAACTGATGCAGTTGTCACCGGTAATGTCAACTGTCAATGCCACATGTAATGCCCAGGATGGGACTATATCTCCTACGTGTCGAGGCACGACTTAGAGACATAACCCCATGCTGGAATGATCGCAAGTCTGGTATCTTTGCACAACTCATGTAAAAGATGGGGATGGAAAACATAAAAATAGTTGGCTTACACTCGCCACGTCACACAAATACAATACATGTTCAAACCATCATTCAATAAAACATCACTGCCCTCTAAGGGTAAAATCCAAATGACAAGATACCAAACATAATTTAAAACCACAGGTCGGATCGAATCCTAGTAGAAGTCTCCACTACTGATCATCAGGGTGACGAACATAGTAACGACTACGCTCCTCGTCGTACTCCCAGTCTAGCTCGGTGCCATCACCTGGATAGCTCACCATCGGACCTGCATCTGGTGTGGTGAAGTAACTGTGAGCCACGGAGGACTCAGCAATCCCGTTCCCGGGTAACAAGACTATTTAAGCCTTGGGTGAGGATAAGGCTGAAGAAAAGAATAAGAGTCTGCAACAGCAACTAGCACTAGCTTACGTGAAATAGTGCGAGAAGAGAAGTGCCTTGGTCGAGAGATGATCACGAAGTGATCCGAGCTAAAGCTCAACAAACATAACCCCACCGTGTTCAACTCCCGAATCCCTATTCGGAAATTGATAGTCACGGTACACACGGTGGTAGTGTATTAGAAACATGGTGTCAAGTTATCTACAACCGGATATTAACAAGCTCCCATCTACCACATAACCGCGGGCACGGCTTTCGAAAGTTCATAACCCTGCAGGGGTGTTCCAACTTGGCCCATTACAAGCCCACGATCCGCGGAGTCGCAACTCCAAGGTGGGAAGACCCGAGTATTCTCGGAATCCCATGCTCAAGATACTCCGAACTAAGGTAAGGCTAATCCAGCAAATCCTCCCGGTGTGCCGATACCCTGATAGTAGCCGCGCGTATCTCGTCTGAGGCCACGACCGGATGGGCGATGCTACAGGTTTTTACCATACCTTGAGTTTCCTCGAGGTGGCCCTGCAGGACCCCCAGTTCGGACCAACACTCATGTGGAGCACTGGCCCGGGGTTGTTGATTAAGAAAGAGGGTTAATTACTCCCTATGCAGGTTTATTAGTTATTAGGCAAATAGTACCAATGTTGGGACTTGCTGGAAAAGACTTAGCACTTAGCGGTTTATCGAGGGGGGCCCATAAACCTCAACCGTGTGAGGAACGCATAATCAAGGAACATAACACCGGTTTAAACGGTTCCTAGCGGCATGAGTGGAACAAATCACCAAGCAAAAGGCTTAGCCTTCCACCCATTGTCAATATATAGATGATTTCATTTTAAGCATTTATATAGTGTGATATAACCCAACAAACTTCAACATGAAGCAAGCATCTTCAATCTTCACCTGCAACTAGCAATGCTATAAGAGGGGCTGAGCGAAGCGTACTGAGCCATTCAACGGTTTGCATAGGTAGGGTGGTTAAACATGGTCATGGTTACAAGTAGGAGGCTGACAAGAAAGACATGGGCATCGAGGCAAAACTATAGAGCGATACTCTAGCAATAGGCAAAGATAGTAATGTTATCGGGGTTCGGTCATCTTGCCTGAAGAGTAGTCGTTCGGATCGTAAGAAGGGTCCTCGTGCTCAACCTCGTTGGTAACCTCGTGCTCGTACTCGTACTCGGTCTCAGCTTCCGGCTCTAAACAATACAATCACACAAGGCACGAATCAACAAGATGCAATGCGCACACCAAAATGATGGATGCATGATTGATGCACTAAGGGAGCACACGGAGCACGGAAAATAGCACTCAAGCAACATCCTTCAAAACATGATAACAATAGAATATTATGAATCTACACGGAAAATCAATCAAGTTTCATATAAGACTCGCTGAAAACGGAGCTACGGGCTAAAAGTTATGCCCGAAACAAGAAACATGCACAAGCTGTAAATTACAGCAACATAGCAACTTCGGAGCACTAGATAAGTAAGCTACAGCACTCAAACATCATGGCAAAGAGCATGAACATAAACTAGACATATCCTACAGCAAATAAGTCCAAAGGTGCACCCCAAAGGAGCCACGGATCAATACATATTGAACTTGACAACAAAATCCTGACAGCAGAATTTTATTGAAACTTTGGAGCAAAAGTTAAATATGCTACAGCCACTCAACTAAGCATGTGAGAACATGAATGGATAGCCAACAATATATACTACAAGGAACCATCAAGAGTCACTCCAAAACTATCATGGATTGTCCTAGAACAGCAAGCAAACATGGCATCGGAACATTACAGATTCCAGACTTAGTGAAAAACCACTAAGTGTTAAAACAGCAGTTTCATCATGGCATCTTGGAGAGCAAGTTTAAGTCACCTCAAAACTAAACATGGCAAGTGGTAAGCACCACATCAAAGTACCCATGATGGTGATTCCAAAACATGTGAGCATGCATCATGGAGATAAACACAACGATAGCAATGAGCTCAACAAGATGGCATTTCATAACAAGTTAAACAATTAAACAGCCACATAGCACTTTGCAGCGAGGATAACCATGGCAAGATTAAATCTATCATGCAACCTAACACAAACAACATGTAGAGCATGGCAAGACGAACACGTGGACATATCATTTGCATCATTCGGATAAACGAGCTAAAAGATATCACTAAGCAAAGATGGCATAAAAACAACACATAGCGGCAGTTTATAACGGGATGCACTCTTGCAACAGAAAAATAAGCATCTAGATGATCTCAAACATGCATGGCACAATGGAATGAAACGTAGTGCTAGTCACCACGAACGTCTGGACATGTCATTTGCGCAAAACGGACCTCCACACAAAAAGATATCACAGTTTGAATATTGCATCAGACAACAAAACAACAGGGACTTAGGATTTGGGGGCAACCTTCTCAGATCTGGGAAAAGAAGTCAACGGGCTCGGGCCCGCCGCGGAACTGGCTGAAGGCGGCCCGGCTGGGAGCTGCTGGCCCGCGGAGGAGGCGGCGGCCTGGCGGGCTGAAGGAGGAGCGGACCTCCGGCTGGGAAGGCGGGGCGGCCCAAGAGGCGGCTGGATCGGGCCGCGGCCTGGCGGAGGACGACCGAACGGGCCGGCTCGGGGGGGGGGGGCAGAGGCCCACGGCAGCTGGAACGCCCGGCGGCTCGCGGCCTGGAGCACCGAGGCTGGCGATGCGGTCGGTGCGGAGGCCTCGGGCCTGGCGGCGCTTGCGGCTTGGGCCGGTGGAGGCGCGCGGCGGGAGGCGGCCTGGCGAGCGGAGGGAGAGGCCTGCGGTGGTGAGGCAGAGTGGGCCTAGCGGGCGCGATCCGATCGGCTGGATCGGGCGAAGGGATCGGTCCCTCGTCCCGATCGAAGAGAGAGGCGAAGATCGGGGCCCAGGGCGGTCGATCGACCGGATCGAGCAGCCTGGTCAACGGCTGCAGATCGGGGAGCTCCTCTCCCTCGATCCCAGCGGCTGGCGGCGGCGAAGGCTTGAGGATCGAAGGAAAACGGCGCTGCTGCTTCGATCTGCGATGGAGCGGCTCTGGCTTGCGAGGAGGGGACTGCCAAGTGGCGGCGTGGATCTGGCCAGGCACGGAAATTGAGGGGGAGGAGACTAGAGGTAGGTCGAGGGGGGTTAGGCTGCCAAAAATGGCATGGGGGATGTTTATATAGGGTAGGTGCTAGGGTTTGAGGGTTTTGGGGGGTTTTAGAGCCCTCCGATCGCGATCCGACGGATCCGATCGCGAGGGGAGTTAGGATGGGCCAAGAGGAGGGAAGTGGGCTGTTGGGGGGTGTCTTGGTCCTCAAAGTGGAGGCACTTTGAGCCCACGAGAATAACTGTTGGGGTAACAAACGGACTTGAAACGCGACGAGATTTGACAGGCGGGCTACACACACCAAAATAACAACACACGACAAGTCTCGCGCCAAACCGGAAACGTTACACGGCCAAACACCAAAGTAGGCCTACGGGACGCCACGGACACGTGAGGGAGCTCCGGAATGCGAAACGGACAACGGGAAGGAACGCGTGGAACCGGATGCAAATGACAACACAAATGCAATGCGATGCACATGTCTACATGATATAAATGAATGCCACACATGCACACAACAAAATGACGAAAACCCGAAAGACAAAGAACCCGGAATGGAATAGATGAAGCCAGAGATATATTATATGCCCAAAAGGGAAAGTATTACATGCGGGGCATTACACCACAACAGCAGCTTCTTCGGCAGCAGTAGCCTCGGCCTCGGCCTCTTCGAGTTCGACGGCAGTAGCTATCCCTATCCAATCCACCTCTTCATCAGAATCCATCACCGGCACTCCGGCCAGTGGCCGCCACCAAGCTCGCGCTGCTTCAACAATTAAATTGCTTCATCAATTTCATTGACTTCGCCAGTTAAAAAGGAAAAGCTAAAAGGTTGCATCGCACATGCTCAAATTCTGGTCACATGTTTAATTATGCATGAAAGCTAGACTTAAAGCAACTCTAGCAGACCCCGCATCCCGCCCCAACCCATAAAATAACCGCCAAAATGCGGGTCCGGGCGGAAAAACCAGCCCGATCAGACCCCGCATCCCGTCCCGGCCCACAAAATTTTTTGAGGGGCGCGGCAAAATCCCGACCCCAACCCGGGAAAACGCGGGTTTCCCCCTCGCGGCTGCGGTGCCCTGCATATAAGCGGAAGCGGTTGGTGGGGGGACATTTCATCCCGCGCTTTCCCCCACCAACCACCTCCCCTCTCCCCCCTCGCGCCGCCGCCGGCCGTCGGCGAAAGCAACCGGCTGGAGCACGCCGAAAGGCCGCCACGCACACGAGGCCTCCACTTCCTCCCCCCTGCGTCGGCGGGCCGCCGGATTTGCGGATCTGCGGCACTTCAACGCGGGCCATCGGACTTTCGTCGGTTTTGGCTTTTTCCGGCCGCCGGTTGCTGCCCCAAGCGATGGAGTGGTCGGGAGCCTCTCCCGCAGCCCAGGCAAGGGCGCATCACCGCATGTAGGTACGGGTTCGTCCGCCCGCCGCCGCCGAAGGTTTGCGGGTATGGATTCGTCCGGCCGTCCATCGGGCTCGGCGCTCGCGTAGCGTCTTTGTGGCTTGCGATGCCGCTCATACAGTGCGACGACTGCACGCGGAAAGTGCTGCGGCTCACTTCGGGCACACCAAAGCACCCCGTATGGGTGTTCTTCAAATGCGAAAACGACGGGGTACGTGCACTTGCGGTAGCTCATTTGATAGCTCATTCTTTAGTTCAATTGCGGTAGCTCACTTCGAGCTTGCTCATTCTTTTGTGTAGGACGATGGATGCTCATTTTGGTTTTGGGAAGGCCAATACATTGATTTATTAATAGAAAGAAACATAATAGATGTTGGTGCACTCCTTAGTAGAATCGAAGGCAATGATGCGGCTGCATGTGCAACTAGAGGGGAAGCAACGTCTACTTCTTTCGAACCAAAGATGAAGAAAGAAGAATGCAACATCAAGAATCCGCAGATCAACAAGGAATGCATGGAGAAGATATTAGTCCTACTAGTGGGAGGAGTTATGGAAGTTGGAAATCTTCTAAAATGCATACTTGTGGTTCTTGTTTTCTTTGGTCTTGCTATTCTAGCAAAGATTTGGTGATGTCTTTTGTATCCAATGTTGTTGAAAAAGCAAAGAAATGCAATATGCTAGATCAAATTAAGGTGCAAATTTCAGTTTTGCGGGCTGGGAGGAGCTGCGCCAGATCAGACCCCGCATAATGGACCCGTAAAAAAGGAAATTCCGGGAATATCCTTTTTTACGGGTCCATTATGCGGGGTCTGCAACTGCGGCCGTCCGCGCCAGCCCGCAAAGGCGTTTTTGCGCGAACTGCAAACACGTTTTGCGGGCCGGGAGGATGCGGGAGTCTGCTAGAATTGCTCTTATGCCTATGTAGGAAGGGCGATGGGAGTCATCGCAATTATCAAAGAATTAATATTCCTATCATGGATTTGGGTACCACCCGAGAAAAACGGTTATCCCGCGAATACCGAGCTTCTCGCTACCCCTCGAGAACAAAAAATTCCGTTTTTTGAATTTCTACGCCCAAAGTAGGCTAAAGTAGTGTGGCATCTCCATAATTGAAACCGAACATAGCTCTAGAGCGGTGGTAACAATCTACTTCCTTATTACTCGAGAGGACGCTGGTTCGAGTGCTCTTTTTGCACAACCGTTTTTTTATTATTCTTCAGAATACTTACGTGCAAAAAATATGGAAGCAGGAAGAATCGAACTGGCGACCTCAACGCATAACGCGTGCGTACACGTCGTTCCACTGAGATAACATCACTTTAGTGGTCAATGCTGATTCAAGTCTTATCTATATCGAGTTCAAAAGAATTTGAATTCAAAATTCAATTATAATTTTCGTTTGAAATATGTTCGGTATTTCTCGGTAACCGTGGTAACCGGAAATATCGCCCCCCCCCCCCACGAGAAAAATCATCAATTCGGAATCCAAAACCTTGTTCCTATCTAATACATCCAGTTTAGTCTACGCAAGGAATCATCTTAGGATTTGGACTGCCGTAGCCCCAACTACTTGCAGCCTTCTAGTTCTAGGCAATTGTAGCAACAAAAAAATTTGTCTGAATGACTTTTGCTATCAGGATCAAACATCGCTCATGTAGGGTGCAGAATAACCTCAGTGCCGCGGTGCCGCGGTGCCGCTCCCCACCGCCACTGGCCCTACCTCCAAGCTCCAGCACCAGCAGTCCAACACTACCCCCCGCCACCGCAGTACGCGTACCAGCCCCCTCCCCCGCCGATGCAGCAGCGAGCAGATCCAGATGCTGCCCCCGCGCCCGGGAACCCTTGGCCTTCGGCCGTGGCGCACCTAGGTCGTGAGGGAGGGGAATAGATCCATGGGATTTCTGGATTGAGCGATTGTATTACTTTTTTTGTTTGACGAGGAAAGGAGAGACGTTTGTTACTTTATTTGGGCCTTGTTGACATATAGCCCACTCCATCGGCCCAACACTCTTTCTCCCTCACGCTCGCTTACCTGTTCGACTGCTCGTCGCCGCCTCTGCCTGCCGAACAAACAGACACGCCGCCGCTGGAGGAAAGATAGGTAGCTGGGGGTCGATCCTCCGCCGCCGGCGATCCGGGGCGGCCGCCCCAGCTCGCCCCAATGGTGGGTCCACCACTGCCCTCAATCATCCCGCTATGCCATGTTAGTTTCTCTGTTCATTGATTTTTGTTAGACAAAAGGCATTGCGCCCAACTTTAAATTAATAAAGCTCTAGGCGACGGAAGAGGATACAAGATATCATGGAAATCAGCCTATGACGAAAAAGAACATAACTCATGTAAAAAAAAGAACTAGAACGAGCAAATACTAAAATGATGAGATATGCCACTTCACCTATTCCATACGGATTTCAGTTTACCTTCTATTTTCGTGGCTTTCTATTTCTGGCAATTGCAATGGCTTATTTATTTCTTTATTATGTGCAAAAAAGGATTGTCTAGTATTTTTTTAGTTAAAGTTATATGAACTCGCCCCCAAGACCTTGTTGGCCGAAACCATTGCTGACCATAGGTGAGGTGATGCGAGAGTAGGTGGCGATTCACTAAAGAATCATGCAACTGTCTATTATAGGAAGGTCGCAAGTCGCCGCCACACCATTTATTTCCACTTCTCTCCACTTTTAAAGAGGGCCACTTGTAATGCCCAAGATGGGACTATACCTCCTACATGTCGAGGCACGACTTAAAGGTATAAGCCCATCCTAGAATGATCTCAAGTTTGGTATCTTTGCACGACTCATGTAAAAGAGGGATTAAATTGCAAAAGGAGATAGTTGGCTTACACTCGCCACTTCACACAATACATTACATAAGCATAACATCATTCAAAACATCACAACCCGACTACGGGTGAAGATCCAAAGAAAGATACCAAACAACATAAAGCCACAGGTCAGGATCGAATCCTAGTAGAAACCACTACTGATCGTCGAAACGTCACAAGCATACGACCAAACTCTTCATCGAGCTCCCCGTGAAGAACTGATCCATCTCCTGCATCAAACTCGGCTGAACCTGCATCTGGTGTGGTGAAGTAACTGTGAGCCACAGAGGACTCAGCAATCCCGTTCCCGGGTAACACGACTATTTAAGCCTTGGGTGAGGATAAGGCTGAAGAAAGAACAAGAGGTGAAGGAACAACAAGAGTCTGCAGCAGCAACTAGCACTAACTTACGTAAAAGGAGAGCGAGAAGAGAAGTGCCTCGGTCGAAAGATGATCACGAAGTGATCCTAACTAAAGCCGGTCAAACAACCCCACCGTGTTCAACTCCCGAATCCCTATTCGGAAATTGACAGTCACGGTACACACGCTGGTAGTGTATTAGAACAATGTGTCAAGTTATCTACAACCGGATATTAACAAGCTCCCATCTGCCACATAATCGCGGGCACGACATTCGAAAGTTCAAACCCTGCAGGGGTGTTCCAACTTGACCCATTACAAGCCCACGATCCGCGGAGTCGCAACTCCATAGGTGGGAAGACCCGAGTATTCTCGGAATCCCGTGCTCAAGTTAAACCGAACTAAGGTAAGGCTAATCCAGCAAATCCTCCCGGCGTGCCGACACCCTGATAGTAGCCACGCGTATCTCGTCTCAGGCCATGACCGGATGGGACAAGCTACGGGTTTTTACCAGACCTTGAGTTTCCTCGAGGTGGCCCCGCAGGTTGCCCAGTTCGGACCAACACTCATGTGGAGCACTGGCCCGGGGGGTTGAATTAAAATAAAAGGGATAGCTAGTCCACATGCAAGTTTTATTAGTTATTAGGCAAATAGTATCAATGTTGGGACTTGCTGGAAAAGACTTAGCACTTAGCGGTTTATCAAGGGGGTCCCATACACCCCAACCGTGTTAGGAACGCATAATCAAGGAACATAACACCGGTTTATACGGTTCCTAACGGCATGAGTGGAACAAATCACCAAGCAAAAGGCTTAGCCTTCCACCCTTGCCAGTATATAGATGATTTCATTAAAGCATTTATATAGTGTGATATAACCCAACCAAACTTCAACATGAAGCAAGCATCTTCAATCTTCACCTGCAACTAACAATGCTATAAGAGGGGCTAAGCAAGCCTACGTATAGCCAATCAATGGTTTGCATAGGTAGAGTGGTTAAACAGGTTCATGGTTACAATAGGAGGCTGACAGGAAAACATGGGCATCGAGGCAAAACTATAGAGTGATACTCTAGCAATAGGCAAAGATAGTAATGTTATCGGGGTTCGGTCATCTTGCCTGGGAATTCCACAAGGGAGAAGAACGGATCCACGAAGTAGACGGAGCAACACAGACGAGAGAATCCTCACAACTCCGAAACGAAACCGAAGCTATCAAGAGAAGCAAACCGGAAAGAAACAAACAACACGGTAAACACACAAGCATAAACATGGCATACGATGCACATCCAAGTATGATGCATGTCCGGTTAAATATGCATGGCATGGCAAAGTGCACAAACAACACTACAAGTTAAGTGGAGCTCAATATGCAATGAGTTGCATATTGACGAAACACCACATTTTAATTATTTAATTGACTCTAGTTATTAACAAGACAAGATTAAGAGTTTGTTAACATGACAAGAGGTGAAGCATAATAAAACTACACTATTTAGACATATTAAATGAGGCCGGAGAATAACAACAACATATCCGGAAAATCCTCATGAGCATGTTTAGTAATTATAAGCAAACAACAATTCACACATTTATAATGTTGTTAAATGATGCGGATGACATGATCAAGTTTATGCAACTTTATTAAAAGGTTAACAAGAAGATGATATGAAGCATCGTCACCGTGGTGGAAAGAAAAGAGCGCCACGGCAACGATTCCAAAAATGATGCCACGGCAACATATCGGTACCGGTAACTCGTTGAGCGTCCGGTGCAAAAGGAAAGAGGGCGTGAGCGAGTCAAACGAGATGAAAGGTGGGGCGATCCCGTTACCGGGTTCCCACGAGTCGGTGACGAGGCAACCGAGGAACATGACAAACGGACGAAACGGGCACGGAGCACACACGGGAAACATTTCATACAACCACAACAAGCATCTCACGAGTCATCCACGGGGTTATACCTTCGAAGCGTGCGTTTCGGGGCGGTTCAAGATCGTAGAGGTAGTAGTGGTTCTCGTTTCCGAAGAGGAAGTAGTTGTTCACGAGGCGGTAGTTGTACTCGGGCGACGGTAGCGGAAGTAGACGTTCTCGTAGATGTACATGTCGACGGTAGTGGTACACGGCGACGGTAGTCGTTCGGGTCGTCGTGGTACTTGGCGTGTCATCTTGCGTAGTCGTTCCGGTTCGTAGACGTACTTGCATCGGAGGGGTACTTGTCGTTTCATCGTGTAGTCGAACTTGCCGAAACTTGAGGTCCTCGTGCACTTGACGAAAACAAAAAAACAGCAGCAGTACATGGCAATACAACAAAACAAACAACAACAGCACGACGGGACAGTCCAAGGAGGCATGAGGCCATGGGCGGAGCTGCGGGGCGGCTCGCGGAGGAAGGTCTCCTGGCCGACGGCGCGCAGAGAAGGCGAGGGAGGAGGGACGGACTCGGCTCTGCGGGAGACATGGTGGCGAGGACGGGTCCCTGGCGCGCCGGAGCTCGGAGGAGAGGAGGGCGTCGAGCTCGGGGGCGGCCGAAAGGCTTGGTGCGGGCGAGGCAGAGGCCTGAGGAGGCCTGGGCGCTGCGGGAGCTTCTGCAGCCTTGGCGCTGCTGGAGAAGAAGCAGGGCGGCGCCGGACTTGAGGACGCACAGGGCGGCGACCTTGCTGGAGTTCGACGGGGGAAGGAGGCGCCCGAGGCAGAGGCGGGCGCTCCATCGCGGCCTGCAGATGGAGGAAGAGGCGACGGAGGCGCTGGCTGGGGCGCACTCCCGGCCGGCCTTGCTGGGCGCCAGAGGGGAGGGGCGCGGGCGCGCGGCCTGGAGGCTTGGAGACGATAGGAGTGCTTGAGCGGGGCGGGCACCTGTGCCCTGGAGATGGAGGCGCTGGGGGGCTGCAGGGGCGCGGGCGCGCTGATGCGCGGCCAGAGGGAGGCATGCTGGCCGGCGAGGCCCAGGAGGAGGGGTGCGGGCGACTGGAGATAGAGGGAGGGAGGAGATCGAGCCAGAAGGGGGTGCGGGGTCGAGGGATCGGGTGCGGGCTGTAAGCGAGCGAGAGGGACGAGTGGTGGCGGCGCACTGAGGGAAAAGGGAGAGAGAGGCTGGAGAGCTAGGGTTCGGTGGTAGCCGGGCCGGATGGGCCGAAGGGACTGGGCCAGGGAGGAGAAGTAAAGGCCAGGAGGGAAGGGAGGCTGGGCTCTCTCCTGTTTTTAATTTTTCTGCCACTTCCAAAACAGATAAAAAGCCAAGAAGAAAAGAGAAGGAGGGTGTTAGGGCAAAACTAGCACAAGGGACTATTTTACTCGGGCATCATAAAAAGAGCACGGTTCGAGAAAAATAGAAAAGGCGTGATCGGAAAATAATTCAAGCATATTTGAATTTACTTCAAATAGTTTTGAACTAAGACTTGATTATTGAGGTGTCCAAAAATGTTCGAAATTTCGGAGGAACCTCGAAACAACGGAAAAGAATTATTGGCAAGATTTTGAAGGTGAAACTCGAAGTGAAAAGACATGGGGAAATATTGCAAGTGTGTTACGGTGATCCCAAACAATGGAATATTTATTATATAGCTCCCTAAATATTGGGATGATATGTTATAAAGAGAAGTCACCTTCCCTCGATTTAAATGGACCGAAGGTCCACACAATTTATTAGGTTGAGATGCAAAATAAATATGACATGATGGCATGATGACATGATGCAATGCAAAATAAATAAAGCAAGCACAACTGAAACACACGGGAGACCCCGGAACATCTGGAATCTTCTGGAATCTTCTGGGACGTCGGTCTTCGGGCGTCACAACTCTCCCACACTAACAGAGGATCTCGACCCGAGATCCTAGAGCTGGCACCGGTAAAAAAAACGGAAAAGGAAGAGGTAAAACAAAGTTGCTTCTTTGACAGACGAGTGAAACCAAAAAAAAAACCTTGAGAGGTTGAACAAGTTGAAAGAAAGAATGCAACGGAGATGAACGAAGATGAAAACACTCCGTTAGAAAGAGTAACAAGGAACATAATGAGAACCATGCAGGTTGAAAGGCATGAAACAAGAGCTTACGAACCAAAAGAATAAGAAACCGCAATGGTACAGCCAAGGAATAAGAATGGCGGAATTCGGACATCACTCCGACTGAAAATGGAAGGAATTAACAAGAACTTGCCAAGTTGGGAAGATACTTGATGAAATGAACAACATACTGCCTGCGAAACAATTGAAAGAAAGGCACAAGGGGTAAGAAGGATTCAGACAGCACTCCGGTTAAAAGATAGGCAAAACATGAAAAGATGACGGAACTTGAATGAAGAATATAACACTCCGGTTAAATGATAAGCAAGGGAAAGAACATGATCTCGATAAAAACGAGATGATGGTCAAAAGAGCAATATCACAAAGCCTCCGGAATGAAAGAATAGAATATAGTTCAATGAAAGAAATGAATGGAGAAGAAAAGACAACTTCTCCAACAAATGAATTAGGAAATCCTTCTTACAAAGAAGGGTTGAATGGGGTTGATGGGGAAAAACAACAACGAAAACGAATAAGCTTGATGTGGGCTTATGGAAAACATCTTAAAATTAAGAGGTGACAACCAGCCACTAATGGAAAACAATTTGATTGGATTGATATCAACAAGGAG
Organism: Secale cereale; assembly: GCA_902687465.1. NCBI lineage: Eukaryota > Viridiplantae > Streptophyta > Magnoliopsida > Poales > Poaceae > Secale > Secale cereale. The sequence continues at coordinate 343,483,151 of LR738715.1, forward strand.
ACGATAAACTTATTCACCGGAATGAAAAATGAAGAACTTGGGTCATTTATAAGCACCATAATAGCAACAATTCTCAAGGAAAGCTTTTAAGTGAATTATAACCCAAGATAACTCCAAGGAATAATTAAAGGGTTGAAAAGATCTCCTGAACAAGGAAAATGATGGTTTTAAATAACTCATTCCTGATAACTCGTGAATCATAAAACATGAAGGAATTGTCAAGAATGACATAACACCATCTGAAATGATAAGGTAGAACGGATTGCAATTGGAAAGCATGATGAAGAATGCTTGAGCTCCAACAAGAATCTTGATGAAGAATTCGAGGATGAATTAAAACATGATGAACTACCATGAAGAACTCCGGTAAAGAAAGCATGAGAAGTGAAAGATGAAAAGAATAAGATTCAAGGCCTGCGATGAATTAGATGGAGCTTTGGAATGATATAAAAGAAATAACTTGGAGCTCCGGAAAACAAGATGAACAACTTAGAACCGAGGATATGATATGATGAACAAGCTCCAGACAAAAGAATTAAATCAGCTTGAAGGAATAAGAATAAGAATTATGTCATGCATCTCCTTCACCAATTTAAATTGATGACAACCAATGGATTTGGCATACTACTTATTCTCGTTGCAAGGAATTAAAGAGAGATCTCGCCAAACTTGAGTAAATCTTCAACGAACCACCGGTAGGATTATGAAAAGAACAAGTGAATTGATGTGATAACAAGGAAGAATAAACTTGAATTTACCACCGTAAGAATATGGAGACGAACGAAGAGACATCAATGAAGAATATTTGGAGGACGAAGTTGAAAACTGAGAACGAAGAAATATTCTGAAATGATGGCCTTCGGAGGATCACAAAGAAAAGAATCCATGAAAAGCTTCGGATGGGTATAAAAAGAATTCCTTACAATCGGAACAATAATGAGGATGGTATGAAGCTAGAACCACGAATCTTGGAAGAACGGACCAAGGTTTAAGAGAAACACTTCTCCGGTCTTCAAATGTTGAGAATGAAGACGGAAATGCCATAAGAATTGTTGAGCACTCCGGGATGAAGAATTAAAAAGGTTGAACCAACGATGAAAAGAATTTGAAAGCGATCTTGGAGAAGGCATGTGACTGATGGAGATCATTCTTACGTCACACTTTGAAAAGAATTCTCCGGAAAAAGAAGAGTCAGGTAAGATCCTGGGAAAAGACCTGTGGGTTAGGGCCCACTCAAAGAAAATCACCGTTGAAAAAGATTGCTTAAGAGATATAGCACCGATTGAATTAAATGGCTTGAATAAGATAACAATCTTCAAAAGTAGCTTGAACGGATTAAGACTGGAATTATGAATCTTCAGCACTCCGGATATGAATAGCAAGAGGAGAATGAATAATTGGTGCACCGGAATAAGAAAGCATTGTGAAAAGAGGAAAAGGATAAGATCAACACCGAAATCTTGAATTACATCCACCGGCAGAATTCGAGAACAAGAGAATGATGAACTTGAAGCACTTGAGCATCTTCACGAAAATTCACCGGATAAGGACATTGAAGGAAAAGAATGAAGAAACATCACATGAATAAAATGGATATTTGATCTGAGAATTGCTGGCTCCAAGAAGAAGAAGGGTGGGAGGGCGGGTAAAACAAAGACAACTTGGGATGAATGAAACAGACAATCGTCAGATTTCTCAACGACGTCCGTATGGAACAACTTGAAGAGAAGGCACGCCGGTTGAAAAGAATTAACAAGAAGATCTCGATGGTCAAGAAGAATTAGCACTCTCATAGAAATATGAAAACACCGATTAAGAAAGGTATGGAATCAACATTTGACATCGAAGCAACTCGAATACCAGAATCAAAACAAAACAAAGGATAGATATGCAACATGATCTTCACAATATCATCCGAACAGAGAATTGAACGAATGAATTCCGTAGGTAAATCAACTCGTCGAGAAGCCACTTGGAGAACAAAAGGTAAATAAAAAGGAACAAGGAACAGATAGAACAAATACAAGATAGAAGCTTCGTTCGACATATTCGTGCTGAAATCTCATGGAACGTGTTACAAAAGGGTTTTGCAATCCCCGGATCAGCATAGCCAAGGACCCTTTAAGATGCAACTCCCGATCAGAACAAGTCCATAAACCACTTCACTCAATGTAGAACCCCGAACTTCATATCGAGCATCCGTTGGAAGAATGCCTAGAACTACTAGATGAACCCACCTATAGATTTCCGAAAGTTTCCAGTTATGCAATCGGGTGTTGGGGATACACGGGAAGCACCGCGCAATCAACTCTAAACCTACATCCAGGTGTATCCATCCTTCAACACATAACCAGTCTTTCTCGGAAACTGTTTACCTCGGACCTTCGAAACGCATCCACTATACAAGCTATGGCAATACTCCCGAACTACCTCCCCAGTACTGGGTGATGTCGGGGTTATCTTGCCACTAACCGCATAGGAGAGTTTTCGATGTCGGCCGTCTTAAGTATTCTAGTACTGCCGCGATGGATTTGTGACGACAACACCTCGGAGCTCAACTCCCCGGGACACTGCCACAACCCCTAATGACAGGAGGCATCGAGAACAATGTTCTCGTCACAAAGACATCGAAACAATCCAAACAATACTCGCGAGATCCTAAAAAAAATTTGGTGCAATTTTTGAAAGTAGAAGAGATAAGAGTAATCGTCAGGAGTCCTCACAAGAATGAAAAGAGATGAGGAGCAAAAGAAATCCTACTCTCCGATATAATATAGGACTCAAAAAGTTTTTTAGTGTGTGCCTAGACTCAATCGTCAACGATTCGATCAATCAGTGGGGGCTTCTAGGTCGGAGAAGGCTCTGAATACCAACTTGTAATGCCCAAGATGGGACTATACCTCCTACGTGTCGAGGCACGACTTAAAGGTATAAGCCCATCCTAGAATGATCTCAAGTTTGGTATCTTTGCACGACTCATGTAAAAGAGGGATTAAATTGCAAAAGGAGATAGTTGGCTTACACTCGCCACTTCACACAATACATTACATAAGCATAACATCATTCAAAACATCACAACCCGACTACGGGTGAAGATCCAAAGAAAGATACCAAACAACATAAAGCCACAGGTCAGGATCGAATCCTAGTAGAAACCACTACTGATCGTCGAAACGTCACAAGCATACGACCAAACTCTTCATCGAGCTCCCCGTGAAGAACTGATCCATCTCCTGCATCAAACTCGGCTGAACCTGCATCTGGTGTGGTGAAGTAACTGTGAGCCACAGAGGACTCAGCAATCCCGTTCCCGGGTAACACAACTATTTAAGCCTTGGGTGAGGATAAGGCTGAAGAAAGAACAAGAGGTGAAGGAACAACAAGAGTCTGCAGCAGCAACTAGCACTAACTTACGTAAAAGGAGAGCGAGAACAGAAGTGCCTCGGTCGAAAGATGATCACGAAGTGATCCTAACTAAAGCCGGTCAAACATAACCCCACCGTGTTCAACTCCCGAATCCCTTTTCGGAAATTGACAGTCACGGTACACACGCTGGTAGTGTATTAGAACAATGTGTCAAGTTATCTACAACCGGATATTAACAAGCTCCCATCTGCCACATAACCGCGGGCACGGCTTTCGAAAGTTCACACCCTGCAGGGGTGTTCCAACTTGACCCATTACAAGCCCACGATCCGCGGAGTCGCAACTCCATAGGTGGGAAGACCCGAGTATTCTCGGAATCCCGTGCTCAAGTTAAACCAAACTAAGGTAAGGCTAATCCAGCAAATCCTCCCGGCGTGCCGACACCCTGATAGTAGCCGCGCGTATCTCGTCTCAGGCCACGACCGGATGGGACAAGCTACGGGTTTTTACCAGACCTTGAGTTTCCTCGAGGTGGCCCCGCAGGTTGCCCAGTTCGGACCAACACTCATGTGGAGCACTGGCCCGGGGGGTTGAATTAAAATAAAAGGGATAGCTAGTCCACATGCAAGTTTTATTAGTTATTAGGCAAATAGTACCAATATTGGGACTTGCTGGAAAAGACTTAGCACTTAGCGGTTTATCAAGGGGGTCCCATACACCCCAACCGTGTTAGGAACGCATAATCAAGGAACATAACACCGGTTTATACGGTTCCTAACGGCATGAGTGGAACAAATCACCAAGCAAAAGGCTTAGCCTTCCACCCTTGCCAGTATATAGATGATTTCATTAAAGCATTTATATAGTGTGATATAACCCAACCAAACTTCAACATGAAGCAAGAATCTTCAATCTTCACCTGCAACTAACAATGCTATAAGAGGGGCTAAGCAAGCCTACGTATAGCCAATCAATGGTTTGCATAGGTAGGGTGGTTAAACAGGTTCATGGTTACAATAGGAGGCTGACAGGAAAACATGGGCATCGAGGCAAAACTATAGAGCGATACTCTAGCAATAGGCAAAGATAGTAATGTTATCGGGGTTCGGTCATCTTGCCTGGGAATTCCACAAGGGAGAAGAACGGATCCACGAAGTAGACGGAGCAACACAGACGAGAGAATCCTCACAACTCCGGAACGAAACCGAAGCTATCAAGAGAAGCAAACCGGAAAGAAACAAACAACACGGTAAACACACAAGCATAAACATGGCATACGATGCACATCCAAGTATGATGCATGTCCGGTTAAATATGCATGGCATGGCAAAGTGCACAAACAACACTACAAGTTAAGTGGAGCTCAATATGCAACGAGTTGCATATTGACGAAACACCACATTTTAATTATTTAATTGACTCTAGTTATTAACAAGACAAGATTAAGAGTTTGTTAACATGGCAAGAGGTGAAGCATAATAAAACTACACTATTTAGACATTTTAAATGAGGCCGGAGAATAACAACAACATATCCGGAAAATCCTCATGAGCATGTTTAGTAATTATAAGCAAACAACAATTCACACATTTATAATGTTGTTAAATGATGCGGATGACATGATCAAGTTTATGCAACTTTATTAAAAGGTTAACAAGAAGATGATATGAAGCATCGTCACCGTGGTGGAAAGAAAAGAGCGCCACGGCAACGATTCCGAAAATGATGCCACGGCAACATATCGGTACCGGTAACTCGTTGAGCGTCCGGTGCAAAAGGAAAGAGGGCGTGAGCGAGTCAAACGAGATGAAAGGTAGGGCGATCCCGTTACCGGGTTCCCACGAGTCGGTGACGAGGCAACCGAGGAACATGACAAACGGACGAAACGGGCACGGAGCACACACGGGAAACATTTCATACAACCACAACAAGCATCTCACGAGTCATCCACGGGGTTATACCTTCGAAGCGTGCGTTTCGGGGCGGTTCAAGATCGTAGAGGTAGTAGTGGTTCTCGTTTCCGAAGAGGAAGTAGTTGTTCACGAGGCGGTAGTTGTACTCGGGCGACGGTAGCGGAAGTAGACGTTCTCGTAGATGTGCATGTCGACGGTAGTGGTACACGGCGACGGTAGTCGTTCGGGTCGTCGTGGTACTTGGCGTGTCATCTTGCGTAGTCGTTCCGGTTCATAGACGTACTTGCATCGGAGGGGTACTTGTCGTTTCATCGTGTAGTCGAACTTGCCGAAACTTGAGGTCCTCGTGCACTTGACGAAAACAAAAAAAACAGCAGCAGTACATGGCAATACAACAAAACAAACAACAACAGCACGACGGGACAGTCCAAGGAGGCATGAGGCCACGGGCGGAGCTGCGGGGCGGCTCGCGGAGGAAGGTCTCCTGGCCGACGGCGCAGAGAAGGCGGGGGAGGAGGGACGGACTCGGCTCTGCGGGAGACATGGTGGCGAGGACGGGTCCCTGGCGCGCCGGAGCTCGGAGGAGAGGAGGGCGTCGAGCTCGAGGGCGGCCGAAAGGCTTGGTGCGGGCGAGGCAGAGGCCTGAGGAGGCCTGGGCGCTGCGGGAGCTTCTGCAGCCTTGGCGCTGCTGGAGAAGAAGCAGGGCGGCGCCGGACTTGAGGACGCACAGGGCGGCGACCTTGCTGGAGTTCGACGGGGGAAGGAGGCGCCCGAGGCAGAGGCGGGCGCTCCATCGCGGCCTGCAGATGGAGGAAGAGGCGACGGAGGCGCTGGCTGGGGCGCACTCCCGGCCGGCCTTGCTGGGCGCCAGAGGGGAGGGGCGCGGGCGCGCGGCCTGGAGGCTTGGAGACGATGGAAGTGCTTGAGCGGGGCGGGCACCTGTGCCCTGGAGATGGAGGCGCTGGGGGGCTGCAGGGGCGCGGGCGCGCTGATGCGCGGCCAGAGGGAGGCACGCTGGCCGGCGAGGCCCAGGAGGAGGGGTGCGGACGACTGGAGATAGAGGGAGGGAGGAGATCGAGCTAGAAGGGGGTGCGGGGTCGAGGGATCGGGTGCGGGCTGTGAGCGAGCGAGAGGGACGAGTGGTGGCGGCGCACTGAGGGAAAAGGGAGAGAGAGGCTGGAGAGCTAGGGTTCGGTGGTAGCCGGGCCGGATGGGCCGAAGGGACTAGGCCAGGGAGGAGAAGTAAAGGCCAGGAGGGAAGGGAGGCTGGGCTCTCTCCTGTTTTTAATTTTTCTGCCACTTCCAAAACAGATAAAAAGCCAAGAAGAAAAGAGAAGGAGGGTGTTAGGGCAAAACTAGCACAAGGGACTATTTTACTCGGGCATCATAAAAAGAGCACGGTTCGAGAAAAATAGAAAAGGCGTGATCGGAAAATAATTTAAACATATTTGAATTTACTTCAAATAGTTTTGAACTAAGACTTGATTATTGAGGTGTCCAAAAATGTTCGAATTTTCGGAGGAACCTCGAAACAACGGAAAAGAATTATTGGCAAGATTTTGAAGGTGAAACTCGAAGTGAAAAGACATGGGGAAATATTGCAAGTGTGTTACGGTGATCCCAAACAATGGAATATTTATTATATAGCTCCCTAAATATTGGGATGATATGTTATAAAGAGAAGTCACCTTCCCTCGATTTAAATGGACCGAAGGTCCACACAATTTATTAGGTTGAGATGCAAAATAAATATGACATGATGGCATGATGACATGATGCAATGCAAAATAAATAAAGCAAGCACAACTGAAACACACGGGAGACCCCGGAACATCTGGAATCTTCTGGAATCTTCTGGAATCTTCTGGGACGTCGGTCTTCGGGCGTCACACCACTTGCCCCCTCGCCTCGTCTCGAAGAGTGACTTACCGTCGGTAGTTGGAGAGGCTCACATGAGAGCTTGTAAGGAAAGCAACTGAAAGACAAGACCACCAAGGCAAGAAAGTCAAAGGGCATTATGGCCCAACCAGAGCTGAGTCCACACCAAGAAAAACATCAGTGAGACTACCAACCAACCACACAATGACCAGGCGGAAGACCCTGGCTCCTAAGGTGGTGCCTCCAATAAGGAGTTGCACTTGCTGGAATGACACCGAAGAGCATCGATGTCGCCCGACACTGGTAGTGCGGCAAGATTTTCACTTTGGTACCATGACTACCATTAATGAAATTGCACAGGCCCAAGGTTGAGGGTGACTGAAACAGGTAGGGATATCCATGTGTGTCTGAGAGCGACTGTCAGTGACCCACATATGTCATGTCACCGCCCTCACGACCAAGATAGCTGACCAGCCCACACATTGTGGCACTCGCCGCTCAGGGCTGCTGGCCTGACTTCCAAGAATTCATACCTTCATCGCCTCCCAGTGGACTATGGGCCACCTACGCATAGTCGGCCATCACAACTATCACACCAACACTCCCTCAAAATATCCTACCCACACCATCCACTCGACGTGCCAATACCGACAAACAACGACCATGACAATCACGCGGTTGCCCCTACAATGACGGGCCGACACACAGTAGATATGCATTCCTATGCCGACAAGGAAAGCTGGGAACTCGCTGATGGAATGTCCATGACCTGCAAACCGAGCATGTATAGGTCATGGTATCTGCCGCAGGCACCGGACCGAGGAGGCTTACTGGCTATGGCCCCCACTCCCAAGTCCCAAGCATAGCATAAAAAATTGAAGTTTATATTGTGTGTTTTGCATAGTACTAAATTTAATTTTCTTGATGGCATGTCTAGGCTCGTGTCATGAGCATCGAACATCTGCTTGACTCAAGAAAACTTAAAGGTGTCAGTATTCTTGAATGACAACATTATTCCTGAGCATCGAAGCTATGATTGATAGAATTTCGATGTTCGAAAATATGAACCTATTTAAAGCTAGTAGCTTAAAGCTAATCTTTTGTAGTTAGTGCACATCTTACGAAACCTCTATATTAGCTTCAATACATTTGCTCCATATAAGCCGTGGATCATATATTTTGTTATTATGTGATGGGTTTTACTAAGCTTACAAAGAGAGAATGATGCTAATCAACTTCACTTGCAATGTAAGTTGATAAAAAAAATGTAATTTGACGGTGTATACATCGAGAGCGATGATTCAACTAATAATCCGTAATGAATTAAGATCTACTTGATGCGCTTAAGATATTCTCGTACAATATCAGGAATGTTATATTTAGCTTCATTCGCACGATACTTGAGCAAGTATAATAAAAAAATTGTTCTCAACTCATAACCATCGTGCACAAGCAATATATGTAGTTAGCACAAATATTTCACGTGCAAGGTCTAAATATGTGCAACGGAGAATACTCACCGTGCAAACCGGATGAACCAATTCTTTACCGTTTCACGAGAGCATAAAATCAAAAACAAAAGAGCGAGACACATCCCTGTAGTTGAAAAATTAATATTATATTGAATATAGTGATAACAAAAATAAATGCTTTGTATCTTGAATGTTATGATAATAAAATATATAAATTTACCTGCTCGTGCTCATTGGAATACCGATTGGAAATATATGTTGCCATCTATATATATTGGAATTCCAGCCGGGTTGCGCTTGCGCCACTTCAGGTGTGTCTTTCAAGTCCCTCGCAAATCTCAGTAGTTTCACTGCGCTCATTGGAATACAGGTTGGAAATATATGTTGCCATCTATATATATTGGAATTCCAGCCGGGTTGCGCTTGCGCCACTTCAGGTGTGTCTTTCAAGTCCCTCGCAAATCTCAGTAATTTCACTGCATGCATCAGAGTTCTAATCTCTGATGACTGTGATGTATATAGAGGGTCCAAAATACATGCATGACATGTATTTTTGTCGATTATGTGCAATATGTATTGGCCGAGGAATGCATATGGAAGATAAATCTACAAGTGTAGTTATTAGAAACCATAAATCATGACAACAATGGATAATAGAGACCTTACTTATCAAGTTGCACGATGACATGTTGTTGTCTATCTTGTTGGAATTTACTAGTATTTACTAGTCCAAATAAATTCAGAAATTCTCATTGACACATTATTATTTTGTTAATTGGGAAAATTAATGAGTCATTGATTAATTAGTAACGGTCGCGTTTATTGGGGCTGTTTCTATTTCATTAACAGACGCGGTTATTACGACCGTTTCTGACTCATTAACAAACGCGTTTATTGTTACTGTTTCTATTTCATAAACGGACGTGTTAAGTACGGCAGTTTCTAAATCATAAACGGACGCGTTTATGGCGGCTGCTTTGACTCCCAACATACACTATATAAACCCATACCAAGCCAGCCTTGGGAGCAGGTTGTTTTCGTATGGTTTCTCACCGTTCCAAAATATTGCGCCGCCACTCAAGCCTTCTCCATCCCTCCTTCCGGCGTGCACCAGAAGAAGGGACAGCAGGCCTCCGGAACCCCGCCTCTTGCGATCCTGTACGGGAGAGGGGCGATCAGGTTTTTGGGGAGAGCTCTCGCTCGACTGCTGACAGCGATCACTTCCCCAACGACGACTTCTTCCCCGACATCGGCAACCTCTTCCTCGACGACGACATGGCCCAGACCGGGGACAACACAGCCGCTACTACAGCTGCTGCAACGTATGCATCTCTCTCTCTCATCTGTATCAGATCTCGCTACAATTTCTATGTCTAGTACTTGCCGTAGATTGGATCTGTTTCCCCATTGTACTAGATATTTGCATGCTCCCTTTAGTTGCTTCTGTCATGATTAATTTTATGATATTTCGGATTAAACCATATGATGAATTGCTAATATATTCAACAATCCAAAAACCTGATTATACGCAATTTGCTACACCTGCTTTTCTTACGTCGACAAAGCCCGATCGGTTCAAGGGTGTGAACTATAAGAGGTGGCGCACGAGAGCAGTGTTGTGGTTTCAATCCATGAACTGCTATGCGGCCACCAAGGGCATGCCTGAGGGCGATCTTGAACCTGCACAGCGGGAAGCCTTTGAAAGGGTTGATATTATGTTTAAGACAGCCCTCCTCGGTATTATTGATGATTCCATTGTGGATCCTTATATGTCGTTTGATAATGGCAAGGACATGTGGGCCGCGCTCGAGGCCAAGTTTGGGGTCTCGGACGCTGGTAGCGAGTTGTACGTCATGGAGCAATTCTATGACTACAAGATGACTGATGAGCGTTCTGTTGTTCAACAGGCTCATGAGATACAGTCACTCGCTAAGGAACTTGAGCACTTTAAGTGTAATTTATCGGACAAATTTGTGGCCGGTGGCATCATTGCCAAGCTTCCACCTTCGTGGGGCACCTTTGCTACTTCTCTGAAACACAAGAGACAGGAGTTTTCCGTTTTGGACCTCATCGGATCTCTTGATGTGGAAGAGAAGGCGAGAGCAAAGGATACACGTGCTCAGGTTGCTGAGGTAGGTTCTGCTGCGCACATGGTGCAGAAGAAAAACTACCAGCCCAACAAGCCTAAATATAACAAGAAGAAATACGAGGGTAAAGGCAAGCCTGACAACAAGTTTAAGCCATCGTCCTCTACCAACTTTAAGAAGAAGAAGGGATCATGCCACGTTTGTGGCGACCTGAGCCATTGGGCTCCGAGATGCCCCAAACGGCATGAGCTGCAGCAGCTGGAGAATAGCGGCAAGACCGCTAATGTTGTCATGGCTGACACCGAGATGAAGGATATTGGGTCACAGGGACTTCCCCCGTGCTGATGGGGAACGGGTCACATGCCACTGTTCGTGGTGTTGGTACGGTCGATCTGAAGTTTACTTCGGGGAAGATCGTGCGACTGAAGAACGTGCATCATGTGCCCTCCATCAATAAGAATCTCGTCAGCGGTTCGCGTTTATGTCGAGATGGTTATAAGTTGGTTTTCGAGTCCAATAAAGTTGTAATTTCCAAGTATGGATAATTTGTTGGTAAAGGCTATGAGTGCGGAGGCTTGTTCCGCCTATCTTTGTCAGACTTATGCACTAAAGTTATTAATCATGTTTGCCACGATAATGAATCTGATATTTGGCATTCACGACTTTGTCATATTAACTTTGGTTGCATGACGCGGTTAGCAAATATGAGTTTAATTCCGAAATTTACTACTGTGAAAGGTTCCAAATGTCAAGTGTGTGTTCAAGCTAAGCAACCTCGCAAGTCCCATAAGACTGCGGAGGTAAGAAATTTAGCACCACTGGAGCTTATACATTCTGATCTTTGTGAGATGAATGGCGTGTTGACAAAGGGTGGAAAGAAATACTTTATGACACTCATTGATGACTCCACTAGATATTGTTATGTGTATCTTTTGAAAACAAAAGATGAGGCTTTAACTTACTTCAAAAACTATAAGGCCGAAGCAGAGAACCAACTTGATCGTAAAATTAAACGGCTTAGGTCTGATCGTGGTGGAGAGTATTTTTCAAATGAATTCAATTCGTTTTGTGCGGAACATGGTATTATCCATGAGAGGACGCCTCCCTATTCACCTCAGTCAAATGGGGTGGCTGAAAGAAAGAACCGAACTCTGTCTGATTTGGTTAACGCCATGTTAGACACTTCGGGTCTCTCCAAGGCATGGTGGGGGGAGGCGCTAATGACTGCATGTCATGTCCTAAACCGAGTTCCCACAAAGAATAAAACCATTACTCCATTTGAGGAATGGGAAAGGAAAAGATTGAAACTCTCTTACTTACGTACTTGGGGTTGTTTGGCGAAAGTCAATATACCAATTCCCAAGAAGCGCAAGCTTGGACCTAAAACCGTAGATTGTGTTCTTCTGGGCTATGCTTTTAATAGCATCGGTTATAGATTTTTGGTAGTAAAATCTGAGGTATCCGACATGCATGTCGGTACGATTATGGAGTAGAATGATGCAACTTTCTTTGAGAACATATTTCCTATGAAGGATATGGCTAGCTCATCAAATCAGGAAATACCTATTTTATCGAGTCAGGAAATAACTGAGATTCCTGAACCCACCATTCCAATAGAACACGTTGAGAATCCCTTGGAGGATGACAATAAAGTTCCTGTTAGGAGCAAGAGACAGAGGATTGCAAAGTCCTTTGGTAATGATTTCATTGTGTACCTCGTGGATGACACACGTAGGACTATTTCACAAGCCTATGCATCTCTTGATGCTGACTACTGGAAAGAGGTTGTCCGTTGCGAGATGGATTCCATCCTGGCTAACGGAACCTGGGAGATCACCGATCGTCCCTATGGGTGTAAACCTGTAGGGTGTAAGTGGGTGTTCAAGAAAAAAAAAACTTAGGCCTGATGGTACAATTGAAAAGTACAAGGCAAGGCTTGTGGCCAAGGGTTATACTCAGAAGGAAGGTGAAGACTTCTTTGATACTTAATCACCTGTGGCTAGATTGACCACTATCCGAGTGCTACTGTCTTTGGCTGCCTCACATGGTCTTCTCGTTCATCAAATGGACGTTAAGACAGCTTTCCTTAATGGAGAGTTGGATGAGGAAATTTATATGGAGCAGCCAGACGGTTTCGTAGTGCCCGGTCAGGAAGGAAAAGTGTGTAAGTTATTGAAGTCATTATATGGCCTCAAGCAAGCTCCTAAGCAATGGCACGAGAAGTTTGAAAGGACTTTGACTTCTGAAGGCTTTGTTGTAAACGAAGCTGACAAATGTGTGTACTATCGCCATGGTGGGGGCGAGGGAGTTATTCTTTGTCTATATGTCGACGACATACTGATATTTGGAACCAATCTTGATTTAATTAAGGAAGTTAAGGATTTCTTATCTCGTTGTTTTGAGATGAAGGATGTAGGAGTGGCTGATGTTATCTTGAACATCAAGCTGCTGAGAGATGATAATGGTGGGATTACACTGCTTCAATCTCACTGTGTGGAAAAGGTCTTGAGTCGCTTCGGGTATAGCGACTGTAAGCCTTCTCCAACTCCATATGATCCTAGTGTGTTGCTTCGAAAGAATCGACGGATTGCTAGAGATCAACTGAGATATTCTCAGATTATAGGCTCGCTTATGTATTTGGCGAGTGCCACGAGGCCTGACATCTCTTTTGCTGTGAGCAAATTGAGCCGGTTTGTTTCCAATCCGGGAGATTATCATTGACGTGCGCTTGAGAGAGTTATGCGCTATTTAAAAGGCACAGCGAGCTATGGAATTCACTATACCGGAAACCCGAGGGTTCTGGAAGGCTATAGTGATTCTAATTGGATATCTGATGCTGATGAGATTAAGGCCACTAGTGGTTATTTATTTACACTTGGTGGTGGCGCTGTTTCTTGGAAGTCTTGCAAGCAGACCATCTTAACGAGGTCAACTATGGAAGCAGAACTCGCAGCATTAGATACAGCCACTGTTGAAGCAGAGTGGCTTCGTGAGCTTTTGATGGACTTGCCTGTGGTTGAAAACCAATACCCGCGATCCTAATGAACTGTGATAATCAAACCGTGATCATCAAAGTGAACAGTTCTAAGGATAATATGAAGTCATCAAGGCATGTGAAGAGGAGATTGAAATCTGTCAGGAAACTGAAAAACTCCGAAGTTATTATAGTGGATTATATCCAAACGACTATGAACTTGGCAGATCCCTTCACAAAGGGTTTATCACGTAATGTGATAGATAATGCATCGAGGGAGATGGGTTTGAGACCCACGGTATGAGTTGTCCACAGTGGTAACCTACTCTATGTGATCGGAGATCCCGTGAATTAGAAGTAAGAGACAAGCTGTTGGTCAGCTGAGAGGAGAGTATTCTTATATTTTATCCCACTCCGTGAAGATGCAATATTCTCCTAATCTGTATGGTAGGTTGACATTTGTCTTAATGTGTTCCAAGTGGTTTACTTATATAAGCGGAGATGTGTCCTACAGAGCATCTCTTGAGGAACTCACCTATATGAGCTTGATTGTTGAACGTCGCAATCTGTGAGAATTGGGTGTTCTCTAATAAACTCATGAAAGGCCTTCGGAGTATGACGCATAAGCTCCAACCGCGGGGAAGCCTTGCGGCAGCCTAGTATCGGTCTAGACGTTGTGTGAAACTGGTATCACAACAAACTTGTAGTTCAAGGCATAGTCCACTATCCAAGTTGTGAATTAGTGTAACATAACATTCTAGGTGGAAGTTCAACTTAACAGTCTCCACTAAGTACCGATATATAAACAATGCTTTGGAACTTAAAAATGAGGAGATGTGTCTATGAGATTTTGTGGGGGATTGTTGGAATTTACTAGTATTTACTAGTCCAAATAAATTCAGAAATTCTCATTGACACATTATTATTTTGTTAATTGGGAAAATTAATGAGTCATTGATTAATTAGTAACGGTCGCGTTTATTGGGGTTGTTTCTATTTCATTAACAGACGCGGTTATTACGACCGTTTCTGACTCATTAACAGACGCGTTTATTGTTACTGTTTCTATTTCATAAACGGACGTGTTAAGTACGGCAGTTTCTAAATCATAAACGGACGCGTTTATGGCGGCTGCTTTGACTCCCAACATACACTATATAAACCCGTATCAAGCCAGCCTTGGGAGCAGGTTGTTTTCGTATGGTTTCTCACCGTTCCAAAATATAGCGCCGCCACTCAAGCCTTCTCCATCCCTCCTTCCGGCGTGCACCAGAAGAAGGGACAGCAGGCCTCCGGAACCCCGCCTCTTGCGATCCTGTACGGGAGAGGGGCGATCAGGTTTTTGGGGAGAGCTCTCGCTCGACTGCTGACAACGATCACTTCCCCAACGACGACTTCTTCCCCGACATCGGCAACCTTTTCCTCGACGACGACATGGCCCAGACCGGGGACAACACAGCCGCTACTACAGCTGCTGCAACGTATGCATCTCTCTCTCATCTGTATCAGATCTCGCTACAATTTCTATGTCTAGTACTTGCCGTAGATTGGATCTGTTTCCCCATTGTACTAGATATTTGCATGCTCGCTTTAGTTGCTTCTGTCATGATTAATTTTATGATATTTCGGATTAAACCATATGATGAATAGCTAATATATTCAACATATCTTAGGCCAACTATCAAACAGTTTTGCCAACATTTGAATATTTGGCTTCACGCAGAAATATAAATCGCTTGTGTTGAATCTAACATTGTGGACTAAGTAGGAACAATTATTTAGAAACATGTTGATACTAATGATAATATAATACATATGATTATGATAACTAACAAAAAATTGTAGATCCATGAAGTATACAGGAGGGCCCATGGACAATAAGACGTCATCGCATGTGAGTATACATACGGCCATGTTGAAACAATCATTGTCATAGACGGCGCATTGTTAAATATGCCCTGAAGTTTTCTGAGACTTAAGCCCATTGGATGGGTTGTCGAGCTTCGCACCCATTGAAAAATAATTGGTAAGAATCTTAATAATGTATATTTGCACATGATATATTTTTTAAATGTTGCTTACTCCAAACAACCGGCCTCATCGATCGACATGATGTTGTTGTGGAGCCCGACAACTAATTCATGTGGATCCGTGGGCCTGATGGAGATTGAGAGAGGACGTTTGTCTTCGACTTTGCCAGGTGAATTCTTTAGGAGCACAACTCAGGATTAAATAAATTTTCTTCATCATCAAATTGGTAATATATTGGAATTTCCTTTTAGCTTATTCAGGTCTGATTCGAGCAATACGACAACTAATTGCTGTCAAAAGTGTTTCATATCCTCCTGCAGAATATTTTAAAAACCAACTTGAATACAATATTTTGAGATAAAATAATGAGATCACGTATGAAAATGAAATATTTTGGTGAAATCATTAGATAATACATCTCCTGTCTAATATTCCATATAATTTAGCATAAACAGTCTACATGATCCACTACGAGATTAGGAATCAAATAAAGAAACTATTTCAACAAGCATGCAAATGGGTATCCTAAAACATCATTTTGTAATATTGTAGCGGATCATGTGGACTGTTTATACTAAATTATATGGAATATTGGATAGGAGATATACTGTTTGATAATTTCATTCAGTTATTTTATTTTCATACATGATGTCATTATTTTATATCAATATTGTATTATTGTTGAATTTTTAAATATTTTGTAGGTGGATATGAAACACTTTCGACGGAAATTAGTTGTCATATTGTTCGAGTAAGACCTGAATAAGCTAAAAGGAAGTCCGATATACTACCAATTTGATGATAAGAAAGTTTATTTAATTTTGATGTTGTGCTTCTATAGAACCAACGTATGATGTCAAAGACACACGTCCTCTCTCAATCCCATCATGCGATCCATGTGAATTAGTTGCCGGGCTCTGCAACTACATCATGTCAATCGGTGATGCTAGGTGTTTGGAGTAAGCAACATTTGAAAATATATAATGGGCCAATATACATTATTTTTTAGGAAGGAATGAGTGCGAAGCTCGACACACCATCCAATGGGCTTAAGTCTAAGAAAACTTCAGGGCATACTTAACATGGAGTAGTCTATGAGCAATGATTGTTTCAACATGGCCGTGTGTATATTGGCATGCGATGAGGTCTTATTGTTTATAGTCCATCCTATACACTTCATGGATCAACAATTTTTGTGTAAGTTATCATAATCATATATTATATCATCTTTAGTATGAACATATTTCTAAATAGTTTTTCTTACTCAGTCCATGATATTAGGATTCAACACGAGATCTAAAGTTCCACGTGAAGCGAAATATTCAGATGCTGGCAACACTGTTTGATAGTTGTTCTAGGGTAGACAATAACATCTCATCGTGCAACTTGGTAAATAGGTCTCTTGTCCATTGTTGTCATGATTTATGGTTTATAATAACTACCACTTGTAGATTTATCTTTTATGTGCATTGCTCGTCCGATACATCTTGTACGGCATCGCAAATATACATGCCATGTATATATTCCGGACCCTTTATATACATCACATTCATCAGAGATTAAAACTCTAGGGCATGCATTGAAATTATTGAGATTTGCGAGGGACTTTAACTACGCACTCGAAATAGCGCAACCCGGACTGGTATTCCAACGAGCACGAATGGATAAACTATATATTTTATTATCATAACATTCAAGATACAAACATTTAGTTTTATTCTCACTATATTCAAGATAAAATCAAGTTATTCAACTACAGGCATGTGTCTGACTATTTTGATTTTGATTTTATGCTCCCGTGGAACGGTAAAGGATTCGTTCGTCCGGTTCGCACATTGACTATTCAGCGTTGCACATTTTTAGACCTTCCACGTGAAATATTTGTGCTAACTACATATATTGCTTGTGCATGATGATTATGAGTTGAGTACGAAATTTGTATTATACTTGCTCAAGTATCGTGCGACTGAAGCTCAAGACAACATTCTTGATATTGTACGAGAATATCTTAAGCGCATCAAGTAAAATCTTAATTCATAATAGATTATTAGTTGAATTATCACTCTCTATGTGTACATCGTCAAAAAACCTTTTTTTTATCAACTTACATTGCTAGTGAAGTGGATCTCAATTATTACCCAATTGTTATTGGCTATCATTTCTTTACATGTAAAAATTAACATGCATTATGTTTATATATAACATCATTATAAAATATTTCAAATGGCCGTGGCAACGCACCAATAAAATTTAAATTTGACCTTTTCTCGTCCACATTGAACCAGCTTGGCCGGAGGTTCGACGGTGAACCAGTCGTCGATCAACCGATTCACTCAGGAGTCCTGCAACTTTGAACTACGCCTACAATTTTTTAGCTGCTCATGTACCACCTCTTCGCAAGCTGAAAAGTGTGAACAGTATTACAGCCTATCTGTTTCAGTTTGGCATACAACTGCATGATATTGCTTCAAATTGTTACTATGCTCTTAAGCTCTTTGCATCTGGCTGGTCAGTATTCTCGATAGGATGGGCGAATAGCCGAATACTATATTCTTCTTAGGTATCTTTATATACAAACTAATGGTCAAAGTTATATCTTGAAGACCATCAGTGTCCAAAAGATCACTTATTTGTGAACTGGAGGGAGTAGTATCCTTTGTGGGTCGAATCAACAAAAGCTCGATTCCTTCTAGGTATTAAGAGGCAACTTCCCCTGCAAATGGTTAAGAGCCTCACTGGACCATTAGTTCTGATTTTACTTTTGTTTGGTGTAATGCAAATAGCATACACGATATGTCTTTGGTGGAATCTACGGAAGTTGTTGAGCAGTAGTTACTATTTTGATGGAAAGCTCGATTCCTTTGTTTCTATTCATGATGTGATTTTTTTACATGCATCCACAGTACCATTGGAAAAACGTTGCAAAAAACCGCGCTCCAGGTGTACAGTTGGCAAAAAAGATGGAAGGTGAAAAGGCTGTGGGTCTTCACTCTTCAGGAGCTACACATGGCAAATTGCTGGTTAAGTCCGCTGAGTGATTGCACCATTCTACTTGGGTGGTGGCAAGTTATCACTATGGAACTGAGGAGTGCCCTCTCAACATCCTTTGAAGCTTCTCTCCTAAGCAAACAACATCACATCCTCCATCACTGCTGTATCACATGGCAATGTGATCCTCCCATCATTTGTGAACCCAAACTCCCCTGAGACATCCTCAAGAGTTCCTGGAAGACTCTCGTGCGGAGGCACACCAAGGGAATCCCGTACCTCCTGCCGTCGGAAGAGTAGACAACACAATGACCCTTGTCCGCAACTGTACTGCAGGATGGGTGTATCTCCTTGCCCACTATCATTGCCCTTCATCGTCGGATAGCACCCACTGCCTGCCACTTCTTGGCACTTCTTGGAGCTGATCATGGTTGCTTGTTTTGTTTTTTTACCGAGTTGGGTTGTGACTCTGAGAAGAAATGGTCAGAGAAAAAGTCGGTAATGGTTTGTGCCACGAGCATGTATTTATAGGAAGCAGGTGTGATGGGAGGGTATGCATCTTTGGTTCCACAACCATCAAAGATAGCAAGTTGTCAAGGGACAAGGCATTGAACTCCCTTGTTGAGATGTTGCTATATGTGGCCGCAAGATTTAGTGCACTGAACCTTACATGGTGGGACATCTTTACTGGCTTGGTATGTAACTGGCCATATCCGTGGGTTGAGAGTATTTTGACAGAGCTAAAAAGAATGCCGGGCGCCATTGTAGAGTTATCTAGATCTGACATAACAAGCTTACTAGCAAAATATCCTTTCTACGGGCAAAAAATTTATAATCGATCATATAGGGATTTTTCTTGAATGGTGGGAAAGAGATGTGTGAGGTGTGGATGGAACATCACGGCCACCAATTCCCAAAATAAGGTTTCTTGGCTACATGGTGTCGATGTACAAAAGTAGGGGCGCTCTTTTTTACCCCTTACTTGTGCACGGGCAGTCAGAGCCACGCCTGTGGCCAAACGTAACGGAGCAGAGGGGGGGGGGAGCCAGGAACGCAGAGTTACCAGAACAACGCC
The DNA here is from genome assembly GCA_902687465.1 of Secale cereale. NCBI lineage: Eukaryota > Viridiplantae > Streptophyta > Magnoliopsida > Poales > Poaceae > Secale > Secale cereale. The sequence goes on from LR738715.1 coordinate 343,502,935, forward strand.
AAGATGGCGGCACGAGAAGGCCAAGCAAGGACCCTTGCCGGGGCGGCCTGCGCGCCCCTGGCAAGGGCTCTTGCCGGGGCGATCCACTCAGACGCCTCCGTCACAGCCACCCTTGAAGCCTATGGGCTCCAACGGTATCAACAACATTGGAGCCAAGGCTCGGGAAGCGCCCACGTGATGACATGCAGATCTTTGTGAAGACAAAGATCTATGACTCCCAAGATAAGAACCAGAAGACATGGCGATCACAAGGCTCCTTGCCGAGGACGCCCACGAGGCCCCGGCAAGACTGCGGCAAGCCCTTGTCGCCCCGTCGCCGCCCCAGCTCGGCGGCCGACCCGCTGGCCCAGGCAGGCACCCACGTGGCGATACGTGGTTCCCGGGCCAGCTAGTCAAGCATCTGCGTGGTGGCATGCAGATCTTCGTGAAGGCCCTACCATGACGCCACCTCAGCTGCCTGCTTCGCTGGCCTGGACGCGCGTCGCGACCAGACGGAGCGGCCACGGACGGGACGGGCTTCTTTTCCGTCCCCGATAAAGTAAATAGACACCTAAGCAACGCATTTAATGCGCCTTGTCCCGTACTGGCATGGGATAAGCCTACGCACTGTACATCTTTCCACCTCCTGTGTGCCACTGTGGCAGCCCCTTTTAGACTATAAAAGGAGGCCCGCGGCATACTGAAGGAGGATTCGGATCCTGGAAAACTGGACAGGCACCGTAGCTAGCTTAAGAACTCAAGAACACTCAAATATACACCGAAGCAGGACTAGGGTATTACGCATCCTCGCGGCCTGAACCTGGGTAAACGATCGCTATGCTGACTCTTAGACCTGCTCTTTGTACAACCTCGCGCCCGCCAACCGTAGAAGGGATTCCAGCGATCCCATAGGTGTCGTTTCGTGCCGACACATGGCTTCAGACGCTTTAGATATTTGAGCTGTCAAAACAAATCAGAACATTACTTGAGGCCTCTTTAGGGGGTCTTATTGCTGATCTCCGAAGTTCTTTTTCTTTTGAGGAATCACCGCGAGAGGGGGGTGGGGGGGGAGAAGGCTCCACCACCTGAATATATTACTCAAAGTTGCCAGGACAGAGTTTGGCACAGGCACGTGTAAATGTGAAGAAAGGCATAGACGCCAAGCATTAATGTCATCCTTATGACCGGCCTTGGTGAACCGATGCGACAGTTGATGAACACGTCGAGGATGTTCCTGACCGTGGTTTACATGATGGAAAACCATGGCATTACGGGCGTCCCAGATCTTCCATAGGATGGCAAGAACCGAGGACCTCTGTAGTTATGTTTAAACCATTCAAAGCAATGTGTTCTTGGTGTGCCTTCTTGTTCTTAAGCCCTACTCCAGGATCCAGGCTTCAGTATTAGGATGGCATGCATTGTGTTATCAGGTCCAGGCTTCAGTATTTGCAATCATATTTTTATGGATGAGGTGAGGACATTTATGAGGGCTTCTGAATCAATTGTATAGCTAGTAGGTGAACAAATCCATGACTCCCGTGTATCATCAATGACAGTAGTTGGCAACTGGCTGGTAAGAAGGCCATGAGTCTGCTCATGCAGTGTTGGCTATAATGGAGGCAATGTGATTTAAACTGGATTAATGCGGTTGCTACATACATTTGTGGTCCTGGCAGAGGCCATGGCTGTGAATAAGTGGTTAGATGATTGGATAGGCACTGCACAAGTGGGTAACTTAGGATGTTTCATGAGGCCTTCCTTAGCTGATAGGCCTCGCTTCTCTTTTGAAAAGTATGAAGCTCACTTCATGGCCTTCGCAGTAGTACTAGCAAATAGAAATACTGAGTATTGAGTTGTGTAGTGGCTAAGAGATATTACTACAACATGTAGGTTCCAGATTCATATGAGGCCTTCCGAAGCACATCCTGAGGATTGGGTCTGCTAGTTGGGTACATTTAAAAAAAAAAGACATTAATCCGGTTAGGAAGGTTGTTGGTTGTTCAGGCAACTTGCTCAACAATTTCATACGGCCATTGCACCTTGTGGTCTGATTATTTTGATATTTTCCAGCATCTCACATGCCATCCATTTCTTAGTTGGCCTACAAGGGCGCAACTAATTTCATCCTCCATCTTGGTATTGAAACTGGCTTCTGTGGTGGCCTCTAGTACAGTGCAGAAACTACACTAGCAGTAGTAGCACTACATATTGTTTCAATGGGCTCAACTTGATTCTTTCTTCTTCTAATCACAATGTGATTATTTTTACATGCATCCATCTGTACATCCACGGTACGGCACCCTTGGAAAAACGTTGCACAAAAGGTGTGCTCCAAAAGTACAACCGGGAAAAAAGATGGAACATAAAAACAGAAAGAAGAAGCTGGAGATGTTCACTCTTCAGGAGCTGCGCACAGCAAATTGCTGGTGAAGTCCAGTGGCTGCTTGCATCATTCTGCTTGGGTGGTGGCAAGTAGTTATTATGGAGCTGAGAAGCGCCCTCTCAACATCTTCAGAGGCCTCTCTCCTGAGCAAACACATTACATACTCCATCATTGTCGTATCACAAGGCAGTGTGATCCTCCCCTCACTTGTGAACCCAAACTCTTCCTGCGACATCCTCAGGAGCTCCTCGAAGATCATCGTGCGGAGGTATGCTATGGGGATCTCGAAGCGCCTCCCGTCGGAGGAGTAGACAACGAAGTGGCCCTTGCCTGCAACTGAGCTGCAGGATGGGTGCACATCCTTGTCCGTTGTTGTGACCCTTCTTCGCCCGATGGCGCTGATTCCTTGCCACTTCTTGGAAAGTTGAGCTAGTTTCTTGGAGCTCATCATGGTTACTTGTTTTGATTTTGAAGGGGATGGAATGTGTCTCTGAGAAGAATTGATCAGAGGAAAAAGGTCAGCTTGTGTGTGGCTATGGTTTGTGCCATGATCATGTATATATAGGGCGCGTGTGTCATGGTAGGGTCTGCATCTTGTATAATTATCACAAAGACCAAGTGTCCCGGAGACAAGGTCATGAACTCCCTTGGTGTGATGTTGCTATCTGTGGTTGCAACTTGCAAGATTTGTTGCCTAGGACCATTTTTTCTCACACGGTGGAGCCATCTTTGCTGGCCAAGTGCATAATTCGTCACCACAGCTGGTTGAGCTTTAACATGGGCACACAGCGGTACACAGTGTTGGGCATAGCCCTTTCACTTGCTTGATTTGAGATAATGAATATATTTACTGACATATTGGCCCTTTTATGTGCTACCATGCAGTTTTTGCGTGCCTCATTAATTTTGCATTGCGCATATTCAGTGATATCCTAACATGAGATGCATTGCATCATTCCGCCATCTTCTGATTTCGGGAAATCTTAGAGAAGTTACTCTGTTGCATTTACTGGTTTTCCTCGTCTCCCTTTCGCTGCAAGTTTCATGTTATTGACTCGAGATGACTACTATCACCACATCTTCTAGAAAGGTGGATCATGTAATACAAAAAATTGAGCAAACTTCCATGCTCCTATTTAAACTTTTTAATTCAGGTTTCATCTGATATAAAAACTCATACTTCCGCTTAGATTCTACTATAGGCTTAGATGTACTGGAAGTCAGGAATCTTGCGAGATTGGCCAAGCAATAGTACTAGCATATTTAGGTTAAGACTTAAAAAAACACCAATTACATACATACAGCTATGTTTCTACCACTAGCCTAGGGTGTTTAAATTCCATAGGATTTTGTCAAACTTCCCAGTAGCTCTGTATGCATGCAGCACAATCCTGTGTTTATTACCATACCACTATAGGGTTTATTGGTCACATGGCTTCAGGTGATATTCTTCAGGGAGGATCAACGGTTAAGATCCGAACATAAGTTTAAACCTTGCCAGGTAATTTGTCATTGATGTGGTTTGTTGTGTTCAAGCATTTTTCTGTTGAGAAGCTAAAACAATGTGTTCTTGTTATGGTTTAGGAGGGAACAGACTGAAGATAAACACATCGTATTATCTATGGATGAAATAAGGATATTCCTTGGTTGTGAATCTAATGTATATCTGGTAGGTGAACAAATGGTCCATGACTTACGCGTAGTAATCAATGACACTAGTTGGTGAGCAAACAAGGCCATGAGTCTATCCATGCATTGTTGGCTACAATGGAGGCAATGTGATTTAAATTGGATAGTACTGGACCAATTTGCAGTTGGTGCATGCACTCGTGGTCCTTGCAGCGGTCCTAGCTGAGACGTGGTGGTTAGATGGTTGGATACATACATACTGCAGAAGTAGGTTACTTAGGATGTTTCGCAGGGGCTTCCTTAGATGATGAAGCTCATTTTTCTTATTTGAAACTTATGAAGGTCAGTCACTTCATGAGCTTCTCAGTGACATACTAGCAAATATCAGTACCGCAGCATGTAGGCTCCAGATTTTGTAGGAGGTTTACAGAAGCAGCACCTTTCGTTAGTTGTGTATAAACAATTGAATCTGCTCGTTTGGTACAGATTTTTCCAACGTTAATCCAGTTAGGAAGGTCTTTCTTGATTCAAGCAACTTGCTTACAAATTCATACAGCATTTCGTATTGGAACTCACTTCTCTGATGGCATCCATACATAAAAGAATTGCAGACTCTAAAACAGTACTCCCCCCTTCCTATAAGATAATGTTATTACAACCTAGTAGTAACAATATACTCCCTCCGTCCGAAAATACTTGTCATCAAAATGGATGAAAATGGATGTATCTAGAACTAAAATACATCTAGATACATCCATTTCAATGACAAGTATTTCTGGACGGAGGGAGTACTAGTATCTTTTCGTTTGTTTTGCCTTTTTACCTTTGCTGTATAGACTCTAAAACGTGTGTCTTCGTGGTGTTACTTGTAGTACAAAATGATATGTATTTAGATGCATTTTAGAATGAGATGTGGAAATTATAGTATGGATGAATATTGTGTTGTTGTGTTGTATGTTGTATTGATCTGACCCTTGTGTAGGGTATATATAGGAGTACAAGAGGGGTAGAGACTTGGAGTACAAGACAAGTTACATGTGGTTTAAACTAATCCTATCTCTATCTCCTTATCTCTAACTTAAACCCAATTATATTCTAACATTCCCCCTCAGTCGTAGCGGGAGTGAAGCGGACGATTGCGACTGAATTTGAAGTCTTGCGCTTTCGTCGTCTTCTTCCCTGCGCCATCATCAACTACGTCTCTGATGGGTTGGCACCTAGGGTGGTGACTGCGTCCCCTTCTGGTGCCTTCCAGCCTTCTCCTCTATTCCCTCCCGCAGTCACAGCGGGAGTGGCGTGGACGCTAGTGACGACGCGAACGCTGTTGACTGGAGTTGTTGCCGATGAGTTGCTGTAGATGTAGCCCTGTATGTCGATGTAGAGGTAGCCGATCACGTTGATGTAGCCATGGTCGATGTAGTCGTGGTTGATGGTGTAGTCATCGTGGATGATGAAGCCGCACAAAGCCGGAGGCGCAAAAAAAA
>LR738715.1:343537226-343642524 GCA_902687465.1 Secale cereale
TCTTTATACGTCTAGGCATTGGGAGTAGTTCATGATCGATGAGATTTTTCAAACTTTTAAACATTACCTTGCGCAACATAATGAGAAGTGCGGTGTGCAGTGGCAAGCTCATAGCCTTGAAATTTGCCACGTTTAATGCATTGCGATCATGTGGATATCACGATCATCATCAACGTGAGGGGGGGGGGGGGTTAAGAAAAATAAATGGCAACATGGTGAGCCACCATGTTAAAATAAAAGACGCTCATATGTCAGGGAATCGAGTCATATTTATTTGGCTAGCGCATAACTTTTTTGTCTCCCGTAGCAACGCACGGGCATATTTGCTAGTAAAGATAAAGATTAATAGCAAATATGCCCGTGCGTTTCAATGGAAGAACAAATAACCCTTCACGGGTCCATGTTATCTATTTGAACATAGCATCTCATCAGTGTCGTGGCTTATCCCCCTTCCGACCATGGTCGCGGTGTCCACCTGAGCGTAATGCATCCGAACATGGTCAATCCCAAAGTGATGATCTCGGCCACCGCAATCACACATGTCACTGAATTATGCCATGGAAAGTGAATATCTAATAGTTTTAAAACTAATGTCATCGACTGGGCATGACGGTTGTCCTTCCCGATCTACTGCCTACACCTAGTTCATACACCATCCTGCTTACGTCGACTCACCTTAAAATTTTATATTTGTTTTTAAAATGCATCAAGGTTCTTTTTTAAAACAGGAACACTTTTTAAATCACATGAAATTTTTAAGAGCATGAATATTTTAAAATTTTGAATATATTTTTAGGAATGTGAACACTTTTTAGAATTACATTATTTTTTAGAAAAGGGTGAATATTTTTAAATTACATAAAGATTATTGTAATACATGAACACTTTTCTTAATAGTACACAAATATTTTAAGATGCATGAATGCTTTCAAAAAAATGATAACATTTTCAAAAGGCAGATGACTTTTTAAGTGACACTAAAAAAATTAAAACTTTTTCACGTCCAGTCTTTTTGTGAATACTAATTGAATTTGGAGTGGAAGTGATCAAGAGGTATGCACGGCCAAGCTTCATATATTAGTGGACTCACCAACAACATAATAGAAGGTTTGACACCCACATATATTTATCATCTCTTTGTCCTATAATTCTGATCGTACATGCCCCCATGACTACTCGGTTCTTCTTTTAATTCTTTTTCTTTCTGAGGCAAGTTCTTTTAATTTCTCTTTTAATTCCTGTCCTTCGAAAGGCAAGGCGAACTTTATTCCTTCTTTTAATTATTTTCCTTCTCCTGAGGCAAAATGCTGAATTTACTCCTTTTATTTTCTTTCCTTCCCGAGGCAAGGCCGGATTTCCTTCTTTTATTCCTTCCTAGGGGCTTTTGCTATGATTGTTGAGGCGTCTTACTAATTTTGGATCACAAAACATATATAAATTGGTGGAATGATATATAAAAGGTGGGACTATTTAATAGAACAACAAATATTTTATTTTACATAAAACCAAGTTGTAGTTTTTTTTTTGAGGGGTAATGGATCGTAGCTTCTGTAACACCCGCAGGCTCTGCCCCAGTTTTTATGGATATACTTGGGCCATAGAGCAGCAAGCTCAGGCCCAAGCGGGTAGAACGTTTGAAATATTTATTATATAAAGTTTGTACATTATTTTAGTGTCAACATGTGCTAGCTGAGCTGGTTGTGCATGGTGATTGTTGAGGCTGTGGTCTGGGTTCGAATCGTGACTCCCTCAATTTATTTTTGGGCTGGCCTAATACAGAACGGATATGAGCTGGCCCAATACGGAACGGATATGGCCTGGTCCAATATAGCAGCAGCTCATGTTACAGTACTCATCTATCTGGTTCACCCATCCCTCGGAAAAAAGGTCGATGTGGCTCGCCCACACATAGACACATACGTAGGCACGTAGGCGCATGTGTTAAAAAAAAGGCAAGTAGGCGCCATTTTCCCTTTTTTTATATTTCAAATATTCTAAATACATATACTTCCAACTAATTTATTTATTTTATTTTTTTATATTTTAATTATTCTAAATACATATACTTCCAATTAATTTTTTAAAATTTTAAAAACATTCGCTGAGCATTTGGACAACGTTAAAACAGTGAAATTTATGTTCTGCAATTATGAAAAATGTCCATGCATCTAAAAAAGACGTTTATGACATTTATAAAAATGTCGACGTGTTTAAAAAAAAGTTCATGACACTTTTAAAAGTGGTTTATACAATGTAAAAAAATGTACATACAAGTTAAAATATGTTTCGCACAATTATAAGAAGTGTGTGGCATTAAGAAAATGTTCACGTTGTCCAAAAGTATGTTCATGACATTTTAAAAGTATGCTACTATGATGTAATAATGTTCAAGTAATATATAAAAAGTTTTGTACCAAAACAACAACAACAACAACAACAAAGCCTTTAGTTCCAAACAAGTTAGGGTAAGCTAGAGCTGGAACCAATAAAATCTCAACCAACTCATGGTTCGGGTACATGGATGACGAGTCTGTCCATGTGGCTAGTTCTTTGATGATATTCTAGTCATTCATATCTCTCTTTATGGACTTCTCTCATGTTAGGTTTGATCTATCCTAACCTCTCCTGACATTATTAGCATGCTTTGTTTATCTGCTATGCACTGGAGCTTTTGAAGGCATGCACTGAATATGCCCAAATCATCTCAAACAATGTTGGACAAGCTTCTTTTTAGCCGGTGTTACCCCGACACCGTCCCTACATTATCATTCCGGATCCAATCACTCCTTTCTTATTTGGCCATACATCCTTCTCAATATACGCATCTCCGTTGCACCTAACTTTAAGCATGTTATCTTTTAGTCGACCAACACTCGACGCCATACAACATTGTGGTTGAATTGTCATCCTGTAAAACCTGTTTTTTTTTTTACCTTTTGTGGCACTCTCTTGTGACATCATCCTATAAAACCCGCCTTTAAACTTTTATGGCACTCTCTTGTCACATAGAACACCAGAAGATTAGCGTCACCTTATCCATGTGACTTTAATTTGATGGCTCATATCTTCATCGATAACAACATCCTTCTGCGACATTGACCGCAAATATCGAATGGTGTCCTTCTGAGGTATCACCTGCCCATCAAGGCTAACCTCTTCCTTGTGCCTAGTAGTACTAAAACCACACCAAGTCAATGAACACCATATCCAAGTCCTTCTTTTTCTCCCTATATCTTTTCATAAGTTATTGAACCAAAAAATGGCTTCGAGGTCGACCTCCCAGGCATGAAACCAAATGGATTTACTCCACCCCATTCTTCTGACATCTTATTTGCCCAGACATGAGGTTGAAAAGCTTAGTTGGCCATACTATCACTATGTCTCCAAGGGCCCATCGCATTGGCTCCGTTCATCCTTTTTAAAGGCTTCCTAACCTCAGACTCCTAGATTAGCCACACAAAATGCCTTCTGGTATCACCAAATAGGCGTACAATTCAATGGTAGAACTCTCATTCTCTCCACTGAATATCTTGTCGAAGTACTCCCGCCATCTATGCTTAATCTCCTTGTCGCTCACCGGGAGTTCATCTGCTCCGTCCTTGATGCATTTGACTTGGTCAAAATCCCTCGTCTCCCTCTCTTGGGTCTTGGCTATCTTAGATATGTCCATTTTGTCTCCCTTCGTGTCTAACTGTTGGTAGAGGTCCTCATACATCCGAGCCCTTGCTCCACTCATATATCGCTTTGCGGCCTTCTTTGCCACGATGTACTTCTCTATCTTCTGCACTCCTATTCAGGTGTAGCCGTGTAGGCTTATGAAACATTTATTCTTCTTTTGGACATCGTCGTTTGATTATCAGGTATCTTTAACTTCTCTTCTATTTGCCCTGGGCACTACAAACTCCTTTGAAGCCACCTTACAGATGCAAGTCGTCATCTTTATCCACATATTGTCTTCATCACCTCCTTCCTTCCAAGGGCCCTCGTTAATGATCCTCTCCTTGAAAGCCTAAGCTGCCCCCTTAAACTTCCACCACTTCATTCTAGCTACGTTGGCATGCTTATCTCGATGGAAACGAATCCAAAAGTGGAAGTCAGACATCATAAGGTTATGTTGAGGGACAATACCCTCTCCAGGTATCACCGCAAACACGCCCCGGCCCCCCACAAGCTAGGAGCCCCCACCTAGGTATGTATGTATTATGTATAACAGGCTAAGGTAGGCCCATGTCAGAAAAAATAGTGAAAGGCGAGCCCTTTCTGCCTTTCACGCACACGCACAAGCTCGTAAGGAAAACGAGCACGAGAGGATTAGCGACATGCGCGCCTTGATTAGCGATCGCTTCCTTCCTCCCTAAAAAAGACGATAGTGATCCTCTGGATTCTCGACGGTTCGACCCGTCTCATCAAGCAGCGATTTCCCAGGCTCCCCTCCGGATCCCAGCCCTAGGCCGCCGACACACCGTACTGCAGCCTGCAGGTCTGCGGATTGTCGTCCGGCTCTTGCTAAGTCCTATTTTTTTCTCATAATCTCCTTCCTATTCATGGCCGATTTCAGTTCAGGGGCCCCCATCTTCACGCACCTTGGTAAATTGCTCTCCGACTCTAGGCGCTGCAAACAATCAGGAATAAATTCTGTATCTAGTGTCTACATGAATTAGTCGTATCTAGTATCTACCTTCGGTTATCTCCTATCATCTACATGGACTGACGCTATCCGATCATCAGATTCAGGTATATTATATTTGTGATTTGTCGTTCCTTGATGCGTATGTGGTACTGTTCAATAATTGATGCAAAAAAATACCTTTTCAGGATTGTGTGTTAGCATGCCGCAAAGAAACAACATGATGTATGCATCGAGTAGCAATAAAAGGAAAAGGAAGAAAGCCGCGCATAAATTTGTACAATCACGGTGCGGACATATGCATAGATATTTCAAGAGTACTTCCACTACTTCGATAAACCCAGGTGATGAGTTGGCGATAGTGGCTATAGAGGAAGAGCGACAAACTAATGTGAATTCAGAATCTGATCAGCAAGAAGAACATGTCGACACCCACATCGACGACAACAATGTAAGTGGGTCCAAGAATGTAGGTAATTCATCGGATTCACAAGCACAGTCTCCTAGTGTTGATGAACCAGTTTATACTCCCGATATATATGACCCAAGAAATTGGGATAATCTTGATAATAAAGCAAGGGATGTATTAGTTGAGAAAGGGCCTATGTGAGAGGAAGAGAATAAAATGGACTACCGTGTAGATGCAGGAAGACATTTTTTGTATGCTCATTATCATAGGATATTAAGCAATGAAGAGAAACATGATAGAAAATGGCTAGTTTATTTAGAAGGTGTCGATAAAGTTTTTTGCTTCTGTTGTAAGATCTTCAAGTCTAGCACTAGCAGGAACCAGAGTTCCTTAGCACATGATGGATTAGGACATTGGAAGCACATTAGTGAGAAGCTTAAAGAACATGAAAATAGCGTTGATCATATTAAGAACATGAACAAGTGGAATGAATTGAGGATTAGGCTACGGAAAGAGGAAACTATTGACAAGGAATTGCAGCATCAGATAACAAAGGAGAAAGAACATGTCAGGCAAGTTTTGTTAAGAACAATAGCCATTGTAAAATATCTTGGTTAAAGCAACTCAGGTTTTCTTGGAAATAGTGAGCAACTTTACAAGGATGATAATGGTATTTTCTTAGCTTGTGTTGAGATTATTGCAGAATTTGATTTGGTAATGCAATACCACCTTAGACATATCCAGAACAAAGAAATTCATTACCATTATCTCAGTCCTAAAATTTAGAATGAGTTGATATCTCTTTTGGCTGCTGACATCACACATTCCATCATAAAGGTTGTTAAAGAGGCCAAGTATTTCTATGTTATATTAGATTGTACCCCTGATGTCAGTCATCAAGAACAAATGACTTTTAGTTCGTTGTGTTAATTATCGGATGGGAAAATCAAAATTGAGCAGTACTTTCTGGGGTTCTTGAAGGTGGATTCTTGAAGGTGGATGACACTTCTGGCTTAGGAATTTTTAAAGTACTGCTTGAATCTATGGATTCCTTTGGATTAAATATTAAAGCTTTAAGGGGTCAAGGATATGACAATGGTTCTAATGTGAACGGAAAATACCGAGGGGTACAATCTAGGTTACTTGATGTGAATCCAAGAGCATTATATATGCCATGTGCTTGTCATAGTCCCAATCTCACTCTGTGTGATATGGAAAAATCATGTGAGAAAGTTGTTACATTTTTGGAATTGTTCAACGCATATATTTTTGTTGGTTCTACGAAAAGGTGGAATGTTTTTCTTAAACATGTTCCTAGTTTGACTGTGAAATGTTCCAACACTCATTCGGAGAGTCGAATCAAAAGTGTTACAACAATAAGATATCAAGCCATGAGTTAAGGTTAGTATTGTCTGAGTTACGTGATGCTTCTGACAATGAAACTAAGGATAAAATGGATGAAAAAATATATTTGATCCACTTGGTCGCTTTGAGCTTCTAGTTGGTATGATTATATGACATGATATTCTATTTTGCTGTAAATAAATTTAGCAAGATGCTGCAATTGTCAACCATGTGTATTGACTCTTCTTTGAAGCAAATAGAAGGTATGCCATAATATTTTGAGAAGTACAAAGACGATGGGTTTTCTTCGAGTGTGACCATAGCGAAAGGTATTGCAACTGAAACGGGAATAGAGCTAGTGTTTCCAGTCAAACGCCATGCTAAGAGGAAGACGCAGTTTAGCGAAAGTGATTGCCAAGAAGAAACTCTAGAAGCTGAGAAGGCTTTTTGAGTTAAATATTTTTTGGTTTTTGGTTGATATGGTGATCACTTCTTTGAAGGATAAATTTAAAGAACTAATGGTGTTTAAAGATATCTTTGGATTTTTATTGAGCTCAGGCACCCTGTGATAGCCTGGCTTATTAGGGATGATAGACTACTCATATCAATAAGGAATTGCTTATTTTTCGGAAGCCCATTCAGATAGAACTCCAAAGTTAAGCATGCTCAGCTTGGAGTAATTTCAGGATGGGTGACTGACCGGGAAGTTGCTCCCGGGTGCACACGAGTGAGGACAAAGTGCGCAGAAAAGAATAGTATTGATCTATGGGGCCAGTCTAGATCCCGCCAGGAGTAACGACCACCGACGGGTGTGTCCGGGGCGTTACAAGTTGGTATCAGAGGTGCGCGGTCATGTTGTGCATGAAGTTTGTGACCCGTCATGGCACACGACATGGCACATGTGCCGGACTGGAAGTACAGACGTATGTGCCAAGAGGGAACGTTTCTATGGCCCGACGAGGACGTCGGTTCCTCTGAGTGGGTGTGTATGTGATAGCCTGGCTTATTAGTGATGATAAACTACTCATATCAATAAGGATTTCCTTCTTTTCCGGAAGTCCATTCGGACAGAACTCCAAAGTTAAGTGTGCTCAGCTTGGAGTAATTTCAGGATGGGTGACTGACCAGGAAGTTGCTCCCGGACGCACACGAGTGAGGACAAAGTGCGCAGAAAAGACTAGTATTGATCTGCGGGGCCAGTCTAGATCCTGCCAGGAGTAACGACCACCAGTAGGTGTGTCTGGGGCGTTACACACCCTGAAGTCATTAAGTGATAATGAACTTGAAGAGTGTTGTACAAAATTTGCAGAAATATTCTCTCGTGATGGTTCATCTGATGTTGAGGTGTATGATCTTATTTCTGAATTGAAGATTATGAGGTTCACTTTGCCACATGGCGTAATGTCTTCTATTGAGATTTTTGGGCATGTAAGAGAAGTTATCATTATCCAAATATCTCCATTTCTTATCGCATCTTATATTCTTATTTACTATGCCTGTAGAAGCTTTTCAAAGCTAAAATTGTTGAAGAATTATTCGAGGTCAACAATGACTCAAGAGAGGTTAAATGGTTTGGCTACATTATGTATCAAGAAGAAATTATTGGATGAGATTGACATCGACACCATCATAAGTGACTTTGCATTGAGGAATGTTGGAAGAATTTTTTAAGGTCATATGTATAAATTATTTGATACACATACTGATTTTGAGCGCATTAGAGTGTTATTGATAATTTTTCATGTATACATATTCATTTTTATTACTACGATGTGTTTATTAAGGGCCCCGTAATTTAGTTTCACCCCAGGCCCCTGAAATCTCAGGACATGCCGTGACCTAACCAATCTTGGAGACATCACTCTCCAAAAAGTAATAGATGTGTAGTTGATGATGAATCGTAGCTCTTGTGCTTCAAAAGATAGTCTCCCCAACACTCAATCACTCTTTCACATATTTAGCTATGGTAGGAGAAGGATTTAAGTGGAAAGCAACTCGAGGAAGGCTAGAAATCAAGATTCAGATGATTGGAATGAAGTGGCTTGATCTCAACACATGAGTAGGTGGTTCTCTATCAGAAAATGAATGGTGCAAGTTGTGTGTCGTTCTGATGGCTCTCTTACAGAGTAGGTGGGGTGGAGCAGTATATATAGGCTTCACCCAAAGATCCAACTGATACAACCTTTTGACCCAACTCGGTGACACCGAAGAAAATTCTCGGTGAGACCGACTTGTGCAAAAGATTCGAACGTTGGACCTCTCAGTGAGACCGAACAGAACAACTGAGAGCGACTGAAGTGCAATGGCTAGGGCAGAACCTCATCTCGGTAATTCCGATCGTTTCAACTCGGTGATTTTGAAGTAAAGTGATCTGATTACAAAAACTAGGTCACATCATCTCAGTGAGACTGATATTCATATCGGTAGAACCGAAATGTTAGGGTTTAGCATATGGCTCTTGAAAGATGGTGGTTGTCGCCTAGAGGGAGGGTGAATAGGCGCTTTAAAATAATTACGATTTAGCCTTGAACAAATACGGAATAAAACTAGCGGTTAATTTATCAAGCACAAAACCTACAACAACCAGGCTCACCTATGTGCACCAACAACTTAAGCTAAGCAAAATAAACAATTAAGTGATAGCAAAATATAGGACATGAAACACTATGGCTATCACAAAGTAAAGTGCATAAGTAAAGGGCTCGGGTAAGAGATGACCGAGGCGCGTGGAGATGACGATGTATCTCGATCACACCCTTGCGGATGCTAATCTCCGTTTGGAGCGGTGTGGAGGCACATGCTCCCCAAGAAGCCACTAGGTCCACCGTAATCTTGTGACGCCCCCGCACAATGCAAGATGTCATGATTCCACTAAGGGGCCCTCAAGGGCAGTCACCGAACCCGTACAGATGACAACCCTTGGGGCGGTCATCGGAACCCGTACAAATTGCTCAGGGCAATCTCCATAAACGAATTGAAGACCCCGACACGTGCCCGGAGCTTTACACCACAATGATTGAGCTCCGAAGCACCACCAACCGTCTAGGGCGCACAAGCACCCAAGAGGAACAAGCTCTAGGGTACCAAGCACCCAAGAGTAATTAGCTTCTCAACTTTTCACTTCTACGTATCAACGTGCAAAATTCAAACCGATGCAACTAATGCAATGGCAAGGGAACACAAAGTGCTCAAGTTCCTCACTCCCAAATCCCACCAAAGTAATGAAAGTTATGGAGTAAAATGAGAGGAAGAACAAGAAGGAGAACATCAAGAACTCAAAGATCTAGATCCAAGGGGCTCCCCTCACATAGAGGAGAAAGTGATTGGTGGAAATGTGGATCTAGATCTCCTCTCTCTTTTCCCTCAAAAGTAGCAAGAATCATTGGAGGATTGAGAGTTAGCAAGCTTGATGAAGGTAAACAATGGGGGAAGAACACGAGCTAAAGGGATAAGGTCCATTGGGGAAGAAGACCCCCTTTTATAGGACCTCCCGAATCCAACCATTATGTGCTCAGCCCGCACACGAGCGGTACTACCGCTCGGATGGTAGATCCAGGAAAACAGAGCAAAGGCGAGGAACCTCGGGGCGGTAGTGCCGCCGGAGTGGTACTACCACTCATCCCAGCGGTACTACGACGTGAGTTGCATAACATAGGAGCAGAGGAGGTAGGGCAGAGCAGAGCACGACAGCAGTACTACCGCCCGACTGGGACGGTACTACCGCTTATAGGCGGTACTGCTCACATCACTGCCGCCCTACTACCACTAAATCCGACACCAAAGACAGAACCTCCAAAATAAGCGAATGTGTGCACGAAACTGGAACATCGAAAGTACCTGTTACAAGCGGTACTACCACCCGACAAGGATGGTACTACCGCTGCCCAGAGCTGTACTACCGTAGGGGTGCATCAAGCAAACCCCAAGCAAAATAGATGCAGGAAGAAAACCAAAACTGCCATGACTTCTGCATATGAGCTCCTAATTGAGCAAGCACAAGCTAGTTGGATAGACGAGGAGTAGTATCCAAACAGCGACTGATTATAGTAAGAAGAGGAAATAGAAAAATGCCAATGATATAGAGATGTGAAACCTCTATTAATGAAGAACCAACAAAAACTCCAACATTGAAAACATCATAGAAGATGCATGTGAACTCCGTTTTCGATGAACTCGAGCTTGTCATGAAGATGACCATAAGTGCTAAAACTTACAAAGAGAAACACCAAACAAGAACCAAGAAAGATGATGCAAGAATGCAATGATTTGAGCTCTCTATGAACGATACGATCAAGCTACTAACTTGAGAGCCCCCCTGATAATACGACAATCGATCCTATAACCTGGTCGCCCAACTACCACCATGAGACCGGTAAAATAGAAAACCTATCAAGGACAAACCTTTGCCTTGCACATAGTTCACTTGAGCTAGATGATGATGATCTCGACTTCCTCAAGTTGGACCACCTTTCTTGATTGTGTTGGCTCGATGAAGACTAGTAGATTGCTCCCCCGTACACCACTATTGATGAGATACTCTTCGGCGCATATTCACAAGTCCATTGTCACCATAATGGATGGCAAGCTTCATGCATGATCTCTTCGTGATGCTCCACTTGAAATTGCACACCACAACCTTGATGACGATCACCACTTGATGTCATCCTCCATGGGTTGTATGATATCTTCCTTTTGATGTATGCCCATGGAAACATTCCTAAACCTACATAGAACTCTCACGTAGACCATGGGTTAGTACACAAAGCGTAATGGACAATGCTTACGACACCATGGGATCTTGATCCCTCTCAGTACATATTTTATGCTTTGTCTCGATCAACCTTGTATCATGTCTTCTACATGATCAATCTATGGATAATTCCTTGAATAGCACCTTGGTCATCACATAAACTCCTTAAAACCAACACATGGACTTCAAAAAAGCATATGGATAAATCCTTCAAATATAACTCAAGATAACCATTAGTCCATAGAGAATGTCATCAATTACCAATACCAAACATGGGGGCACCACATGTCCTTTCACCTATATCTGAAGTAACTCAGTGAGTCCGGATAGAAGTGAATCGATGGGACCGAGTTGGCCTTTTAGGGTTTACACATATAGGATTTGGAGAATGTGGTTGAGGGTTTTGGGGAAATATCTCTAAGCACCTGACGAACAAACTCATCATCGGAACCTCATCCCCTTTCAATAGTATTCGCTTTCCTACATGACTCAATGTGATCTTGGATCACTTAACCAAAAGTGAAGAGTTTTGGAGATATGCCAATCCCATGTACTTAGCATTTTGAGGGGTCCACAATCACTAGTCCTAGACATGCCAACATTGAACTTCCTGAAATCTTATCATGAGAAGGCATTAGTTCAATGACTTGTATGTTATTATTAATTGGCAAAACCACCCGGAGATTAGTTGCACTTTCAATCTAGCGCGCCACTAAGGATGTGACTGAAGGAAATATGCCCTAGAGGCAATAATAAAGTTGTTATTTGTATTTCCTTATATCATGATAAATGTTTATTATTCATGCTAGAATTGTATTACCTTGAAACTTAGTACATGTGTGAATACATAGACAAAATAGAGTGTCCCTAGTATGCCTCTACTAGACTAGCTCGTTAATCAAAGATGGTTATGTTTCCTAACGACAGACATGAGTTGTCATTTGATCAACGGGATCACATCATTATGAGAATTATGTGATGGACAAGACCCATCCATTAGCTTAGCAATATGATCGTTTAGTTTTTCTGATATTGCTTTCTTCATGACTTATACATGTTCCTATGACTATGTGATTATGCAGCTCCCGAATACCGGAGGAACACCTTGTGTGCTATCAAATGTCACAACGTAACTAGGTGATTATAAAGATGCTCTACAGGTGTCTCCGAAGGTGTTTGTGGTGTTGGCATAGATCGAGAATAGGATTTGTCACTCCGAGTGTCGGAGAGGTATCTCTAGGCCCTCTCGGTAATACACATCATAATAAGCCTTGCAAGCAAATGACTAATGAGTTAGTCACGAGATGATGTATTAAGGAACGAGTAAAGAGACTTGCCGGCGACGAGATTGAAATAGGTATGATGATACCGACGATCGAATCTCAGGCAAGTAACATACCGATGACAAAGGGAACAACATATGTTGTTATGCGGTTTGAATGATAAAGATCTTCGTAGAATATGTAGGAACCAATGTGAGCATCCAGGTTCCGCTATTGGTTATTGACCGAAGATGAGTCTCGGTCATGTCTACATAGTTCTTGTACCCGTAGGGTCCACACTCTTAACGTTCGATGACGATCGGTATTACAAGTTTATGTGTTCTGATGCACCGAAGGTAGTTCGGAGTCCCGGATATAATTACGTACATGACGAGGAGTCTCGAAATGGTCGAGGCATAAAGATTGATATATTGGAAGGTTATATTCGGACACCGGATGGGTTCCGGGCGTCACCGGATAAATACCGGAGTACTGGGAGGTTACCAGAACCCCCCGGGGACTTAATGGGCCTACATGTGCTTTAATGGAAGAGGTATAAGGAGGCAAAGAGGTGGGGGCGTGCCCCCCTGATGGCTTCTCGCCCCTCGTTGGTTACCCCATGTGGAAGGTTTGAGATGCAGTGTAGCGGAAGTTTTCCCTTGGCAAAGATACCAAGGATCGATTTCCCTGAGACTCCCAGTTTCAACAAGAAGGTGTCAACTGCTAACGGCGCCAGATATTAGCAATCAACGTGGACCTGCACACAGATACAAATAACTTTGCTCCCAACGAGTACAGAGAGGTTGTCAATCCCTCCGGCCTTGTAGTTTACAAAGGATCAAACGCAAGTGATAATAGTGATAGGTATTGCTGCAATAGTAAATAATAGCGGAAAGTAAATAGCGGGTGTGATCAATGATGGTAATATGGACCGGGGTCCCATGATGTTCACTAGTGATGTCTCTCTCCCAAAAGACGATAAAACAGCTATGTGAGGTAAACGAATTACAGCTGGGCAATTGACAGAATTATGTGCGCAAACCAATGCTAACTATGTTACAAGAAAGGTAGAGGTTCAAAGCATGGGCGGTACGCCAAGGCAAGTAGACCGAAATCCATCTGCATCTACTACTAATCATCCACCTTGAGATATCTATCCAGAACATCTCGCTGGTATTAAGTTGCGAGTCCCACCCATAGTGTAAACTCAAAGCAACAGACAACTGCATTAAAAGAACTTTGCGTAAAGTAAACAATCCTTGCACCCGCGGGCACAAGCACCGTTGTTTTCCCCCTTGTGGCAACAGCACATCCCCTAGACTCATGTTTCTGTCACTCAAGCTAGTCATCGAGGGGCATGAACCCACAATCAAGCATAACGTTCCCTCTTGGAGTCACTACCTACTACTTGGCCAAAGCAATAAATAACAACGGGGAACATGCAAGAATTACTTACGAACATAAATATAAAAGAGGTAGATCAAATATATTACTCAAACACAATCTGAACATAATCTCACAATCCATCGGATCCCAGCAAACTCAACATAGCAACAGCATAAGGATTACATATGTGCCTCGATCATGTAAGGCAGCTCACGAGGACTAATTAGTGAAGAACAAGAACGGGAGGAGAACATCACATAGCTACTGGTCATGGACCCATGGTCCAAGGGAGACTACTCACAACTCATCCGGGAGGCGTCCATGGTGGTGGAGAGGCTCCCGGTGATGATCCTCCCCTCCGGCAGGGTGCCGGGAAGAGTTCTCCTGGTGCTCCCGATCTTGGAAGCGCGGCGGCGGCGGAACATAGATGAGATCGCGAAAAAGGGTTCCCGTCTCGAGGGTTTCGTGACACGATATAAATATATGCCAAAGGAGGGCATCAGCGGAGGCCCGGGGGGCCCAGGCGCGCCCCCCCCCGGCGCGGCCAGGGGGGGCCGTGCCACCAGGGCGCCTGGAGCCCTGGTGGCCCCCCTCCGACTGTACTTTGGCTGCTGGGAAGCTTCTGGAACGCTGATTTTTTATATAATTTTTCCGGGATTTTTCTGGCAGTTCTCGTAATGGGAAAACCTGAAATACAAAAACAACAGAAAACAGAAACTGGCACTGGGGTGCACTAAGTTAATAGGTTAGTCCAAATATGATCAAAAGTGTATGGAAGTGTATAAATATCATAGCAATACCACCCAAAAGAGGCATGGAGCAAGCAGAAATTATAGATACGTTTTGGACGTATCAACATCCCCAAGCTTAATTCCTGCTCGTCCTCGAGTAGGTAAATGATAACAAGAATAATTTCTGTGGTGACATGCTATTAACCATATAGGACTTTTCATAGTCATATGGCAAAAGCTTACTGAGACAATGAATCTGTAGTAATTAAGTTGCCTCATGAGAAAATCACAAAGAACTGAAAGTTTTACAATATGGTATTGAAACATCAAATAGATTTGTAATGAGCATGGTGTGCAAATATGATAAAGTGATATCTCGCTTGCCCCCTTTAGTGAAGCAAAACATAAATGCAGGGGCACCTCCAAGGTTTAAGTGATGACTAGATACAATGATTTCAAAATAAACGATATCACAATCATGCAAAAGACTATGCTACTTTGGGACAATGCACATTACACTCAGAATGACAATCATACTCTCAGTAGTTGGTGCTTTAAAAGAAGGTGGAGACTCTCGAACCGTGGCTTTTGTTGGCAAGGTTGAAAACCCGTAGTCGAAAACAAAGACAAAGCATGTACCAGAGCTCTTGGTTTTAAAAACATAGGTAATAATAATTTTTTTTAGATCATGCATGTTTCGTCAACGAATGCTAGCAGATAGCTCAATCACTTCTTGAGATGGACAAGTTTCGAGGAACGGCTCCCGAATGAGGATGATCACATCCTCTTAATCTCCTTTGTTTATCACTGCCAAAGTTTTCTGATTTCTCATGAACAAAGCGTGAAGGAGGGTTTGTTTGTTATATTAATTTTGAGCCGGGCGCACTCAATGCCAGTTCCTTCTCGTATTATGGGTTTGCACATTATACATGCAATCCCGGGGTGAAGCTTGTCCAACTTAAAAAGATCATGAATTAACTACTACTTCCTCGTTGCTTAAAGGTGACCGGCGGGTGTCTATCTCTCTCACTTTAGTTGAATCGAGTGTGGCTACGCCCGGTCCTTGTGAAGGTTAAAACAACACACTTGACGAAAAATCGTTGTGGTTTTTGTATGCGTAGGTAAGAACAGTTCTTGCTAAGCCCGTAGCAGCCACGTAAACACGTAAAACTTGCAACAACAAAGTAGAGGACGTCTAACTTGTTTTTGCAGGGCATGTTGTGATGTGGTATGGTCAAGACGTGATGAGTTATACGTTATTGTATGAGATGATCATGTTTTGTAAATTATCGGCAACCGACATGAGCCTTATGGTTGTCTATTTATTGTATGAATTGCGAAGGCCATTGATACGTCCAAAACGTATCTATAATTTCTGCTTGCTCCATGCCTTTTTTGTGTGATATTGCTATGATATTTATGCACTTCCATACACTTTTGATCATATTTGTATTAACCTACTAATGGTTGCAAAAGTGCACAATGTTCTTGTTTTACACTTTATTGTATAGGAATTACTTGGAAATTGACAAAAACGCAAAAGGAGTCGTATTGGAGTAGGACTCTGACTTTCCTGAAATCTGTCTGAGAACGTTTTTTTAAAGATGGTCACGTTCCGGCCCGAAGACGACGTCAAACGGAAAAAGTCTAGTTGCGAAAGTTGTGGGGAATTTCGAGGCGATGCTTCTGGATATAAAATTCGTCCAAATCGGAGCCCGTACAGCCGAGTAAAGCCCGTTTTACTGAGGCCCAAAATCTGATGACGGGAATCCGAGAGTCTATATAAAGAGAGAAAACCTAGGTCACCAAGGGCCACGAATTTTCCTCCTCCCGAGCCACCGTCTTGGAGGAGAGGACCAGCACCATTGCAACACCATCCACAAGGAAGAAGGGGGGGTCAAGGAGCCGCTGCCCCCTAGGGCCGCCGCCGCCGCGCCCCCAAGGGCCGCCGCCGCCGCCTTCGTGGCTGCCGTCGGCCATCTCCTCCTCGCGGGGCTGCACCTCTCCATCAACACCATCATCAACCTCCTCCTCACCATGTCCATGCGTGAGTAGTCTTCTCCGGGGCCGAGGGCTCGTACGTGTAGCTATGTGGTTATCTCTCTCTCCCATGATGTGATCTTCGTTGTGATCATAGGCTATGTTAATCTAGGGTGATCCCATGATACTTCCCCTTCCTCTATGTATTGGATTGATGTACTCACTTGTCTTTATCTAGTATAATCCCCGAGACCAATGTGACAACGGTCTATTGGACATGGATTAGAAAAATATTTTCATGAGTGATTTCCTCTCTTGTGTGTTGAATGAAGATTGAGAGTCTCTTGGTGCTTGTCTTTGACTATCCTTTAGATATGCTATGGTGATTGTGGAACTCTCTTTGGATGGCCGCGGTGACATTGGGAAATCCTTAGATTGAGAACTATGAACTTTGAGGTGTGCTTTTGTAGCCCTACATAATTCTCGTCCTCTCTTGACCACGAAGGAATGACCTCCGGGTGCGTCTCCATTGCATGTTTTATGGGAAATATCATGTGATTCGATTATGTTAATGTTGTTGGGAGTTGCCACTAGTGAAAGTATGATCCCTAGGCCTTGTTTCCACCATTGCAATACCATTTGTGCTCACGTTTACCACTTGTTTGCTTGCTGCACTTTTTATTACAGATTTATATTACTTTGCTTTGCCACTCCTATCATCCATATTTTACCATCTCTTCGCCGAACTAGTGCACCTATACAACTCCTAGTTGTATTAGGTGTGTTGGGGACACAAGAGACTTCTTGTATCTTAGTTGCAGGGTTGCTTGAGAGAGACCATCTTCAACCTCTACTTCCCTGAGTTCGATAAACCTTAGGTCATCCACTTGAGGGAAATTGCTGCTGTCCTACAAACCTCTGCGCTTGGAGGCCCAATATAGTCTACAAGAGTAGAAGCGTGTGTAGACATCAGCCATGTAATTGCTTTACTTTATCACTATGAGTTAGCGATAGTAGTAGTAGCAATAGTTGGCGAGACGACCACGACGCTACGATGAAGATCATGGTGTCAAGCCGGTGATGATGGAGATCATGACGATGCTTTGGAGATGGAGATCAAATGCACAAGATGATGATGGCCATATCATGTCACATATTTGGATTGCATGTGATGTTTATCTTATTATGCTTCTTATTTTGCTTAGTATGGCGGTAGCATTATAAGATGATCCCTTACAAAATTTCAAGGTACAAGTGTTCTCCCTGAGTATGCACCATTGCGAAAGTTCGTTGTGCCGAGACACCACGTGATGATCGGGTGTGATAAGCTCTACGTTCAAATACAATGGGTGTAAGACAGTTTTGCACATGCAGAATACTCGGGTTAAACTTGACGAGCCTAGCATGTACAGACATGGCCTCAGAACACTGGAGACCAAAAGGTCGAGCGTGAATCATATAGTAGATATGATCAACATAAGATGTTCACCACTGAAAACTACTCCATCTCACGTGATGATCGGACATGGTATAGTTGATTTGGATCACGTGATCATTTACATGACTATAGGGATGTCTATCTAAGTGGGAGTTCTTTAGTAATATGATTAATTGAACTTTAATTTATCATGAACTTAGTCCTGATAGTTTTTGCATATCTATGTTGTTGTATATCAATGGCCCCTGCTACCGTTCCATTGAATTTTAATGCGTTCCTAGAGAAAGCTAAGTTGAAAGATGATGGTAGCAACTACATGGACTGGGTCCGTAACTTGAGGATTATCCTCATTGTTGCATAGAAGAATTATGTCCCGGAAGCACCACTAGGTGACAGGCCTGCTGCAGGAGCAACTCCGGACATTATGAACGTCTGGCAAGCTCATTCTGATGACTACTCGATAGTTCAGTGTGCCATGCTTTACGGCTTAGAATCGGGACTTCAACGATGTTTTGAACGTTATGGAGCATATAAGATGTTCCAAGAGTTGAAGTTAATATTTCAAGAAAATTCATGAATTGAGAGATATGAAGTCTTCAATAAGTTCTATAGCTGCAAGATGGAGGAGAACAGTTCTATCAGTGAACACTTGCTCAGAATGTCTGGGTACTACAATCATATGACTCAACTTGGTTGCAAAATTGACAAAGATAGTGTTACTGATAGAGTTCTTCAATCATTGCCACCAAGCTATAAAGGCTTCGTGATGAACTATAATATGCAAGGGATGCAGAAGACAATTCCCGAGCTCTTCGCTGTGCTCAAAGCTGCGGAGGTAGAAATAAAAAAGGAGCATCAAGTGTTGATGGTTAACAAGACCACTAGTTTCAAGAAAAAGGGCAAGGGAAAGAAGGGGAACTTCAAGAAGAATAGCAAGACAGTTGCTACTCCCGCGAAGAAACCCAAGTCTGGAGCCAAGCCTGAAACTGAGTGCTTCTACTGCAAAGGGACTGGACACTGGAAGCGGAATTGTCCCAAGTATTTGGCGGATAAGAAGGATGGCAAGGTGAACAAAGGTATATGTGATATACATGTTATTGATGTGTACCTTACTAATGCTCGTAGTAGCACCTGGGTATTTGATACTGGTTCAGTTGCTAATATTTGTAACTCGAAACATGGGCTATGGATTAAACGAAGATTAGCTAAGGACGAGTGGACGATCGTCGTCGGCACGCTACCTCTACATCTACCTTCGAGATTAGTTTTAGACCTAAAGAATTGTTATTTCGTGCCAGCGTTAAGCATGAACATCATGTCTGGATCTTTTTTGTTGTGAGACAGTTATTCATTTAAAACAGAGATTAATGGTTGTTCTATTTTTATGAGTAATATATTTTATGGTCATGCACCCTTGAAGAGTGGTCTATTCTTGTTGGACCTCGATCGTAGTGATACACATATTCATAATATTGAAGCCAAAAGATGCAAGGTTGATAATGATAGTGCAACTTATTTGTGGCACTGCCGTTTAGGTCATATTGGTGTAAAGCGCATGAAGAAACTCCATGCTGATGGACTTTTGGAATCACTTGATCATGAATCACTTGGTTCTTGCGAACCATGCCTCATGGGCAAGATGACTACAACTCCGTTCTTCGGAACAATGGAGCAAGCAACAGATTTTTTGGAAATCATACATACTGATGTATGTGGACTGATGAGTGTTGAGGCTCGCGGCGGGTATCGTTATTTTCTGACCTTCATTGATGATTTGAGCAGATATGGGTATATCTACTTAATGAAGCACACGTCTGAAACATTTGAAAAGTTCAAAGAATTTCAGAGTGAAGTAGAGAATCATCGTAACAAGAAAATAAAGTTTCTACGATCTGATCGTGGAGGCGAATATGTGAGTTATGAGTTTGGTCTTCATTTGAAACAACGTGAAATAGTTTCACAGCTCATGCCACCCGGAAAACCACAGTTTAATGGTGTGGCCGAACATCGTTACCATACTTTATTAGATATGGTGCGATCTATGATGTCTCTTACCGATTTACCACTATCGTTTTGGGGTTACGCTTTACAGACATCTGCATTCACGTTAAATAGGGCACCATCTAAATCCATTGAGACGACGCCTTATGAACTGTGGTTTGGCAAGAAACCCAAGTTGTCGTTTCTTAAAGTTTGGGGCTACGATGCTTATGTGAAAAAGCTTCAACCTGATAAGCTCGAACCCAAATCGCAGAAATGTGTCTTCATAGGATACCCAAAGGAAACTGTTGGGTACACCTTCTATCACAGATCCGAAGGCAAGATATTCGTTGCTAAGAATGGATCCTTTCTAGAGAAGGAGTTTCCCTCGAAAGAAGTGAGTGGGAGGAAAGTGTAACTTGATGAGGTAATTGTACCTTCTCCCGAATTGGAAAGTAGTACATCACATAAAGTAGTTCCAGTGTTTCCTACACCAATCAGCGAGGAAGCTAATGATGATGATCATGAAACTTTAGATCAAGTTACTACTGAACCTCGTAGGTCAACCAGAGTACGTTCCGCACCAGAGTGGTACGGTAACCCGGTTCTGGAAGTCATGTTACTAGACCATGATGAACCTACGAACTATGAGGAAGCGATGATGAGCCCAGATTCCGCAAAATGGCTTGAGGCCATGAAATCTGAGATGGGATCCATGTATGAGAACAAAGTGTGGACTTTGGTTGACTTGGCCGATGATCGGCAAGCCATTGAAAATTAAATGGATCTTTAAGAGGAAGACTGACGCCGATGGTAATGTTATTGTCTACAAAGCTCGAGTTGTTGTGAAAGGTTTTCGACAAGTTCAAGGAGTTGATTACGATGAGACTTTCTCACCCATAGCGATGCTTAAGTCTGTCCGAATCATGTTAGCAATTGCAGCATTTTATGATTATGAAATCTGGCAAATGGATGTCAAAACTGCATTCCTAAATGGATACCTTAAAGAGGAGTTGTATATGATGCAACCAGAAGGTTTTGTCGACCCTAAAGGTGCTAACAAAGTGTGCAAACTCCAGCGATCCATCTATGGACTGGTGCAAGCATCTCAGAGTTGGAATATACGCTTTGATGAGGTGATCAAAGCATATGGTTTTATACAGACTTTTGGAGAAGCCTGTATTTACAAGAAAGTGAGTGGGAGCTCTATAGCATTTCTGATATTATATGTGGATGACATATTGTTGATTGGAAATGATATAGAATTTCTGGATGGCATAAAGGGATACTTGAATAAGAATTTTTCAATGAAAGACCACAGTGAAGCTGCTTATATATTAGGCATCAAGATCTGTAGAGATAGATCAAGACGCTTAATTGGACTTTCACAAAGCACATACCTTGATAAAGTTTTGAAGAAGTTCAAAATGGATCAGTCAAAGAAAGGGTCCTTGCGTGTGTTACAAGGTGTGAAGTTGAGTAAGACTCAATGCCCGACCACTTCAGAAGATAGAGAGAAAATGAAAGTCATTCCCTATGCCTCAGCCATAGGATCTATCATGTATGCAATGTTGTGTCCCAGACCTGATGTATGCCTTGCTATAAGTTTAGTAGGGAGGTACCAAAGTAATCCAGGAGTGGATCACTGGGCAGCGGTCAAGAACATCCTGAAGTACCTGAAAAGGACAAAGGATATGTTTCTCATTTATGGAGGTGACAAAGAGCTCGTCGTAAACGGTTACGTCGATTCCAGCTTTGACACTGATCCGGATGACTCTAAGTCACAAACCGGATATGTATTTTATTAAACGGTGGAGCTGTCAGTTGGTGCAGTTCCAAGCAGAGCGTCGTGGCAGGATCTACGTGTGAAGCAGAGTACGTTGCTGCTTCGGAAGCAGAAAATGAAGGAGTCTCGATGAAGGAGTTCATACCTGATCTAGGTGTAATACCTAGTGCATCGGGTCCAATGAAAATCTTTTGTGACAACACTGGAGCAATAGCCTTGACGAAGGAGTCCAGGTTTCACAAGAGAACCAAGCACATCAAGAGACGCTTCAATTCCATCCGCGATCTAGTCAAGGAGGGAGACATAGAAATTTGCAAGATACATACGGATCTGAATGTCACAGACCCGTTGACTAAGCCTCTTCCACAAGCAAATGATTAGCACCAAGACTCCATGGGTGTCAGAATCATTACTATGTAATCTAGATTATTGACTCTAGTTCAAGTGGGAGACTGAAGGAAATATGCCCTAGAGGCAATAATAAAGTTGTTATTTGTATTTACTTATATCATGATAAATGTTTATGATTCATGCTAGAATTGTATTAACCGGAAACTTAGTACATGTGTGAATACATAGACAAAACATAGTGTCCCTAGTATGCCTCTACTAGACTAGCTCGTTAATCAAAGATGGTTATGTTTCCTAACCATAGACATGAGTTGTCATTTGATCAATGTGATCACATCATTAGGAGAATGATGTGATGGACAAGAGCCACCCGTTAGCTTAGCACTATGATCGTTTAGTTTTTCTGCTATTCCTTTCTTCATGACTTATACATGTTCCTAGGACTATGAGATTATGCAACTCTCGAATACCGGAGGAACACCTTGTGTGCTATCAAACGTCACAACGTAACTGGGTGATTATAAAGATGCTCTACAGGTGTCTCCGGAGGTGTTTGTGGTGCCGGCATAGATTGAGAATAGGATTTGTCACTCCGAGTGTTGGAGAGGTATCTCTGGGCCCTCTCGGCAATACACATCGTAATAAGCCTTGCAAGCAAATGACTAATGAGTTAATCACGAGATGATGTATTATGGAACGAGTAAAGAGACTTGCCGGTGACGAGATTGAACTAGGTATAATGATAAGACGATCAAATCTCGGGCAAGTAACATACCGATGACAAAGGGAACAACGTATGTTGTTATGCGGTTTGACCGATAAAGATCTCCATAGAATATGTAGGAACCAATATGAGCATCCAGGTTCCGCTATTGGTTATTGACCGGAGATGAGTCTCGGTCATGTCTACATAGTTCTCGAACCCGTAGGGTCCGCACGCTTAACGTTCAATGACGATTGATATTATGAGTTTATGTGTTTTGATGCACCGAAGGTAGTTCGGAGTCCCGGATGTAATCACGGACATGATGAGGAGTCTCGAAATGGTCAAGACATAAAGATTGATATATTGGAAGGTTATATTTGGACACCAAAAGGGTTCCGGGGGTCACCGGATAAATACCGGAGTACCGGGAGGTTGCTAGAACCCCCCGGGGTCTTAATGTGCCTACATGGGCTTTAGTGGAAGAGGTAGAAGGAGGCCAAGAGGTGGGGGCCCGCCCCCCACAGCCCAATCCGAATTAGGAAGGGGGTCGGCCCCCTTTCCTTCCTCCCCTCTTCCCCTTCCTTCCCTCTCCTATTAGGACTATGAAAGAGGGGAACCTACTCCTAGTAGGAATAGGATTCCCCCCTTGGGGGCGCGCCATGAAGGGTTGGCCGGCCTCCCCTTGCTCCTTTATATACGGGGGCAGGGGGCACCCTAGGACACACAAGTAAACATCAGTTTTAGCCATGTGCGGTGCCCCCCTCCACAGTTACACACCTCGATTATATTTTCGCAGTGCTTAGGTGAAGCCCCGCGTCGGTAACTTCATCATCACCGTCACCACACCGTCGTGCTGACGAAACTCTCTCGTGACGCTCAACTGGATCAAGAGCTCATGGGACATCATCTTGCTGAACGTGTGCTGAACGCGGAGGTGCTGTATGTTCAGTTCTTGGATCGGTTGGATCGCGGAGACGTTTGACTACATCAACCACGTCACTAGACGCTTCCGCTTTCGATCTACGAGGGTACGTAGACACACTCTCCCCGCTCGTTGCTATTCTTCTCCTAGATAGATCTTGCGTGATCATAGGAATTTTTCGAAATAGTACATTCCCCAATAGTGACGACCCGATCCTTGCTCACTTGTAACATATGGCGTGCCACCAAGGGCGTGACGGCCTGGCCCTTCCCCATTTGGCACCACACCCGTGTTCCGATATGGCGCTTCGCGGAACACCCCAATGATGATATTCTAGGTTTCATCTACATAAGAGTTGTTGAGTTTTGACGTTGGCTCACCAAGTGCTAGGGCATATGCTGCCTTAGGGTTTTGGTGATGATGACAACACATGTTTGTTCTAATCGTGCACAATAGTTTTCTCAAGTACACACTCTGGGGCGCAAGACGGTTAGTTTTTCCCTCTTTGCGAAAAAGATCGAAGACGGAGTTTTCGACGCTTTTATTCCTTTGATCGTAGGATACCCGTACTATTAAGAGGGGATCAGCATAGGAAGGTATTGGGTGAATCACTTCACGTACACACTCCGTGCACCCACCATATACCCTCCGTTCGAGAAGAGAGGTTCCCCGTCCTCTGTTCTGTGCAGTTCTGGCCATGCCGGTAGTACCGCTAGATTTAGCGGTTGTACCGCTGGCCGGTAGTTCCGGTCCTACTACCGCACCAATTACCGGTCAAGGGTAATTTCCTTTTGTACCGGGAACGGTGGTAGGCCGGTGGTGGCACGGTAGTTCCGGTTTGTCTTGACAAACCGGTACTACCGGTGCTCGGGGCGGTAGTACCGCCTCGGACCCCACCACCCAGGGACTACTGGCCCGGCGGTAGTTCCGGCCCAATCTCCGTTCCAACTACCGGCCTGAGGGTTTTACCTTCTGTATATGGCCCGGTAGTTGAGCGGTGGTTGCGCGAAAGTTCTGGTTTATCCTGACAAACCGATACTACCGGGTGCGCCACCGGAAGTACCACCCTAGTACCCTAGCAGGAGTTTCCCACATGCACCGGTTGTACCGGTGTCTTTTGCAGAAGTACCGCTGTTATGCTTTTCTGCACATAACGGTTGGATCCGAGCGGGGGGCTATATAAGGAAGTGCTTCTCCTTCCTCCCACCTACCTCTTGCCACTCTCTCTCCTCCATTACTGCCATTAAATCTCTCTTGCCCGATATCTCACTCTAGCCACTGAAACTCATTGATTTGCTAGGGATTGAAGGAGGAAACCTAGATCTACACTTCCACCAAAGGATATTTGAATCCCCCATACTTTCTTGTGTGGATTTTGTTACTCTTGGGTGTTTGAGCACTCTAGACGGTTGAGGTCACCTCAGAGCCACATTCCATTGTGGTAAAGCTTCGTGGTTTCGTTGGGAGCCTCCAATTAAGTTGTGGAGAGAGCCCCAACCTTGTTTGTAAAGGTCCGGTTGCCGCCTTCAAGGGCACCAATAGTGGAATCACGGCATCTCGCATTGTGTGAGGGCATGAGGAGAATACGGTGGCCCTAGTGGCTTCCTGGGGATCATTGTGCCTCCACACCGCTCTAACGGAGACGTACTTCCTCTCAAAGGGAAGGAACTTCGGTAACACATCCTCGTCTTCACCGGCTCCACTTTTGGTTATCTCTCACCTTTACTTGTGCAAGCTTCTTTGTGTTAGTATCTTGTGCTTGCTTGTGTGTTTATTATTGTTGCATCATATAGGTTGCTCACCTAGTTGCATATCTAGAACCTATATTGTTGCTAAGTTTAAATTGGTTAAGAAACGCTAAAAAATGTTAGTTGCCTATTCACCCCCCTCTAGTCAACCATATCGATCCTTTCAATTGGTATGAGAGCCTCGTCTCTTTATTAAGGACTTTACCGTCCAAAGAGTATGGGTGACAACGTAGTCGAGACAGAGGGACACTTCGGTGGAACTCCGTCCTTGCCTACGTCCGATGGGGGACCCTCGGTCTCTCGTGAGGAGTTCAATGTGGCTTTGGACACATTGAAGGAATCACTGACGACCGAGGTCAAAGGCATGTTCAAAGAATTTCTTGAGGGACTTAAATTACCCACCGCACCCATTGAAGGTGGTTTGTCCCCCTAACAACGTGTCGGATGTTATACCCGACAAGGGAGAAGCTAGTAGTGATCAAGTCCTAGTGACTAAGAATGGGAGTGGCATTTTTGCTCACTCCGCACCTCCCACAAATTATGGAGGACCCGTTCCTACACCGCATTTAAATTCGGTTGGTCCTCCTCCTGAGTTTGTTAAAAATTCAGATTTTGCTACTTGGACGTTTCGTTTTAAATGTCATTTAAATCATTTTTCTATTAATCTTTCGAGAATCATTGAGCGAGGTTTCTACCCACATGATCCCTACAACTTAACACCAAGAGAAGCAGCGGATCATCAATACAACGAGTTCGTTCTTTGCATTCTTCAAGAGGCTATCCGTCCCGAAGACATTGCACATCTTCGACCCTTCTCCATGGCCAAGGAAGCTTGTGAGCATGTTGGTTCCTTGTACAAGGGAAGCGCAAGCATTCAACGCTCAAATTATGAAGTTGTGCAAGATGAAGCCGATGAGTTTGCCATGATCGAAGATGAAGATCCCCGTGAACTTTATAGGATATTAATCACTCTTTCTGTTTCACTTCGAGATCATGGGAGCAAGGATACGAATGCCAATTGGATCAAGCGCAAGTTTCTCAAGGCCATGATGCCGTATCACAAGGCCATGTCCTCCATCATCCGCCAACGACCGGACTTCCACACTTTGTCCTCAAGTGAAGTGTTGGATGAGTTTGTTGCCATGAGGATCTTGGATAAGACCGTCGACAATGCGGTATTGCAAGCTCAACGATCAAAGAAGCCCAACCTTGCTTTGAAGGCCAAGGCTTGTGTGGAAGAAGAGGATGAAGATGAGTGTTGCCCCAAGGATACCAAATATGCTTATCATGAGCACATGGCTCTTGCATCAAGGCAATTTTGGAGCAACAAGAAGAATTCTAGGCCAAACTTCAACAAGAACAACTCAAGTGGCCTCAAGGGCAAGCAACGAGTGAGGACGTGCCACAATTGTGTCAATGTGAGTCACTTTGTTGCGGATTGCCCATATGAGAAAAGAGAAGACAATGGTGGCAAGCTTATCCGAAAGGACAAGGCCAAGTCTTATCCCAACAAGAACAACTTCAACAAGAAGACTCCTCCCAAGGGATTGGTGGCCCAAGAAGAATATGATGAGGATGATGATGATGAAGAAGAAGATGAGATGCTTACTATGGCCACCATTTCTATTGCAACAACTCCACAATCATCCCTCTTCGACTCACCAAATGAGAACATCACCGCCAAATGCCTCATGGCTAAGGCCACCAACAAGGTAACCCCCAACACCAATTCTACTATCACTTCCAATCCTTCATTGACGGATTGTATTGATGAAAGTGAGGGGGCGGAGGAGGAGGAAAATGAATTTGAGTTGTTTATGAGTAAACTCAAGGGCAAACCCAAGAAGCACTTCGTTGCTCTCTTGGAACAACTCGGTGAAGCCAATGACATGATCGAGGCTCACGAGGAGACCATTACTAAAATGGAGGGTCATAGTCGAGACTATGCCGATGAGATACTGGATCTCTCTAATGCTCTTGAGGAAGAGCGTGGTCTTCGTTTGGCTCTTGAGGAGTCACACAACGATGATCATGCTAAATTAAAGAAAGATCTTGATCATGCTTTAGTTGTCTCTCATGTGCTCAATTCCGAGAAGGCAAAGCTTGTGGTTGATCATGCTACACTCAAGGAGGAGTTTGTCATGCTTGACAAGGCTCACAAGGTCTTGAAGAGTGTACATGCTAGCCCCAAAGAGTCTCATGATCAACTTCAAGTTTCGCTAACCAAGGAGAAAGCTACATTTCCTCGCATGGTCTTAATTGATAATGCAAATGCTACTAACCCATGTTGCGAGCATGTGCATCTTGTTGAAGAGAATGCCAAGTTGAAGAAGCAACTTGAGAAAGGCCTTATGTCTTGCATACAAGGAGAGAAGAACCTCAACAACCTTTTGAGCAATCAAAAGGAAGTTGTAGCGAAGGAAGGAATTGGGTTTGCTCCCAAGCCCAAGAAGAAGAAGAACAACAAGACCAAGCAACCCCCTCCTCTCAACCAAACCCTTGTAAAAGAGGGAGAGGGTGCTCCTAAGAAGAAGAAGAACATTGTGAAGAGTGGTGAAGTCAAGAAAAACACTATCACTCCTTCCAACAAAGACGGCGACTTTAACCCTTCTTATGTTCTATGTCGTGCTAGTGATGGACATGTTTTTGCTAAATTCGTTGGTTCTTCTCATGAGTACATTAAATGGTCTATTTGGGTTCCTAAGACCCTTGTTAGTAACCCCAAAGGACCCATTACAAAATGGGGACCTAAATCCAAGCATTGATCACTTGTAGGAGTTTGCTTCCGGTGGGGGATCATGGTTGCTTGATAGTGGAGCCACAAATCATATGACCGGAAGCAAAGATTTGGTGGTGGACGTGCACCAAGGTTCATCTATGGCCACCAATGTCGAATGGGGTGACACCTCATCTTATAAGGTATTGGGGCTTGGCAAGGTTGTTGTTTCTCATGATCTCACGATCGAGAAAGTTATGCTTGTTGAGTCCCTTGCATACAATTTACTTTCTGTTCGTCAACTTGCACTCATGGGCTTTGCCACATTCTTTGATATTGATACCGTGGCCCTCTTGTGGAGCAAGACTCTTAAAGTAGCCTATGTTGGGCATGTCGAGAACGGTCTCTATGTGGTTAACTTCTCGGAGCAACCCACTAAGACCGCGACTTGCCTAATGGCTTTGGCATCGCCGGTTAGCCCATGTCAATACGAGATCTTTGCAAAGTCTCCTCAAGGGGGACCATGTCCGTGGACTAACAAATGTTAGTTTTACCAAAGATCGTGCTTGCAGTGCTTGTATTGAAGGAAAGTTACATGAGACGGCTCACCCTCCCACGACTATCATCTACTCAAAACGACCGTTAGAGCTCCTCCACATGGATCTCTTTGGGCCTCCATCCTTTGACAGTCTTGGGGGTAGAAAGTATTGCTTGGTGATTGTAGATGATTATTCAAGATACACTTGGGTATACTTCTTCAAGAGGAAGAGTGAGACCCAACAAACCGTCATCAACTTTGCAAATGAAGCTCAACGTCAACATGATGCAAAGATCTTGACGATTCGAAGTGACAACAGCATCGAGTTCAAGAATTACACCTTGGATGCGTTTCTTAGTGATGAGGGATCAAGCATCAATATGCCGCACCGTATACCCCTCAACAAAATGGTGTGGCGGAGAGAAAGAACCGGACTTTGATGGACGCGGCAAGAACCATGATGGCGGAGTTCAAGTCTCTGTACAACTTTTGGGCCGAAGCCATCAACACCGCTTGTCATGCATCTAATCGGCTCTATCTCCGCAAAGGCTTGAACAAGACTCCATACGAGATACTTACCGGTAACAAGCCCAATCTCAAGTACTTCCGGGTGTTTGGTTGTAAGTGTTTCATTCTCAAGAAAGGTGTTCATTTGTCTAAATTTGAAGCTAGAGCTTAAGAGGGCATATTTGTTGGTTATGCTACAAACTCTCATGCTTACCGTGTCCTCCACAAGTCCAATGGACTCATTGAGGAGACGTGTAACGTGGAGTTTAATGAAAATAATGGCTCCAAGTGGAGCAAAGTGGTACTTGTGATGTTGGTGATGAAATTCCTCCTCAAGCCATAAGAAGAATGGGTGTTCGACACATCCTACCCATTGAGGAACCCCTTGTGGCCGAAGGAGAAGGACAATGTTCCACTCAAGTGGAACCATCACCAACCCAAGACCCACACGCTTCCGAAGAACAAAGTGAAGGTCCTCAACCCGATGAACAAGGCCAAGTGCAAAATCAACCACAAGAGGGTGGTGATCCACCAAGTGATGCACAAGGCCAAGTTCCCTCTCCAGAGCATGTTCAAAAGCTCAAGATCAAGATCAATCTCATGACGACGCTCAAGATGATCAACTCATAGCTCCTCAATTATCTTTTAAGAGCAATTGGAGCGTCGTGCTACCAAAGTTGCTTCCAGGCATGCTTCTAGAGAGCATCTCATGGAGAATATACTTGGAAGCATTACAAAGGGGGTAAGCACTCATAGACAATTAGCAAATTATTGTGCTCATCAGGCGTTTGTCTCTTGTGTTGAACCTCAAAAGGTATATGAGGCAATCGAATACCCCGATTGGCTCAGTGCCATGCATGAAGAACTCCATAACTTCGAGCGCAACAAGGTGTGGCGTCTGGTGCCAAGGCCGAAGGAGAACCATAATGTCATTGGAACTAAGTGGATCTTTAAGAACAAGCAAGATTCTCACGGAATTGTCATCCGCAACAAGGCGTGTTTGGTGGCTCAAGGCTACTCCCAAGTCGAGGGTATCAACTACTGTGAAACCTTTGCCCCCGTTGCTCGCCTTGAATCTATTCGTTTGTTGCTTGCCTATGCTTCTCATCATAACTTTAAATTGCAACAAATGGATGTGAAAAAGTTATTTCGTAAATGGTCCTCTTAATGAGTTGGTGTATGTCAAACAACCCCCGGGGTTTGAGGATTCTAAGTTCCCCAATCACGTGTATCAACTCGATAAGGCGCTCTATGGCCTTAAACAAGCCCCACGTGCGTGGTATGAGCACCTTACCGAGTTGTTGCAAGACCGTGGGTTTAAAATTGGGAAAATCGACCCCACTCTTTTTACTAAGAAGGTCAAAGGGGAGTTGTTTGTTTGCCAACTTTATGTTGATGATATTATCTTTGGTTCATCTAACAAAGCTTTCAATGATGAGTTTGCCGCACTCATGACCGCGCAATTTGGGATGTCCATGATGGGAGAGTTGAAGTTCTTCCTTGGGTTCGAGATCAAACAAAGAAGAGAAGGAATCTTCATCAAACAAGCCAAATACACTTAAGACATGCTCAAGAGGTTCAATCTAAGTGATGTCAAGCCGGCTACTACTCAAATGCCTACTAAGTGCCAACTTAACATCGATCCCAATGGTAAAGCGGTGGATCAAAAGGTATATCGTTCTATGATTGGATCCTTGCTTTACCTTTGTGCATCTAGACTGGATATCATGTTGAGTGTGGGAATGTGTGCACGGTTTCAAGCCTCACCTAAGGAGAGTCACTTTGTTGCTGTCAAGCGAATCTTTCGATATTTGGCTTATACCCCAAACTTTGGCTTATGGTACCCTAGAGGAGTAAACTTCAACCTGGTAGGTTTCTCAGATTCGGATTGGGTGGGAGACAAAGTGGATAGGAAGTTTTTGGCTTCTCGCCCCTCGTTGGTTACCCCAAGTGGAAGGTTTGAGATGCAGTGTAGCGGTAGTTTTCCTTTGGCAAAGATACCAAGGATCGAATTCCCCTGAGACTCCAAGGTTCAACAAGAAGGTGTCAACTGCTAATGGCGCCAGATACTTAGCAATCAACTGGACCTGCACACAGATACAAATAACTTTGCTCCCAACGAGTACAGAGAGGTTGTCAATCCCTCCGGCCTTGTCGTTTACAAAGGATCAAACGCAAGAGATAATAGTGATAGGTATTGCTGCAACTAGTAAGTAAAAACAGAAAGTAAATAGCGGATGTGATTAGTGATGGTAATATGGACCGGGGTCCCATGATGTTCACTAGTGATGTCTCTCTCCCAAAAGACGATAAAACAACTATGTGAGGTAAACGAATTACAGCTGGGCAATTGACAGAATTATGTGCGCAAACCAATGCTAACTATGCTGCAAGAAAGGTTGAGGCTCAAAAGCATGGGCGGTTCGCCAAGGTAAGTAGACCGAAATCCATCTGCATCTACTACTAATCATCCACCTTGAGATATCTATCCAGAACATCTCGCTGGTATTAAGTTGCGAGTCCCACCCATAGTGTAAACTCAAAGCAACAGACAACTGCATTAAAAGAACTTTGCGTAAAGTAAACAATCCTTGCACCCGCGAGTACAAGCACCGTTGTTTTCCCCCTTGTGGCAACAATACATCCCCTAGACTCATGTTTCTGTCACTCAAACTAGTCATCGAGGGGCATGAACCCACAATCAAGCATAATGTTCCCTCTTGGAGTTACTACCTACTACTTGGCCAAAGCAATAAACAGCAACGGAGAACATGCAAGAATTACTCAAGAACATAAATATAAAAGAGGTAAATCAAATATATTACTCACACACAATCTGAACACAATCTCATAATCCATCGGATCCCAGCAAACTCAACATAGCAACAGCATAAGGATTACATATGTGCCTCGATCATGTAGGGCAGCTCACGAGGTCTAATTAGTGAAGCACAAAGAGGGGAGGAGAACATCACATAGCTACTGGTCATGGACCCATGGTCCAAGGGAGACTACTCACAACTCATCCGGGAGGCATCCATGGTGGTGGAGAGGCTCCCGGTGGTGGTTCTCCCCTCCGGTAGGGTGCCGGGAAGAGTTCTCCTGGTGCTCCGGATCTTGGAAGCGCGGCGGCGGCGGAACAGAGATGAGATCGCGAAAAAGGGTTCCGTCCTCGAGGGTTTCGGGACGCGGTGTAAATATATGCCAAAGGGGGGCATCGGCGGAGGCCTGGGGGGCCCAGGCGCCCCCCCCGGCGCGGCCAGGAGGGGGGCCGCGCCACCAGGGCGCCTGGAGCCCTGGTGGCCCCCCTCCGGCCCTACTTCGGCCGTGTGGAAGCTTCCGGAGCGCTGATTTTTTATATAATTTTTTCGGGATTTTTCTGGCAGTTTACGTAATGGGAAAACCTGAAATACAAAAACAGCAGAAAACAGAAACTGGCACTGGGGTGCACTGAGTTAATAGGTTAGTCCAAATATGATCAAAAGTGTATGGAAGTGTATAAATATCATAGCAATATCACTCAAAAGAGGCATGGAGCAAGCAGAAATTATAGATACGTTTTGGATGTATCAACATCCCCAAGCTTAATTCCTGCTCGTCCTCGAGTAGGTAAATGATAACAAGCATAATTTCTGTGGTGACATGCTATTAACCATATAAGAACTTTTCATAGTCACATGACAAGTGCTTACTGAGACAATGAATATGTAGTAATTAAGTTGCCTCATGAGAAAATCACAAAGAACTGGAAGTTTTACAATATGATACTGAAATACTCAATAGATTTGCAATGAGCATGGTGTGCAAATATGATAAAGTGGTATCTCGCTT
The DNA here is from genome assembly GCA_902687465.1 of Secale cereale. Taxonomy (NCBI): domain Eukaryota; kingdom Viridiplantae; phylum Streptophyta; class Magnoliopsida; order Poales; family Poaceae; genus Secale; species Secale cereale. The sequence goes on from LR738715.1 coordinate 343,570,239, forward strand.
GCCCCCTTTAGTGAAGCAAAACATAAATGCAGGGGCACCTCCAAGGTTTAAGTGATGACTAGATACAATGATTTCAGAATAAACGATATCACAATCATGCAAAAGACAATGCTACTTTGGAACAATGCACATTACACTCAGAATGACAATCATGCTCTTAATAGTTGGTGCTTTAAAGAAGGTCGAGACTCTCGAACCGTGGCTTTTGTTGGCAAAGTTGAAAACCCGTGGTCGGAAACAAAGACAAAACATGTACCAGAACTCTTGGTTTTAAAAACAGAGGTAATAATTATTATTTTTAGATTATGCATGTTTCGTCAATGAATGCTAGCAGATAACTCAATTACTTCTCGAGCTGGACAAGTTTCGAGGAACGGCTCCCGAATGAGGACGATCACATCCTCTTAATCTCCTTTGTTTATCACTGCCAAAGTTTTCTGATTTCTCATGAACAAAGCGTGAAGGAGGGTTTGTTTGTTGTATAATTTTTTAATGAGCCGGGCGCACTCTATGCCAGTTCCTTCTCGTATTATGGGTTTGCACATTAGACATGCAATCCCGGGGTGAAGCTTGTCCAACTTAAAAAGATCATGAATTAACTACTACTTCCTCATGAACTAAAACAGAGGCACAAAAGAGGAATTCTTTTTTTTTGAATAATTTCGAGATGGTACATGAAAGTCTTCGTTAGGAATAGCAGGTAAATACCATGTATAGGAAGGTATGGTGGACTCATATGGCATAACTTGTTTAAAGGATTTTGGATGCACAAGCAGTCAGTCTGCTTAGTACAGGCGAAGGTTAGCAAAAGACTGGGAGCGACCAACTAAAAGAGCAATGACGGTCATAATCATGCAGAGCGACAAAGCAACATTGAATCAGGCATGGAAGTTATATCGTTACTCAGAAATTAAAGATCATCAAGGCTTGACAGACTTTCTTTACAGTCTTAAATATGCGTGAGCATACGCCAAGTCAATCAAAATAAATTCTTGAAGGAAGATATCACTAGACCATACCACATCATAGGCAAACAAATCATGTTGGTACTCCAATAACACATTGAGAACCCCCCAGCTATTTGAGACTAACCATAAGAAAACATGAACTACTAAGCATCATTATGCACATAGCATTTTATCATAGACATATCGACCAGTGCAACAGAAGCCAACTCTCTTAACAAGATAAGCATGATAAATAAAGAGAGTTCCGGCGACCAACTAAACAAAAGCTCTTTAAAAAGATAAGCATGAAAACTAAGAGCTGAACATGATAGTAGCTATTGAAAGACAAAGAACACACACAGCAAAGATAGACATGAAAATTCTATGTTATGTTCTAGGTTGAAGTGGATCGTGTTTCTCTCCCACACAAAGAAAGCTGAGTTCCAACTCGTTATGAACAGCAAGCAAAGCTAAAGTAAACTAAAAAGGAAACTAAAAGCAAGACGCTCCAAGCATAGCACATAGCACATGAAATGATAAAAATATAGTGGAACGAAAGACGAACTGATAATTGTTGATGGAGAAGGGGATGCACGGGGGCATCCCCAAGCTTAGACGCTTGAGTCTTGTTGAATATTTCTTGGGGGTGCATGGGGGCATCCCCAAGCTTGAGCGTTTGACACTCCTGAATCTTTTTATCATCTTCCCTCGCACACTTGAAAACTCCCTTCATACATAACTCATCATAATCTGATTAGCGAGGTTAGTACCCATAATAATATAATTGTTCCTTGCTGGAAATAAGGATATTCTTGAAGGTCTACTGTTTCTCAAGATTGCCAAAGGGTTTTTCCAAAGAAAAAGCAAGCTCAAGGTTTGCAAAATGAAGGAAAGGCAAAACAGGACAGAATCTGTGAAAAACAGACCAGCAGGTAGTAAATGATTTTTTCGGGGCACTTCTGCAACTCAAATCAAAAAACTCAAAACAGACGCCCGAAATACAATTGTATAGCGCACGCTGTCGAAAAAATTCAGACCAAAAAGATGATCTGGTGATTTTATACGAATTTTTCTGTCCAAGGACAGAATCTGTTTCCTGGACAGCACGTCACAACTTTTGAACTTTCTTGCAATCAGAGGCTACACTTGGCACAAAGCTGAAAAGTAAAGATACAATGATGATGCTACTGTAGTAACAACATCAAGACACAACAAAAGCAAAATACAATTTTATTCATTGTGGGCTGCCTCCCAAAAGCGCTTTCTTTTATGCCTTTAAGCTAGGCATAATGCAAAGAGATCAAGTCTTATCAAGAGTAAAAGAATAGCTAGCCCGTATAACGGACTCAAAAGGTAACTTAATCTTCTTTCTAGGGAAGTGTTCCATCCCTTTCTTGAGAGGAAATTGGAATCTTATATTCCCCTCTTTAATGTCAATGATGGCACCAACGGTGCGAAGAAAAGGACGTCCCAAAATAATTGGACAAGAAGGTTCACATTCAATATCCATAATAGTAAAATCAACGGGAACGTAGTTGTCATTGACAATGATAAGAACATCGTCGATCCTCCCCAAAGGTTTCTTTATGGAAGAATCAACAAGACGAACACCAAAAGAACAAGAATCAAAAGGTTTCAATTTAAGCATATCATATATTCTTTTGGGCATAACGGAGGTACTATGTGACGCCCGAGACCGACGTCCCAGAAGATTCCAGAAGATTCCAGATGTTCCGGGTTGGCCGTGTGTTCTTTTGTGCTTGTGTTATTTTATTTTTTTGCATTGCATCATGTCATCATGCCATCATGTCATTTTATTTTGCATCTCAACCTAAATAAATTGTGTGGACCTTCGGTCCATTTAAATCGAGGGAAGAATGTCTTCTCTTTAAAACATATCATCCCAATATCTAGGGAGCTATATTAAATATTCCATTCGTTGGAATTAACCCAACACACTTGCATATGTCCCATGCAACACCCATCCTTCTTCTTCTTCTTCCTCTTATTCTTTTACCTCATCATGCAAGTGAGTTCTTCGCTACCTCCATTAATGTTCATTCTTTTCCTAAAAATTCTAGACCATGCCATATGCCCCTCCTCCAATTTTCATCCTTTTCAGATATGCTCTCGTCAGATTCAAAAATGGCTCTAGTTTGAACTAAATTCAAACTTGAATTATTTTTTTATCTCTAAATAATGCCAGAGTATTTTATTTAAATGGTGCTTAATTCTAAGAGTCCAGAAGTATTGCTACTTCTTTCAAATTCTTCCCGTGAACCCCTGGCCTTTTCCCGTCTTTTATTCTGTGGTTGGTTTTTGCAGAAATAATTTTTGAAAAGGAAGAGGCCGGCCAGCCTCTTGGGCCTCCCTGGCCCATTTCCTCTTCCCAGCCAGCCACCTAGGCCCAGCTGGCCCATACCGTCCCAAACCCTAGCGCTAACTCATCGCTCCTCTCCCTCTCCCCCTGTGCGACCGCAGCTCCCTCTCGATGCCTCCCAGCCGCCGCACCTTCTTCCTCTCGATCTTTTCCCTCTCCCTCTTCTCGCTCCCGATCCTCTCTCTCGCTCACCCCGCAGCGCCTCGCTCACCCCGACTCCTCAGCGCCCTCAGCGCCCTTCCCATCGCCAGCGGCCAGGAAGCCGCCGCCGCGTCCCCGCCCGGCCTTGCACCAGGAGCAGCCGCCGGCCTCCCCGTCGCCCCGCGAGCTGGCCCCCCTCAGCGCCCTTCCCTCCGGCCTCCTCGCGCATCCCCAGCGCCTCCAGGAGCCCCGCTCCCTCCGGCCGGCCAGAAGCAACGGCGCCCCGAGCGCCCGGGCCAGGTTCCAGCCAGGAGCTCGCCGCCCGCATCGCCCCAAGGCCGCTGGAGCATGCCCCGCTCCCTTCTCCCGCGAGCACGCCCGGAGCCGCCTCCCTCCGTCCTCGAGGCCACGGCCTCAGGTCCTTCTGCGCGCCGTCCAGCCGGCCCGCACCTCGTCCTCCCCGACGCCATGGCCTCCCTCCGTCTGCGTCCTCCCTCCGTTCCAGCGCCATGGAGCCGAGCTCCGATGTTTTTGCTGCTGCCTGGCCTCACCGTTGTCCCGCGCTGCTGCTGTGTTTTTTTCGCCTTGTCACTGCTGCCTTGCTGTTGTTTTTGTTGTTGTGGCTGTGGTTGATATCCCAGGATCTCGGAGATGCGTCAAGTCCCGCTACACCATCATGACGAGTACGGCTACACGACGATACGACCAAGTACCCCGACATCGATGACATGAACGACTACGAACGAACGACTACTCGGATCAAGTACCACTACCGTCGCGAGATCGAAAACCCCCAAGTACCACGACGACCGACCCGTCAAGTACCCCTTCATTTTGTCAAGACCGGCGAGTTGAAGACCCAAGTACCACGACGACCCGAACCTCTACGGGAAAACGAGCTCCAAGTTCGACTACTTCACGGGACCCGTCAAGTCCGACTACTACATGAACGAGTACACCTACCGATGTCAAGTTCGACTACCGTAACGTGAACGTCTACCGTCGCCGAAGACTCGTGTACCACTACTTCCCGTACGTTCCTCGACGATCTCGAACCGTCCCGAAATAATTGTTTCGAAGGTATAACCCCGAGACGTGACCCGTGAGATGCTTGTTGTGTTGTATGTAATGTCTCCCGTGTGTGCTTCGTGTCCGTTTCGTCCGTTGTCATGTTCCTTGGTTGCCTCGTCACCGACTCGTGGGAACCCGGTGACGGGATCGCCCCACCTTTCATCTTGTTCGACTTGCTCACGTCGATTCTTTCTTTTGCCCGGACTCTCAACGAGTTACCGGAACCGATATGTTGCCGTGGCATCATTTTCGGATCGTTGCCGTGGCACCCTTTCCATCCACCACGGTGACAAATGCTTCTTATCTTCTTCATGTCAACCTTTTAATTAAAATTGCATAAAACTTGATCATGTCATCCGCATCATGTTAACAACACTAAAATGTTTAATTGTTGTTGCTTTATAATTACTAAACATGCTCATGGGGATTTTCCGGATATGTTGTTGTTTTTTTCCGGCCTCATTTAAAATGCCTAAATAGTGTAGTTTCTTTTTGCTTCACCTCTTGCCATGCTGACCAACTTTTAATCTTGTCTTGTAAATAACGAGAGTCAACTAATAATTAAATGTGGATGTTTCGTCAATATGCAACTCGTTGCATATTGAGCTCCACTTAACTTGTAGTTTTGTTGGTGCACTTTGCTATGCCTTGCATAATTAAACCGGACATGCATCATACTTGTTTGTGCATCGTATGCCATGTTTATGCTTGCGTGTTTACCATGTTGTTTCTTTCTTTCCGGTTGCTTCTCTTGTTAGCTTCGGTTTCGTTCCGGAGTTGTGAGGATTCGCTCGACTGTTGCTCCGTCTACTTCGTGGACCCGTTCTTCTCCCTTGTGGAATTCCAGGCAAGATGATCATACCCTTGGATACCTTTACTACCATTGCCATGTTTAGTTGCCTCGATGCTGTCGTTACATGTCGCGCTACCCATCTTTTATGTCAGCCTCTCCTTGTTGCCATGAAACCTCTAACCTTGACACCTTCCTAGCAAAACCACTGTTTGGCTATGTTACCCGCTTGCTCAGCCTCGCTTGCTCAGTCCCTCTTATAGCGTTGTTAGTTGCAGGTGAAGATGAAGTTCGTTCCAGGAGGGAACTTGTTGTTGGATATATCACAATATCTATAATTTTTATTAACACACCTTATATACTGGGCATGGGTGGAAGGCTTGGCCTTTTGCTCGGTGTTTTGTTCCACTCATTCCACCTTAGGCGCCGATAAACCGGCATTATGTTCCTTGATTTTGCGTTCCTAACACGATGGGTGTAATGGGGACCCCTTGACAGTTCGACTTTGAATAAAACTCCTCCAGCAAGGCCCAACATTGGTTTTAATTTGCTCATAATAACAACTTAATTAAATAATTAAATTGCATAGGGAGTTAGCGCTACCCGAGGATTCTTAATTCTACATAACAGGGGGGGCCAGTGCTGATGGTGTTGGTCCCAAACGGGGAGCCTGCGGGGCCGCCTTGGGGAAACCCGAGGTATCTAGTATAACCCGTAGCTTCGCCCATCCGGTAGTGTCCTGAGACGAGATACGCGCGGCTACTATCAGGGTGTCGACACACCGGGAGGTCTTGCTGGACTTGTTTTACCATTGTCGAAATGACTTGTGCTACCGGGATGCCGAGCCTGATCGGATTTTCCCTAAGATAAGGAGTGATGATATTATATTTATCACTTCAGCTAATCGTGAGAGCTTGTGATGGGCTAAGTTGGAACACCCCTGCAGGGTTATGATCTTTCGAAAGCCGTGCCCGCGGTTATGTGGCAGATTGGAGCTTGTTAATGTCCGGTTGTAGAAAACTTGACAGAGGATCTGAAGTAAAACACACAACTGTGTGAGTAACCGTGACTGTCTCTTTTCACTTTGAGAAGAGAACACGGTGGGGTTATGTTTGACCGTATGTAGTTAGGATCTTTAGCGATCACTCCTTTTGCGACCGTTTGCGTAGCTTCTCATCTTATTCTGGTACTCGTAAGTTAGCCACCATATTATGCTTAGCCGCTGCTGCAGCCTCACCACTTTACCTCTTCCTACCCATAAAGCTTTGCTAGTCTTGATACCCATGGTTATGGGATTGCTGAGTCCTCGTGGCTCACAGTTACTACAACACCAGATGCAGGTTCAACCGAGTATGAAGCAGGAGCTGGTTCAAGTTCTTCTCTGGGAGCTCGATGAAGAGAGTGGCCGTATGTTTGTGACGTTTCGATGTTCAGTAGTGGTTTCTACTAGGATTCGTTCCTGACCTGTGGCTTTATGTTGTTTTGGTATCTTTCTTTGGATCTTCGCCCGTAGTCGGGTTGTGATGTTTTGAATGAGGTTATGCTTATGTATTGTATTGTGTGAAGTGGCGAGTGTAAGCCAACTATCTCCTTTTGCAACTTAATCCCTCTTTTACATGAGTCGTGCAAAGATACCAAACTTGAGATCATTCTAGGATGGGCTTATACCTTTAAGTCGTGCCTCGACACGTAGGAGGTATAGTCCCATCCTGGGCATTACATACTAGCTCCAACATCACATAAAGCATAGCAAAAGAAGTTATTCAACTTAATTTTAATCATAGGATCCCAACCATATTCTAGCTTTCTAGGTATGGAGGCTTCTACCCTAAGTTTCTCCTCCCTAGCTTTGATGAGAGCATTAGTGATATGCTCGGTGAAGGTAAGGTTAAGCGTGCTAGTGCGGGGATCTCTAGACATCTTGTGAAGGAAATCAATAACTTCGGTAAGGGTGCAATTATCAAAATCAAGGTCACTACTATCAAGTAAAGTGGTAGTGGTGTCCTTTAGGCTCACTTGTTTGGTAGTTTCTATAGTCATAGCATCACCATTAATAGGTCCAATGGGACCAGGAGTGCATTGGGTGCTAAGAGTTTGGATATCCTCAACAACTTGGATAGTTGCAACAGTGTGGTGGGTAGGAAGGTTCTTAATTCTATCTTCTTCCTCCCTTTCTCTAGCCCATCTCTCTTTAAGTTTAGCCAACATCCTAATGTTTTCATTAATTTGCACTTGAATAGCATTCATAGGAGTGACCTTCCTCTCCTCAAGAGGAGAAGTTCTAATTTCAAGCAACTCTACCTCATGGGCTAAATTGTCTACCTTCGAAGCGATATCATCTAGTTTGTTTAGTTTTTCTTCTACACTCTTATTAAAGGCTTTTTGGGTAGTGATGAAATCTTTAAGCATACTCTCTAGTTCAGAAGTGGAGTTCTTGGTGCTAGGATAAGCATTGTTGTTCCCATAGGAATTAGAGGGGAACGGTCTAGGATTGCTACCAAAATTACTCCTATAAGCATTGTTGTTGAAATTGTTTCTAGAGATAAAGTTCACATCTACTTGTTCTTGAGCAATCAAAGAATTTAAAGGAACATCACGAGGATCAATAGAAGATTGCTTCGAAAGTAGAGACATGATCAAGTCAACTTTTTCATTTAGGGAGGAAATCTCCTCGACAGAGTTTACCTTCCTACCCGTTGGAGCGCGTTCGGTGTGCCATTGGGAATAATTGGTCATCATCTCATCGAGAAGCTTCGTTGCAGCACCAAGTGTAGTTGACATAAAGGTTCCTCCCGCGGCCGAATCTAGCAAGTTCCGCGAGGTAAAGTTCAAGCCTGCATAAAAAGTTTGGATAACCATCCAAGTAGTCAAACCATGAGTAAGGCAGTTCTTGACAAGAGATTTCATGCGTTCCCAAGCTTGGGCAACGTGTTCATTATCCAATTGTTTAAAATTCATTATGTTACTCCTTAGTTGGATAATTTTAGCAGGTGGATAGTATTTTCCAATAAAAGCATCCTTGCACTTGTCCCAAGAATCTATGCTATTTCTAGGCAAGGATTGAAACCAAATTTTAGCTCCTCCTCTCAAGGAGAAAGGAAAAAGCTTAAGCTTAACAATATTACCATCTATTTCTTGGTACTTTTGCATATCACAGAGTTCAACAAAATTGTTTAAGTGTAAAGCAGCATCATCTCCAGCACCAGAGAATTAATCTTTCATAACTAGGTTCAGTAAAGCAGGTTTAATTTCATAAGAAGGTGCTGAAGTGGCAGGTGTAGTGATAGGCGTGCAAATAAAGTCATCGTTGTTATGACTAGTTAAGTCACACAACTTGGTGTTCTCGATGGAACCCATAGCAACAAGCAAGCAAGATAACTATTTTTGTGATTTTCGATAAAGGATACTAAAGCAAAACTGGAAGGTAAATTAACAAGACTAAAAAGCAAAGGTAAAAGATAGCGTGCAACTCCCCTATCTTGAAGAGTGGAGTCCCCGGCAACGGCGCCAGAAAACTTTGCTTGATGGCTTCTCGCCCCTCGTTGGTTACCCCAAGTGGAAGCTTTGAGATGCAGTGTAGCGGTAGTTTTCCCTTGGCAAAGATACCAAGGATCGAATTCCCCTGAGACTCCAAGGTTCAACAAGAAGGTGTCAACTGCTAATGGCGCCAGATACTTAGCAATCAACTGGACCTGCACACAGATACAAATAACTTTGCTCCCAACGAGTACAGAGAGGTTGTCAATCCCTCCGGCCTTGTCGTTTACAAAGGATCAAACGCAAGAGATAATAGTGATAGGTATTGCTGCAACTAGTAAGTAAAAACAGAAAGTAAATAGCGGATGTGATTAGTGATGGTAATATGGACCGGGGTCCCATGATGTTCACTAGTGATGTCTCTCTCCCAAAAGACGATAAAACAACTATGTGAGGTAAACGAATTACAGCTGGGCAATTGACAGAATTATGTGCGCAAACCAATGCTAACTATGCTGCAAGAAAGGTTGAGGCTCAAAAGCATGGGCGGTTCGCCAAGGTAAGTAGACCGAAATCCATCTGCATCTACTACTAATCATCCACCTTGAGATATCTATCCAGAACATCTCGCTGGTATTAAGTTGCGAGTCCCACCCATAGTGTAAACTCAAAGCAACAAACAACTGCATTAAAAGAACTTTGCGTAAAGTAAACAATCCTTGCACCCGCGAGTACAAGCACCATTGTTTTCCCCCTTGTGGCAACAACACATCCCCTAGACTCATGTTTCTGTCACTCAAACTAGTCATCGAGGGGCATGAACCCACAATCAAGCATAACGTTCCCTCTTGGAGTTACTACCTACTACTTGGCCAAAGCAATAAACAGCAACGGAGAACATGCAAGAATTACTCAAGAACATAAATATAAAAGAGGTAAACCAAATATATTACTCACACACAATCTGAACATAATCTCATAATCCATCGGATCCCAGCAAACTCAACATAGCAACAGCATAAGGATTACATATGTGCCTCGATCATGTAGGGCAGCTCACGAGGTCTAATTAGTGAAGCACAAAGAGGGGAGGAGAACATCACATAGCTACTGGTCATGGACCCATGGTCCAAGGGAGACTACTCACAACTCATCCGGGAGGCGTCCATGGTGGTGGAGAGGCTCCCGGTGGTGGTTCTCCCCTCCGGCAGGGTGCCGGGAAGAGTTCTCCTGGTGCTCCCGATCTTGGAAGCGCGGCGGCGGCGGAACAGAGATGAGATCGCGAAAAAGGGTTCTGTCCTCGAGGGTTTCGGGACGCGGTGTAAATATATGCCAAAGGGGGGCATCAGTGGAGGCCTGGGGGGCCCAGGCGCCCCCCCGACGCGGCCAGGAGGGGGGCCGCGCCACCAGGGCGCCTGGAGCCCTGGTGGCCCCCCTCCGGCCCTACTTCGGCCGTGTGGAAGCTTCCGGAACGCTGCTTTTTTATATAATTTTTCCGGGATTTTTCTGGCAGTTTACGTAATGGGAAAACCTGAAATACAAAAATAGCATAAAACAGAAACTGGCACTGGGGTGCACTGAGTTAATAGGTTAGTCCAAATATGATCAAAAGTGTAGGGAAGTGTATAAATATCATAGCAATATCACTCAAAAGAGGCATGGAGCAAGCAGAAATTATGGATACGTTTTGGACGTATCAGAAGTCCACTTATGGAGGGTGCCAATTCCTTGGTTGCTCTTTGGTGAGTTGGTCTTCTCAGAAGCAAAGTTGTGTGTCTCTCTCATCCACCGAAGCGAAATATGTGGCAGCCAGTAGCTGTTGTGCACAACTTCTATGGATGAGGCAAATTTTAAAGGATTACGGTGTCACTTGTGACAAAGTGCCTCTTTGGTGTGACAATGAAAGTGCCATCAAGATTTCTCTCAACCCAATGCAACACTTCAAGAGGAAGCATATTGAGATTCGGTATCATTTCATTCGAGATCATATTCGGCGAGGATAAATTGATCTTAATTATGTCAACACTCATGACAACCTTTCAAATATCTTCACGAAGCCTTTGGATGAAGCAAGATTTCACGAGTTAAGGCATGAGCTAAATATCATATATTTGAGCAAGGTGGATTGAAGTTGTGCACACCTCCCATACACACCATGGTATCTTCTTTAGATGTAGGCATGGAAATAGGGGGAGTGGTGTTCTCTCAATGAACCTTCCCTCCCCCCATTATGCATAAATCGATCATATCTTTCACATTCACCATCATTGTTGGTATATGTGCTTCAAAGATGAGTAGTGGTCATGGGCCCAAGGTTAAAATATTCGCGATGCCATACCACTTCACTCAAACATAGGTGGCTCCGGCCACCGCCCTTGTGCTAGGGGGCTTTTATTTGCTTTGTGTTCTCTTTTGCCTAGCTCCCTTGGTTCTCCTAGATGTGTGAATTCTCTTAAGAGTGGTTTTTCTTGTTTGCTTCGTGCACTCTTGGGAGTCTTCTTCATCATATTACAGTGACTTACTTCCATCCTAAGCCTTCTCATCCCAAGCCATCTATTCTATTATACACAAGTTTGATATCCTTTGTGCTTGGGCTGCTGCAAGCTGGCGGTAAAACCGGTGGTCGGAGAGGTTCTACCGGTCTCCCACCATGTTGTGAAGTCCCAGTGGTACTTCAGGTTCTGCACGAGCGGTTCTACCACTCCTGCCTATAGAGTACCTCTGGACGGTACTACCGGTGTTTGTAAGCGGTACTACCGCTACTTCTGGAGCGGAAGTACCGCTCGCAAACACCGGATAGCTACAGGACCGGTACTATCGCTCCTTGGAGCGGTACTACCGGCTGACATCTGGGGCTTATATAAGGGGTGCGGGCTGAAGGGGTTTTCTTTTTCCTTCGCGCTCGCCCCTTCTGTAATCCCTAGCCGCCGGTTGCTCCGTCCATCGCCCCGGAGCGCCCTCAGGCCCTCTGGATCTGTCGGCTCTTCATCGGACCCGCTCCGTTGTGATCGCCTCCTCTTCGATCTACTCCCATGGATACCGGTAATGCCATGTTTTCTTCTTGTTCTTAGGGTTTCTCTTGTTGAACCCCTCCCTAGGGCATTGCTTGTACTCCCACATTTTTGGCTAAATGTTTGGTGGAGAGATCCATATAGCTTCCTCCTATTTCCTGTGCGTAAGTAGAAGTAGGAATATTTCCTTTAGATTCGAGATAGGGCGGTTCCCGTTCTTCCATCGGCAGATCCGCTCTCAGCGGTACTACCGCTCCTTGCGAGCGGTACTACCGCTCAGGCGGTTCTACCGGTGGAACAACCGGAACAATCGGCTTCTCTGAACCTACATGCACTATTTTTCCTTCTACTCACATACATGAGATATATTCCTCTGATCTTGTGTTCATTCTTCTCATCTTTGCTAGGGTTTCTGTGTGCTCTTGTGTGCGTCTGCAGGTGGGTCTAGTTCTCGTGCCGCTCGGAAGTCTCAGAACACCAAGAAGAGGGCCCGTAGGGGCAAACCGTCATATGACAATGAGGATTCTCATGAGGTGGTGGTTCCCACCAAGGCCACTTGTTGGGAGAAGTCTGCTGCTGCCAAGCAACGTGTTGCGCTGCCAATGCTCAAATGGAAGGTGCATGACTAGCAAAGGTTCCGCTTCCAAGATCCCTACTCTGCTGCACCGAATCCGCGTTGGAACAACCCTTAGTTCCGGAATGAGTTACAAGTGAGGATTGTGTCAGAAATCTTTGAGCATCACAAGAATAAGTTTACCCGGATGTGGTCTATTGACATCGATCATTGGAGGAACAACCTTGATTACTTTGGAGAAGCTCTGGAAATTTGTGAGGAGTTTGATTTGATCAAGCTCATGACCTTAAATTGTGACTTCGATGTACACCTTGTCCATCAGTTCTATGCTATAGTCCACTTCGGCACTGATGAGGAGCGCACCCTCTCCTTCATGTGCCGTGATGAGTTCTTTCATGTTCCATGGAGAGCTTTCTGCAATGCTCTTGGCTATGATGACACCGGGGTGGAGGGTCAAGGTGGCATCCGTCCTCACGACCGTGCTCACCCCATGGACAAGGTGAGGCTTGCCCCTCTGTATATCCCTGGACATGGGATTGTGGGAAAGCCCAATGATCTTCTGCCTGTCTATGACATCTTGCATCGTGTGTTCCGTTGTGTGCCGCTTCCCAAGGTTGGGAATCAAGATGATATCTATGGCTATCTGGTAGACTTGCTTGTGGCCATGAAGACCAAGAGGGGATCCGGTGCCACGTTTGATGTCTCCAAGTGGTTGTGGGAGAAGATGTATAATATGGTGTTGTACCGCAAGGTACCGATCAATGCTCCTTTTGTGATGCAATTTCTGAACATTATTTGGGCCGTCCGTAGGCTAGGAGAGCCTCTCACCACCCCTGCCAACCTCACGGAGCACGAGGTTAAGGAGCTAAGGATGAAGAAGCACAAGACTCCTTGCTTTGCTTTAGGGAATGAGGAGGACGTGTTTGCTACCTCGGATGATGAGGACTTTGAGCTAGAGTCTGGAGCCCAGCCCACGTGGGTGGAGAAGCTGACTTCCAAGCTCAAGAAGACCTTTTGCCTTCAGTCTCATATTCAGAAAAAGCTCTACAAGGCCCATGTTGCTGAGAAGATGGCGCATTGCAGGCAGATTCAATTGATGAGGCACCACAATGTGCCAGATGTGAAGAGTGGCTCTGAGAAGTGCATCACCCCTAAGGATACTTGGTGTTTGGAGAACTGCCAGTGGTCTGATGAAGCGCCGACTTCCTCTTCTGCCCGTGTTGCTGAGGTGGCTACTGCGATGTCTGAGGAGTCTGAGGAGGCTCATGATGTTGATGACGATGCTTCTGATAGCTCTGCGGCTACTGGCGAGGAGGTTTACTGAGCCCCAGGGCGCTATCTTCGCTCTTTTCCTTTTTGGTGTCCTGTTGCCAAAGGGGGAGAGAGCTCTGTTAGGTCACGGGAGTTGCATGGGTGGTTTATCTGTAGTTGCTTTTTCTAGTGTTTGCTAGTGTCTTGTGAACTTATCCTCTATGTTGAGTTCTCATGCATGGTGTAAGACATGTGACCCTTATCTATTTATCTATGCACTCTTATCTATTAGTATCATTATTCTTGTCTCTACTACTTTGTTGTCTTACTTTCTCCGGTGGGTCTATAAAATCAAGGGGGAGCATTGATCCTAGTGTGCGCACTTAGCATTCCAAAAGCAAACTCTATTAGTGCTCACACTCTGGGGGAGCCCCTTTCTTCATTTTCTAGAACTCCCGGGCGTCTCATGGGGTTGTCATCATCCACCAAAAAGGGGGAGATTGTTAGGGCATCTTCAGCCTTAGGGTTTTGGTGATGATGACAACACACGTTTGTTCTAATCGTGCGCAATAGTTTTCTCAGGTACACACTGTGGGGCGCAAGACGGTTAGGTTTTCCCTCTATGCGGAAAAGATCGAAGACGGAGTTTCCGACGTTTTTATTCCTATGGTCGTAGGATACACGTACTATTAAGAGGGGATCCGCATTGGAAGGTATTAGGTGAATCACTTCACATATACATTCTATGCACCCACCATATACCCTCTGTTCGAGGAGAGAGGTTCCCCGTCCTCTGTTCTGAGCAGTTCTGGCCATGGCGGTAGTATCGCTAGCTTTAGCAGTTGTACCACTGGCCGGTAGTTCCGGTCCTACTACCGCACCAAGTACCGGTCAAGGGTGATTTCCTTCTATACCGGGAACGGTGGTAGACTTCTAGTGGTGGTGGCACGGTAGTTATGGTTTGTCTTGACAAACCAGTACTACCGGTGCTCGGGGCGGTAGTACCGCCTCGGACCCCACCACGCAGGGACTACTGGCCCATCGGTAGTTCCAGCCCAACCACCGTTCCAACTACCGGCCTGAGGGTTTTACCTTCTGTATATGGCCCGGTAGTTGAGCGGTGGTTGCGCGGAAGTTCCGGTTTATCCCGATAAACCGGTACTACCGGGTGCGCCACCCGAAGTACCGCCCTGGTACCCTAGCAGGGGTTTCCCGCATGCACTGGTTGTACCGGTGTCTTTTGCGGAAGTACCGCTGCTATGCTTTTCTGCACATAACGGTTGGATCCGAGCGGGGGGTTATATAAGGAAGTGATTCTCCTTCCTCCCACCTACCTCTTGCCACTCTCTCTCCTCCATTACTGCCATTAAAGCTCTCTTGCCCGATCTCTTTTCCTCTAGCCACTCAAACTCATTGATTTGCTAGGGATTGAAGGAGGAGACCTAGATCTAGACTTCCACCAAAGGATATTTGATTCCCCCATACTTTCTTGTGTGGATTTTGTTACTCTTGGGTGTTTGAGCACTCTAGACGGTTGAGGTCACCTCGGAGCCACATTCCATTGTGGTGAAGCTCCGTGGTTTCGTTGGGAGCCTCCAATTAAGTTGTGGAGAGAGTCCCAACCTTGTTTGTAAAGGTCCAGTTGCCGCCTTCAAGGGCACTAATAGTGGAATAATGGCATCTCGCATTGTGTGAGGGCGTGAGGGGAATACGGTGGCCCTAGTGGCTTCTTGGCAAGCATTGTGCCTCCACACCGCTCTAACGAAGACATACTTCCTCTCAAAGGGAAGGAACTTCGGTAACACATCCTCGTCTTCACTGGCTCCACTTTTGGTTATCTCTCACCTTTACTTGTGCAAGCTTCTTTGTGTTAGTATCTTGTGCTTGCTTGTGTGTTTATTATTGTTGCATCATATAGGTTGCTCACCTAGCTGCATATCTAGACAACCTATATTGTTGCTAAGTTTAAATTGGTTAAGAAATGCTAAAAAATGTTAGTTGCCTATTCACCCCCCTCTAGTCAACCATATCGATCCTTTCACCAAGCCTATCAGAACCCTCCTCCTTAACCAGTGTTTCGTACCATCCAAAAAAATTCTACATGTTGTTTACCATTTGTTTAAAAATATTGAAACATGTATTTGAGAAAAATGTTCATCATGTATTTGAGAAATGTTCAATGTGTATAAAAATATGTTATGCGTGTCTACAAAAAATTTGCAACGTGTATCGACAAAATTTGACATGTATTTGGAAAAATAAAAATAAATAGAAAAGAAAAAGGAAATAAAAATAGAAAGAGAAAAAGTAAAACCTGAAGAAAATCAATAAAAAAGACATAAAGACAAAAGAAAACCCGACACAGAATGTTCTAAAACCATTCTGAAATAGTTCATATAACCTTCCCAAAACAGCTCGAGGGAATAGCGCTGAGCTGGCCTGTTTAGTGGAGCGTCAGAGGCCAGGCGAGGCTACATCTAATAATGAGCAAGATGTCACCCTGGCTGTGCAGTGCCAGCCGAACATCGACCTTTTCACCCAGGGACACGCTCGTCTGGCCCATTACCTTTGTTCTAGACGGGGTTTCTGGAGTTTATCTCTCTCGGATTTTTTTGGTTTTTGTTGCTTTTCTTCGGTATTCTTCTAGTTTCTCCTTTTCTTTCTGTTTTCCTTTGGTTTTGTAGTATTATTATTTTTCCTATTTCCCTTTAATTTCGTAGATATAAATATTATGTATACATGAACATATATGATGCACAATTTCTTTAATGTATATATTTTTCTTTTAAATCCACATTTTCTTAAAAAAATGTCAATGTGTTTAATACATGAATACTTCCTCCGTAAACTAATTGAAGAGCTTTTAGATCACTATTAGTGATCTAAAAGCTCTTATATTAGTTTACAGAGGGAGTATTTATTAAACATGTGATGAACAATTTATTGCCCATATGAACATTCTTATGTGCATACATGAATATTCTTACGTACCTACATGCATGTTTTGACAACTTTTTTTATTGCATTATACAAAAAAAATATCTCAGGATTAATGACTCAAGCCAGGGTTGGCACATATAAAGAGGGCCTTACGGCGTTTACCTTACTGTTCAATGCATAACGCATCAAAATAGGAGGACTCGATAAGTGTCTCCATCCATGAAGGTGTAGCCCTTCGCTTGCCGAGTGATCCTTTCCGCGGTTGAACCGTCTCTGGGTAGACATGACATTCTACTTGAGGTAGCCCTAGATTTCTCAGATCCATGAAGACTCTTTGCATATGGTCGGGAAGTACATGGTGTTTGTCGGGCGGTGCGATCTAACCAGGGCTTCCCTCGGGGCCAAATTCGGTGTTTTGACCCTTTTTCAAAAGTTAAGCAATATTTGATCCCGGTCTTAAAAAAATCAGGATCTGACCCTTTTTCCTACCGTCATAGTGTCTGGCGGTAGGTTATAACTGCCTACAGCCACGAACCTTGACGGTAGGATTTAACCGCGCCATCATGCTTAATTAACGTGAAAAATACGCTACCGCTAGACCCCTTGACGGTAGGATGTGCGACCCTACCGCCAAAGAGTTTGGCGGTATGCATTCGACAACAGGGAATCTTCATGACCGTGTGAGCAGGAGGCTAGTAGTAGTGGTACTACTCCTCGCACTACCACCAGCTAAACTACACTGAGCAAAGATTGCATCGATGAATGTTGCATAGCCTATCGTCAAGAGCTTTGGCGGTAGGTTATTTTTTTATGTCAAACGGACGTGTGACGACGCAGTTAAGTCCTACCACAAGGGACTCCGACGGTAGGCAGCTATACCCTACCATCATTCATCCCAGCAATAGGAAAAGGGTCAGATCCCGAATTTATTTGAGACCAGGGTCAAGTCTTGCTTGACTTTCGCAAAAGGGTCAAAACATTAAATTTGGCCATCCCTCTGCGGGTATCCATGCAGTGGACCTCAGCTAGTCGCCTTCACCAGCCAGAGGGAATCCATTCACCCTGTTTGGGGATTCATGTGTGCAGGAGAGTGCTCCTTTCGGAAAAGGCTCCGCCCTAGTCACCGGCATTCGGGTTGCCTCAGACCTCAGGGATCTTAGGGGTGTGTGATAAATCCCGGTGAACGCGGCACGCTCATCGAGTGGTGCCTGCAAGTTGAGTGTGCCGCATGAAGCTTCACCGAGGCAACCTCACCGGAGTGATTCACAAACCTTGTCGCTCAAATGATGTATGTAGGAAAAAGGCTACTCCTCGTCAAAGTTGTACTAAGCTGCCACAAGTAAGCTCTCCTTTGGTTCATAGGATAGGAAATATCATAGGAATAGGAAAGTTGTAGGAACCGAGATGTCATGTATCTCATATTCTATGAGTAGGAACAGGAAGAGAGAAATCAAGCTAATAGCAACTGAATACATCCCTCACTGTTATACACGGAAATGGAGCCCAGTGAAAAAAGGGGATCGCCCCCGCGTCGCTCCTAGGAGGGGCGAATCGGGCGGATCCTATGAGCGCGCCGCTGCCCCTCCCTCCTCTGGTATAAGGCCGCGAGGCTGACAACGGTAGTGGGTCCTCATCCTCCTCGCGTGACCGATGGCGGCGGGGCCCCCATCCCTCTCGCATTGCGGGATCTCCGACTAGAGCTCCATCGTGGCCCTGGACGGCATGGTTCTGACGACAAAGATGGGTGAGGGAGTCCTATATTCAGGGGTCCTCAGGCATCCGGGTCGATGAAGCTGGGCTGTATTAGTGGGCCGCGAGAAGAAGAAGCAGAAGACTCTCCCCCATATTCAGTCAGGACTCCTATGTACATAGAAGGGCAAGCGTAGAGTCCGGATGTGTCAATTACTTCTTCCCCAAGTCACCCTTGTAACCATAGGTCCCCTCTGGCGTGTATATAAGCCGGGGGGTTTAGTCTGTAAGGGGGATGGTCAACATCACAATACCTTCATAGGGTAGGCTTTAGGGTTTAGCCATTATGATCTCGAGGTAGATCAACTCTTGTATTCATATTCATCCATATTAATATAGTAGGAAGTAGGGTATTACCTCGATCGAGAGGGCCTGAACCTGGGTAAACATCGTGTCCCCAGCCTCCTGTGACCATCGATCCTCTAAACACATAGCTTGGGCCCCCCTACTTGAGATCTGCCGGTTTTGACACCGACAATGGTGCTTTCATTGAGAGCTCCGCTGTGCGCTCGCAATGAGCGTTCGATGGCTCGTCTCGTCATCAGCAACGGGATCACCTCGGAAACAACTTGGCCATTGACCAGGTTCTCCAGCTCGGCGGATTCGTTGCATGCGCCCGCATGGCCTCAGGGCCGGCCGCACTCCCTGCGGTCATCGAGCACCACCCCTATGTTGATTCCGGCCACTTCGATGACGCGACCTCGGCAGATCTCTCGCCCTGGGGCTTTCATCACCAGGAGATCATACCGGACTTAAATCCGTTCATGATGAGATTGATCCCTTCCTGATCACTCATCTAGTGGCAGCAGTCGAGGACGGAGTCGAAGAGACTCCTATCGAGATGGAGACCGTCACAGTTCGGATCTCCGAACCCATTGAGCCGAACAAGCCCCTGTCGGGAGGCACTTTATGTTCTTTGAGCTCTGGGACTGACGCCGGGCCCATGGAACGAACAAATCATGTCGAACCCGGACCGCCCGTATCGAAGGTTGTCAAAACCCCGAATACCACCTTGGGTCGGGACTTAAAATTAAAAACACCCACCCACCCTGGAATAAGCTCTCCAAGTAAATCCGGATTTCCGGACATAGATGATCTCGCGAACATACAACAGCAGCCTGAGGAAATGGTCAACCACTTTTGGGCCAGATTCCTGCTTGTTAAAAACAAGATCAGGGACTATTGCGACGACGAGGCGGTCTCTCTACTTTACCGCAACTGCACGGACAAGGGAGTCTTGAACGCCCTCAACCGACGTCGTGTTCTGAGTTTCATAGAACTGTCGCATTTAGTACAAAAGTACTGCGCAATGTAAAACACATGGAAAGCCCAGAATACACCTCTCGAGCAGTCCAGACAGTACTTTATTAAGGCTAAACAGACATACCCTAGCAGGTCATCCGATAATATGCCTATTGGCAAGAAGAACAAACCCTTTTTAAGGCACAGGTCCGTACTAGACGAACTGCTCAATAAACCTTGCCAAATACATGCAACCCCGGAAAATGTCCCAAACCATTGCCTTAGAGCGTGTTGAGTACTCCGGCAGGTAGCAAAGAGCAGTGTTTTAATACTTGCCACCGTCGTATCAAGGGAGAAAGACATCGGTGTCTTCACTATCTTCGAGATGTTCTCCTCAAATAACCGCCGCAAGAGAGCGAATCGCGAACTTGCCGAGGTCTACCAAATCAGCTCTGCAAGCCCATGGAGCGACACAGCAATTAATTTTTCTGCCGAAGACGCACCTCAAGTTCGGCCGATCCGAGCATCAGTAGCTCTTGTACTAGATCCAATAGTGGACGGCTTCTGCCTCACTAAGGTACTTATGGACGGAGGAAGCGGACTGAACCTCATATATGAGGAAACGCTTGCAAAAATGCAGGTCGGAAAATCCTGTATTGAGCACACCAACACAACCTTTAGAGGAATTATACCCAGCCGCGAAGCTCGGTGTTCGGGGAGCATTAAGCTCGATGTAGTATTCGGTACATCAGATAACTACAGGTCGGAGGAACTGCTCTTCCACATTGTTCCCTTTCACAGCGGATACCACGCCCTTCTAGGACGGGACGCTTTCTCACGCTTTGAAGCTATACCCCATGACGGGTACATGAAGCTTAAAATGCCAGGTCCCAATGGAGTGATCAGATTAACAAGTGATCCGGATAGAGCACTCCGCGCCGAGAACAAGACGGCATCCTTAGCCTTAGAGGCATTATCCGAAGCCCTCGCGGCCGAAGAATTAACTACCCTATGATCGAAGGTGGATAAGGACGATGTAATCCTTGCTAAAAGATCGAAGTCTACCTCCTTCAAGCCACCAGATGAAATCATCAAATTCCAAGTGCACCCAACGGACCCTAATAAAACATCGTCTATCGGGGCACAGCTGGATCCGGTGGTAGACAGCGCGTTACGCGCCTTCCTTCAGGAAAATTGGGATATTTGCTGGCACCCTTCAGATATGCCGGGAATTCCACGCAGGTTGGCTGAACACAGCCTCAATATTATCAAAGGGTTCAAACCAGTCAAGCAGTCACTGCGACGGTTTTTTGAACCCAAAATACAAGCAATGGGAGAAGAGCTAGCCAAGCTATTGGAAGCCGGATTAATCAGAGAAATTAAACACCCGGATTGGCTAGCCAGCCTAGTCATGGTACCGAAGAAGGATAAATCCCGGCGCCTTTGCGTCGACTTCAAAGACCTAAATAAGGCCTGTCACAAGGATCCCTTTCCTTTGCCCCGCATTGATCAAATTATCGATGCAACGGCCAGACACGACTCGTTGTGCTTCCTTGATGCTTACTCTGGATACCATCAGATTAAAATGAAGGAATCTGACCAGGCCACAACGGCATTTATCACCCCGTACGGTCCTTTTTGTTTCAACACTATGCCCTTTGGGCTTAAAAACGCTGGCGCCACATATCAACACATGATTCAAACATGCTTGGATAAAAAAATTGGCAAAACAGTGGACGCATATGTTGACGATGTAGTCATTAAGAATAAACACGTCAAGACTTTGGTGGAAGATCTCCGCCTTACGTTTGCCAACCTTCGAGAATATGACATAAGGCTCAATCCGGAAAAATGTGTTTTCGGCGTTCCAGCCGGAAAACTACTAGGGTTCATCGTATCCCATAGAGGAATCGAAGCTAACCTAGCTAAAATTCAGGCCTTGTCAGAACTCAAAATACCAACCGACTTCAAACAAGTGCAAAAACTAGCAGGCTGCGTAGCGGCTTTAAGCCGCTTCATCTCCAGGTTGGATGAAAAAGCATTGCCACTTTATAAATTGCTACGATGCACTGAGAATTTCGAATGGATGGATGCGGCCACATCGGGACTGGAAGAAATAAAAACTCTACTAGCGAGCAACCCAATCCTAGCCGCCCTCGGAGTTGGCGAACCACTGTCGTTGTATATATCAGCCACTCACCAGGTGGAGAGTGTCGTGCTCGTCGTCGAACGAGCCGAAGAGGGACATAAATTCCCCATTCAAAAACCCGTATACTATGTATCCGAGGTTCTGACACAATGCAAGTCACGGTACCCCTACTATCAGAAAATTGCCTATGCGGTCTTCATGTCATCTCAGAAACTTCGACACTACTTTCAAGACTGTTCGATCACAGTGGCGTCCGAGGTACCACTAAACGACATTATTAACAATGAAGAGGCCACTGGACGCATAGCCAAATGGGCCATTGATACATCTCCAACGTATCTATAATTTTTGATTGTTCCATGCTATTATATTATCCTTCTAGGATGTTTTATGGGCTTTTATATACACTTTTATATGATTTTTGGGACTAACTTATTAACCCAGAGCCCAGTGCCAGTTTCTGTTTTTCTCTTGTTTTAGAGTATCGCAGAAAAGGAATATCAAACGGAGCCCAATTGACCTGAAACTCAACAGGGGATATTTTTGGACCAGAAGAAGCCCAGGAAGTGCCGGAGGGGGACCAAAAGGTTCCCGGGCTGCCCACGAGGGTAGGGGCGCGCCCCCCTGCCTCGTGGACAGCCTGGAGGTCCCCTTTACTTGCCCCCGACTCCAACACCTCCTATATATACAGAAACCTCCGGAAAATAACCTAGATCAGGAGTTCCGCCGTCGAAAGCCTCTGTTGCCACCGAAAACCAATCTAGAACTATTCCGGCACCCTGCCGGAGGGGGGAATCCCTCTCCGATGGCCCTCTTCATCATCCCGGCGCTCTCCATGACGAGCAGGGAGTAGTTCACCCTCAGGGCTGAGGGTATGTACCAGTTGCTATGTGTTTGATCTATCTCTCTCGTGTTCTTGAGATGGCACGATCTTGATGTATTGCGAGCTTTGCTATTATAGTTGGATCTTATGATGTTTCTCCCCCTCTACTCTCCTGCAATGGATTGAGTCTTCCCTTTGAAGTTATCTTATCGGAGTGAGTCTTTAAGGATTTGAGAACACTTGATGTATGTCTTGCATGTGCTTATCTGTGGTGACAATGGGATATCACGTGATCTACTTGATGTATGTTTTGGTGATCAACTTGTAGGTTCTTGTGAACTTATGCATAGGGGTTGGCACACGTGTTCGTCTTGAATCTCTGGTAGAAACTTTGGGGCACTATTTGCAGTACGTTGTGTTGGTTGAATAGATGAATCTGAGATTGTGTGATGCATATCGTATAATCATGCCCTCGGATACTTGAGGTGATAATGGAGTATCTAGGTGACATTAGGGTTTTGGTTGATTTGTATCTTAAGGTGTTATTTTAGTACGAACTCTATGATAGATCGAATGGAAAGAACAGCTTCGTGTTATTTTACTACGGACTCTTGAATAGATCGATCAGAAAGAATAACTTTGAGGTGGTTTCGTACCCTACAATAATCTCTTCGTTTCTTCTTCGCTATTAGTGACTTTGGAGTGACTCTTTGTTGCATGTTGAGGGATAGTTATATGATCCAGTTATGTTATTATTGTTGAGAGAACTTGCCCTAGTGAAAGTATGAACCCTAGGCCTTGTTTCCTAGCATTGCAATACCATTTACGCTCACTTTTATCTTTAGTTACCTTGATGTTTTTATATTTTAAGATTACAAAAACCTATATCTACCATCCGTATTACACTTGTATCACCATCTCTTCGCCGAACTAGTGCACCTATACAATTTGCCATTGTATTGGGTGTGTTGGGGACACAAGAGACTCTTTGTTATTTGGTTGCAGGGTTGTTTGAGAGAGACCATCTTCATCCTACGCCTCCCACGGATTGATAAACCTTAGGTCATCCACTTGAGGGAAATTTGCTACTGTCCTACAAACCTCTGCACTTGGAGGCCGAACAACGTCTACAAGAAGAGGGTTGCATAGTAGACATCAAGCTCTTTTCTGGCGCCGTTGCCGGGGAGGTGAGTGCTTGAAGGTATATCTTTAGATCTTGCAATTGAATCTTTTAGATTCTTGTTTTATCACTAGTTTAGTTTATAAAAGAAAACTAAAAAAAATGGAATTAAGGTTGCCTCATATGCTTCATCTTTTTAATATCTTTCGTGAAAATGATGGGAAGGAAAATTGCGTTGAAGTACTAGAAGAGGAATTACATAGAATGCTTGGCAGTGAAAACTTGAATGATGAGCATGATTGCAATTTTGTTAGTGTGAATTCTTCAAATATCCACAGTACTAATGATGATTGCACTAGTCATGATGAAAATATCTCTTATAAGCATGTCGAATTTTGTGGAGTGTATAGAGTTTGCAAGTACGTACCAAATAGGGAAGATAGATTTTGCAAGAGACATATTTAGAAACTAAATGGTTGCAAGAAAGGCTAGATGATTGTGCTGAAAATTTAAAATTTCTTTGCCATCCTTGTGAACTTTGCAATGAACGTGATCATTTAAATATCCAATGCAAATTGTTTCATGATTGTATCGTGTCCAAAAATTGTGATGACTTGATTTCCCTTGCGCATCATAATGAACTTAGTTTGCTTGTGGGTTATGAAGAAATGAAACATTTAACTAAGGATCTTCTAGAATTTGTCCTTGATAAAGTTCCTAAATTTGATCTAGAGGAAATTTATATGTATTGTGCCGTGAATTGCATTGAAAATCTCTATATTGCCAATTACTTAAAGACAAGAAAACAAATAGAAGATGAAGATAATACTAATGAAAGGGAAGAGATTTCCCAATATCCTCCTATTCTTTCTTATGATGAATCAGGTAACGAGGAGGAGCCTTCTATTCAACCAATCTTATTAATAAGGATCTCCAAAACGAGGATTAAACCCATACATGATGTGAAGAAGAAAAAGAAAAGATGGAGAAGCAAAGATAAAAAGGTATCCCTCCCAAATGATGTTGTTCCTACTACTCATTGTGATGATGATAATTGCTATACTATCGGTGCTATCCATACTATTGATGATGAGAGTGATTATGCTTAGGATATGAAAAGGCCCAAGCTTGGGGAAGCTATGTTCGATGAGGATGATATTTTTAGTCCCCCAAGTTTTGGTGAGCAAATTTATTATGATGAAAGCATGCCTCCTACTTATGATGATTATTGTGATGACACTTATGCTATAAAAAGTAGTGATGATTATATTTATAAAACTTATCATGATTATGATTACCCTTTTTCTGAACATTACTCTTTTAATGTGGAAACAATTTATAGTATTCATGTTTCTTATGATACTCCCACTATTCCGAATGAGAAGAATTTTGCTTATATGGAGACTAATAAAATTTATATGCTTGGGGATCATGACGAGAATGCTTTATGTGATAGTTATATTGTTGAATTCATTCATGATGCTACTGAAAATTATTATGAGAGAGGATCATATGCTTGTAGGAATGGAAATAATATCAAGTTTCCTCTCTATGTGCTTGAAGTTTTGCAGCTATGCTTGTTTTGCTTTCCTATGCTAGTTGATTATTGTTCCCCTAAGTTGTTTTCTCACAAAATCCCTATGCATAGGAAGTGGGTTAGACTTAAATGTGCTAGTCATATTCTTCATGATGCTCCCTTTATGTTTCAATTCTTATCTTTTATGCGAGCATCATTGAAATCATTGTGCCTAGCTAGGGGCGTTAAACGATAGCGCTTGTTGGGAGGCAACCCAATTTTATTTTCTTTATTTTTGATTCAGTTTAGGAATAAATATTGCATCTAGATTCTGTTTAGATGTGGTTGTGTGTTTTAATTAGTGTTTGTGCCAAGTAGAACCTTTGGGGAGACTTGTGTGAAGTTTATGTGATCATGCTGTAAAAAACATAAACTTTAGCGCTCGTGAGATTAGCTACCCTTTTTTTTACTGGAGAGTGCTTTTTAGTTGATTCTTTTTGCAGATGATTAATAGACAAATTCCTCAGGTATAAAAATTTATTTCAGAATTTTTAGAGTTACAGAAGTATTCGAAAGTTACATATTTCTACAGACTGTTCTATTTTTGACAGATTCTGTTTTCTATGTGTTGTTTGCTTATTTTGATGAATCTATGAGTAGTATCGGAGGGTATGAACCATAGAGAAGTTGTAATACAGAAGATATTACACCAATATGAATTTAGAATGAGTTCACAATAGTACCTAAGTGGTGGTTTTATTTTCTTATCCTAACGGAGCTTACGAGTTTTTTTGTTGAGTTTTGTGTTGTGAAGTTTTCAAGTTTTGGGTAAAGATTCGATGGACTATAGAATAAGGAGTGGCAAGAGCCTAAGCTTGGGGATTACCAAGGCACCCCAAGGTAATATTCAAGTACAATCAAGAGCCTAAGCTTGGGGATGCCCCGGGAAGGCATCCCCTCTTTCGTCTTCGTCTATCGGTAAGTTTACTTGAGACTATATTTTTATTCACCACATGATATGTGTTTTGCTTGGAGCGTCATGTATGATTTGAGTCTTTGCTTTTTAGTTTGACACAATCATCCTTTTTGGACACACCTTTTGAGAGAGATAAATATGATTTAGAATTTATTAGAATACTCTATGTGCTTCACTTATATCTTTTGAGCTAGATAGTTTTGCTCTAGTGCTTCACTTATATCTTTTAGAGCACGGTGGTGGTTTTATTTTGTAGAAATTATTGATTTCTCATGCTTCACTTATATCTATTTGAGAGTCTTTTAGAACATCATGGTAATGTGCTTTGGTTATAAAACTAGTCCTAATATGATAGGCATCCAAGATGAGTATAGTAAAAACTTTCAAAAAAGTGCATCGAATATTATGAGAAGTTTGATACTTGATGATTGTTTCGAGATATGAGGGTGGTGATATTATAGTCATGCTAGTGGAGTAATTGTGAATTTGAGAAACACTTGTGTTAAAGTTTGTGATTCCCGTAGCATGCACCTATGGTGAACTGTTATGCGATGAAGTTGGAGCATGATTTATTTATTGAGTGTCATCCTTTGTATGGAGGTCGGGATCGCGCGATGGTTAACTCCTACCAACCCATTCCCTTGGAGCATGCGTTGAATACTTTGTTTTGATAACTCGTAGATTTTTGCAATAAGTATATGAGTTCTTTATGACTAATGTTGAGTCCATGGATTATAGGCACTCTCACCCTTCCACCATTGCTAGCCTCTCTTGTACTGCACAACTTTCGCCGGTACAATACACCCACCATATAACTTCCTCAAAACTGACATCATACCTACCTATCATGGCATTTCCATAGCCATTCCGAGATATATTGCCATGCAACTTTCCACCGTGCCGTTCATATGATACGCTTCATCATTATCATTCACATAGAGTCATATTTTGTTCTAGCTTCGAGTTGTAATCTTTGAGTTGTAAAGTAAATAAAAGTGTGATGATCTTCATTATTAGAGCATTGTCCCGTGTGAGGAAACAAAAAAACAAAAAGAGAGAGAGAGAGAGAAAGGCCAAAAAAAAGAGATGGCCCCAAAAAAAGAGAGGGGGGCTAAAAGAAAAAAACCCTAAAAAAAGGTAAAGAAGGGACAATGGTACTATCCTTTTCCACACTTGTGCTTCAAAGTAGCACCATAATCTTCATGATAGAGAGTCTCTTGTTTTGTCACTTTCATATACTAGTGGAAATTTTCATTATAGAACTTGGCTTGTATATTCCAACGATGGGCTTCCTCAAAATGCCCTAGGTCTTCATGAGCAGGCAAGTTGGATGCACACCCACTTAGCTTCTTTTGTTGAGCTTTCATACATTTATAGCTCTAGTGCATCCGTTGCATGGCAATTCCTACTCACTCACATTGATATCTATTGATGGGCATCTCCATAGCCCATTGATACGCCTAGTTGATGTGAGACTATCTTTCTCTTTTCTCTTCTCCACAACCACCACTCCATTCCACCTATAGTGCTATATCCATGGCTCACGCTCATGTATTGCGGGAAAGTTGAAAGGTTTGAAAAAAATTGAAGTTTCTGAAACCGGGGTTGTGCATGATTTAAATATTTTGTGTGCTGAAGATAGAGCATAGCTAGATTATATGATTTTGTAGGGATAACTTTCTTTGGCCATGTTATTTTGAGAAGACATGATTGCTTTATTAGTATGCTTGAATTATTATTATTCTTATGTCAATATAGACTTTTGTCTTGAATCTTTGGGATCTGAACATTCATGCCACAATAAAAAGAATTGTATTGTAGCATTCCACATCAAAAATTATGTTTTTATCACTTACCTACTCGAGGACGAGCAGGAATTAAGCTTGGGGATGCTTGATACGTCTCCAACGTATCTATAATTTTTGATTGTTCCATGCTATTATATTATCCTTCTAGGATGTTTTATGTGCTTTTATATACAATTTTATATGATTTTTGGGACTAACTTATTAACCCAGAGCCCAGTGCCAGTTTCTGTTTTTCTCTTGTTCTAGAGTATTGCAGAAAAGGAATATCAAACGGAGCCCAATTGACCTGAAACTCAACGGAGGATATTTTGGGACCAGAAGAAGCCCAGGAAGTGCCGGATGGGGACCAGAAGGTTCCCGGGCTGCCCACAAGGGTAGGGGGCGCGCCCCTGCCTCGTGGACAGCCTGGAGGTCCCCTTTACTTGCCCTCGACTCCAACACCTCCTATATATACAAAAACCTCCGGAAAATAACCTAGATCGGGATTTCTGCCGTCGAAAGCCTCTGTTGCCACCGAAAACCAATCTAGACCCGTTCTGGCACCTTGCCGGAGGGGGGAATCCCTCTCCGGTGGCCATCTTCATCATCCGGGCACTCTCCATGACGAGGAGGGAGTAGTTCACCCTCAGGCCTGAGGGTATGTACCAGTTGCTATGTGTTTGATCTATCTCTCTCGTGTTCTTGAGATGGCACGATCTTGATGTATCGCGAGCTTTGCTATTATAGTTGGATCTTATGATGTTTCTCCCCCTCTACTCTCCTGTAATGGATTGAGTCTCCCCTTTTAAGTTATCTTATCGGAGTGAGTCTTTAAGGATTTGAAAACACTTGATGCATGTCTTGCATGTGCTTATCTGTGGTGACAATGGGATATCACGTGATCTACTTGATGTATGTTTTGGTGATCAACTTGCAGGTTCTTGTGAACTTATTGTAATGCCCAGGATGGAGTTATACCTCCTACGTGTCGAGGCACGACTTAAAGGCATAAATCCATCCTAGAATGATCTCAAGTTCGGTAATCTTTGCACATCTCATGTAAAAGAGGGGATAGTAAACAGAAAATAGTTGGCTTACACTCGCCACGTCACAGAATTACAATTCAAGTCTCAAACATCATACATTAAGAACATCACAACCCTCTAAGGGCAAAATCCAAATGTCAAAGTACCAAACTTAGATAAATAAACCACACAGATCGAATCCTAGTAAGAGTCTCCACTACTGATCATCCGGGTATCGCACATAGTACCGACTACGCTCCTCGTCGTACTCCCAATCCAGCTCGGTGCCATCACCTGAATAGCTCACAGCTGGACCTGCATCTGGTGTGTGAAGTAACTGTGAGCCACAGAGGACTCAGCAATCCCGTTACCGGGTAACAAGACTATTTAAGCCTTTGGGACAAGGGGTAAGGCTGAAGAAAAGAATAAAAGTCTGCAGCAGCAACTAGCAACTAGCTTACGTGAGTGAGAGCGAGAAGAGAAAGCCTCGGCGAGAAGTGATCACGAAGTGATCCTAGCTACAAGCTCAACAAGCATAACCCCTCCGTGTTCAACTCCCGAATCCCTATTCGGAAATTGACAATCACGGAACACACGCTGGTAGTGTATTAGAAACATTGTGTCAAGTTTTCTACAACCGGAATTAACAAGCTCCCATCTGCCACATAACCACGGGCACGGCTTTCGAAAGTTCAAACCCTGCAGGGGTGTTCCAACTTGACCCATTACAAGCCCACGATCCGCGGAGTCGCAACTCCAAAGTGGGAAGACCCGAGTATCCTCGGAATCCCGTGCTCAAGATATACCGAGCTAAGGTAAGGCCAATCCAGCAAATCCTCCCGGCGTGCCGACACCCTGATAGTAGCCGCGCGTATCTCGTCTCAGGCCACGACCGGATGAGCAGTACGTACAGATACCGAAGATCCCAGCGAACCGGGTGGTATCCGCAAGTGGCTCTAGTTTGGACCAACACTCAAGTCGAGCACTGGCCCAGGGGGGTTGAATTAATTAAGCCTCGGGTTAATTACTCCCTCGGAAAGTTTTAGTTGTTTAGGCGAATAGTACCAATGTTGGGACTTGCTGGAAAAGACTTAGCACTTAGCGGTTTATCGAGGGGGTCCCATACACCCCAACCGTGTTAGGAACGCATAATCAAGGAACATAACACCGGTTTATACGGTTCCTAACGGCATGAGTGGAACAAATCACAAAGCAAAAGGCTTAGCCTTCCACCCTTGCCAATATATAGATGATTTCATTTTAAGAATTTTATATAGTGTGATATAACCCAACCAAACTTCAACATGAAGCAAGCATCTTCGATCTTCACCTGCAACTAGCAATGCTATAAGAAGGGCTGAGCGAAGCGTACTTAGCCAAGCAACGGTTTGCATAGGTAGGTTGGTTAAACATGGCAATTGGTTACAAGTAGGAGGCTGACAAGAAGATCATGGGCATCGAGGCAAAGCTATAGATCGAGACTACTAGCAATAGGCAAAGATAGTAATGTTATCGGGGTTCGGTCATCTTGCCTGAAGAGAAGTCGTTCGGATCGTAAGAAGGGTCCTCGTGCTCAACCTCGTTGGAAACCTCGTGCTCGTACTCGAACTCAGTCTCAGCTTCCGTCTCTAAACAAAACAATCACACCAAGCACCAATCAACAAGATGCAATGCGCACTCGAAAAAGATGAATGCATGATGGATGCACTAAGGATGCACACGGAGCACGTAAAATATCACTCAAGCAAAACACCTCAAAACATTATAACAATCTGATAAAATTAATCTACACAGAAAATCAATCAAGTTTGATATAAGATTCGCTGAAATCGGAGTTACGGGCTAAAAGTTATGCCCGAAACAAGAAATGAGCGAAAGCTGAAAATTACAGCATCATAGCAACTTCGGAGCTCAAAATAATTGAGCTACAGCATTCAAATAACATGGCAAAGGACATGAACACAAACTAGACATATACTACAACAACTAAGTCCAAAGGTGCACCCCCAACGGAGCCACGGATCAATAGCAATGATCTTGGACATATTGAACTTGACAATAAAATTCTGGCAGCATAATTTTATTGAAACTTTGGAGCAAAAGATAAACATGCTACAGCCACTCAAATGGACATGTGAGGACATGAATGGAAAGACAACGATATATACTACAAGGAACAATCAAGATCCACTCCAAAACTAACATGCTTTGTCCTAGAACATCACACGAACATGGCATCGGAACGTTACAGATTTCAGACTTAGTGAAAAAAAACACTAAGTCCTAAAAACAGCAATATCATCATGGCATATAAAAGAGCATGTTTAAGTCACCTCGAAACTAAACATGGCAAAGGGTAAGCACCTCATCAAAGTGCACATGAAGGTGATCCCGAAACACACAAGCATGCATCATTGAGGTGAACACAATGATAGCAACGAGCTCAACAAGATGGCATTTCATAACACTTGAAACAACATCACAGCCACATGGCACTTTGCAACGATGATAACAAGGCAATAATAAATCTATCATGCAACCTATCACATACAACACGTAGATCATGGCAAGACGAACACGTGGACATGTCATTTGCATCATTCGGACAAACGAGCTAAAAGATATCACATGGCAAAGGTGGCATAAAAATATCACATGGCAGCAGTTTATATCATGATGCACTCTTGCAACAGCAAAACGAGCACCTAGATGATCTCTAACATGCATGACAACAACAGATAAAACGTAGAGCAAGTCTCCACGAACGTTTGGACATATTATACGCGCGAATCGGAGCAACAGGCAAAAAGTTATGCATGTTTACAAAAGGCATCAGCACACAAAACACAGGGGACTTAGTGGAATTTGGGCTACCTCCGGGTCAACGGTCAAAGTCAACAGTGGCGGCGGGTCAAACGGGCCGGAGGCAGAGGCGGATCGGGCCGGACCCGTTAGGTCAGGGGCGGCCGATCCAGATCGGATCGGGGGATCCCTCGATTCCCACGATCGATCGACGGCGGCGGCCGACGGGAGATCCGCGGCGGCGGACGGCGGCGGCCGGCGGGAGCTCCGCGGTGGCGGACGGCGGCGGCCGGCGGGAGCTCCGCGGCGGCGGGGAGCCACCGGAGGAGGAGAACGGCGGCTCCGGTCGGGGCGGCGACGGGGGCGCCGGCCGGGGCGGCGGAAGCCCGGCCGCGGCGGCGGGGAGGCGAGGTCTCGGCGGTGGGCGGACGCCGGCGAGGCGAGGTGGCGCGGTGCGCCCGGCGGCGGCGAGGCGGGCGCCGGCGACGGGGAAGGCGAGGCGAGGCAGCGAAGGCGACGTGGGCTCGCGCGGGCCGGCCTCGGGCCCCGCGGGCCGCGGCGGTGCGGTGGATCCGGCTGCCCGGGCGGACACGTGGCACTTCGCGGTTGGTCGGGCGGCGGCGGGCGGACGCGTCCGGTCCGCTCCGGACGTGTCCGGCGGCTGGAGGAGGGAGAAGCTAGGGTTGGATCTGCAAAAATTCGGGGGTGGACACACATTTATAGGTAGAGGGAGCTAGGAGACTCCAAATGGAGTGCGGTTTTCGGCCACCGGATCAGATTTCGATGGCCTAGATTATAGAAGTGGTTAGGAGTGGATGGTGGGCTGTTGGAGGGGGTGTTTTGGGCCTCAAAGTGGAGGCACTTTGAGCCCACACAAATAACTGTTTGGGTAGCAAACGGACTCGAAACGCGACGAATTTGACAGGCGGGTTACACACACCAAAACAACAACACACGACAAGTCTCGCGCCAAACCGGTAACGTTACACGCCCAAACAACAAAGTAGACCTACGGGACGTCACGGACACGTGAGGGAGCTCCGGAACGCGAAACGGACAACGGGAAGAAGCACGTGGAACCGGATGCAACCGACAACACAAATGCAATGCGATGCACATGTCTACGTGATATGAATGAATGCCACACACTCACACAACAAAACGACGAAAACCCGAAAGACAAAGAACCCGGAATGGAAATAGATGAAGCGGGAGATATATTATATACCCAAAAGGGAAAGTATTACATCCGGGGCATTACAAACTCTCCTCTACTACAAAAAGATCTCGTCCCGAGATCTAGGACTGGAAAAAGGAAGGGTACTCGGAACGAAGATGATCTTCTCGTTCCCAGGTAGCTTCTCGGTCGGTGTGATGTGACCACTTGACTTTCAGAAATTTGATGGACTTGTTGCGGGTCTTGCGTTCGGTTTCTTCGAGAATTGCAACTGGATGCTCTCGGTAGGACAGGTCTTGTTGAAGATCAATCTCCTCAAACGGAATCATGCGCTCAGGTGCCTTGAAGCATTTGCGAAGTTGAGACACATGGAAGACATCATGAACATTGGCGAAGTTTGAAGGGAGCTCAAGTTGATAGGCTAGATCACCTCTCTTGCCAAGAATCTTGAAAGGCCCGACGTATCTAGGAGCAAGCTTTTCTTTGATACCGAATCTTTGGGTGCCTTTCATCGGAGACACACGAAGATAGACATGATCATCAATGTTGAATGCCAAATCACGATGCTTGCCGTCATAGTAGCTCTTCTGACGCGACTGAGCGGCCTTGAGATTCTCACGTATGACTTTGCACATTTCTTCGGCTTCTGAGATCAAGTCATTGCCAAGGAGTTGACGTTCGCCTGTTTCAGACCAGTTGAGAGGGGTACGGCACTTTCTGCCATAGAGAATTTCAAACGGTGCTTGCCTGCACTTGCTTGAAAGCTGTTGTTGTAAGAGAACTCGGCAAATGGAAGGCAGTCTTCCCATTTCATGCCAAAGGAGATGACACAGGCTCTTAGCATGTCTTCTAGAATCTGATTCACACGCTCGACTTGACCACTAGTCTGAGGGTGAAAAGCAGTGCTGAATCTGATCTTAGTGCCCATGGCGGACTGAAAGGAATCCCAGAACCTTGATGTGAACAAGCTTCCACGGTCTGAGGATATAACTTGAGGAATGCCATGTAGGGACACAATTCTGGAAGTGTACAGCTCTGCAAGTTGAGCTGCATTGATTGATTCCTTGACTGGCAGGAAGTGAGCGACTTTGGTAAGCTTGTCAATCACCACGAAGATAGCATCATTCCCTCGCTTGGATTTAGGAAAGCCAGTGACGAAGTCCATTTCAATGTGGTCGAACTTCCACTCGGGGATAGGAAGAGGTTGGAGAAGACCGGCTGGACGTTGATGTTCCGCTTTCACTCTTCTGCAAACATCACATTCGTTCACGAATTGGGCAATCTCCCTTTTCATGCGTGTCCACCAGTAAGACTGCTTGAGGTCTTGATACATCTTGGAACTGCCAGGATGAATGGAAAGGAGAGAATCATGAGCTTCTTCCATTATGAGCTTCCTGAGATCACCTTTGGGAACAACGAGTCTGTCCTCGAAGAACAAGGTATCTCTCTCATCAACACGGAAGTACTTGTATTTTGGAGTGCCCTTTGCAATCCCATGTTTCACTTTCTTCACCATGGTATCACTGAGCTGGGCCTCACGGACTTGATCTTCCAAGGTAGGAGCAATTTGAAGATTTGCAAGAAAACCCTGCGGAACAACTTGGAGGTTGAGTTTCCTGAATGCTTCACAAAGCTCGGGCTGGTACGGCTTGATAAGAAGACTGTTGCAATATGCCTTTCTGCTCAAAGCATCTGCAATCACATTCGCCTTGCCAGGAGTGTATTCGATGCTGGGATTATACTCTTGGATCATTTCAGCCCAACGAGTCTGACGGAGGTTCAGATGCGGCTGTGTGAAGATGTACTTCAAGCTCTTGTGATCAGTGAAGATGTCGACCTTTCTGCCCAACAACAGATGTCTCCACATAATCAGAGCATGTACCACAGCTGCTAGCTCGAGATCATGTGTGGGATAGTTCTTCTCACTTTGCTTGAGCTGACGAGAAGTGTATGCCACAATTCTCTTATCTTGCATAAGCACACCACCAAGACCTTGAAGAGAAGCATCGCAGAATACTTCATAGGGCTTGGATTCATCTGGAGGAGTCAGAACTGGAGCAGTGACAAGCTTTTCTTTGAGAGTTTTGAATGCCACTTCACACTCTGGAGACCAAAAGTATTTGACATTCTTCTGAAGCAAGTTGGAAAGAGGCTTGGCGATCTTGGAGAAGTTCTCAACAAACCTTCTGCAATAGCTGGCAAGACCCAGAAAGCTGCGGAGCTGCTTGACGTTCTGAGGAGCTTCCCAGTTGACAATTGCTTCAACTTTCTCGGGATTAACCGCAATGCCGTCAGCTGAGATGATGTGGCCCAGGTACAAAACCTTATCGAGCCAAAACTCGCACTTTGAGAACTTGGCATAGAATTTATGCTCTCGGAGTCGATCAAGAACCAGACGCAAGTGCTTTTCGTGATCTTCTTCATTCTTGGAAAACACCAGAATATCATCCAGATACACAAGCACGAACTCGCCAGTATAGGGGTTGAAGATGTAATGCATCATCCTTGAAAAGGTAGGAGGAGCATTGGCGAGACCGAAGGACATGACGGTATACTCGTATGAACCGTAGCTCGTTCTGAAGGCCGTCTTGGGAATGTCTTCCTCGCGAATGCGAATTTGATGATAGCCCATTCGGAGGTCAAGCTTAGAGAACACTTTAGCTCCTTTGAGCTGCTCGAAGAGTTCGTTGATGTTGGGGAGCGGATACTTGTTCTTAATCGTCTTCTTGTTCAATGGCCGGTAATCAACACAGAGACGCTCCGTGCCATCTTTCTTCTTGACAAATAAGACACCACAGCCCCACGGAGATGTACTAGGCCGGATGAGACCCATACGCTCCTGTTCATCCAACTGTTTCTTCAATTCCTTCAATTCTTCCGGAGAGAGCCTGTACGGACGCCGGCATGCAGGCTCAGTACCCGGCTCGAGTTCAATGACAAACTCCACCTGACGGTGTGGAGGCATGCCTGGAAGTTCTTCAGGAAAGACGTCTTAATATTCGTTCACCACCGGAATTTGAGATATGGCATTAATTTCGCCCTTATCATTGAGAGAGAAAAGTCTGATAGTATTATACCTGGAGGCGAAGATAATCACATCTTCATCAGAATGAGTCAACTTGACTTCCTTTTGAGCACAATCAATGTGAGCATCGTGCTGAGAAAGCCAATCCATTCCGAGGATGAGGTCGATGTCAGAATTACCAAGAACCACCGGAGAAGCCAAAAATCGATAATCACCCATGCGAATAGACACATCCGGAACATGCACCCGAGAGGTCATTTGTAAACCAGGAGAAATAATGCTCAACGGCTTCGGCATCACTTGAGTGACAAATTCATGCTTGGCAACAAAAGGTCTTGAAATGAAGGACAAAGATGCACCCGAATCAAACAATACTTTAGCAGGTATAGAGTTCACTGGAAGGTTACCCAAAATGACATCAGAAGAATTCTCCGCTTCAGCTGCACTCATCAGATTGACCCTTGCAGACTTTGGATCATGCCTGACAATAGCTGAACTCACAGGTGGAGGAGGAGGAAGACGCTTCGGATTCGGACATCTGTTGGCATAATGACCCTTCTGGCCACACTTGTTGCACACCACTTCAGAGAGAGGACGGAAATGAGAGCCACTGGACTTGGAGCCTTGAGACTGAAACTGCTTCTTCGACTGGTTGCTCGGGTTGGGTGGGTGGGAGAAACCACGACCACTAGAGTTCTTGTTGTTGGAGTTGTTGGAGTTGTTGGAGTTGTTGTATGGAGCTCGAATCACTGGAGGAGGAGGAAGCCAGAATTTCTGATGCTTCGAGACCATCTGAGACGATGAGGAAGAGTGAACAGCATCTCGAATTCTCTTCTTAGAAGCCTCCATCTTAAGCTGAGCTGCTTCTTGTTTCAAAGCCATGTTATAGAACTTGTCGAATTCATCGGGCTCGAACAAGGTGAGAGCAAGCTGAAGTTCATCTTTGAGACCTCCACGGAACTGATAGATTTTACTCTTGGCATTAGGCATGTCTTGCTTAGCATAGCGAGCGAGGTTTTGGAACTTGACATTATACTGATAGACTGTCATGGAGCCCTGCTTGAGGTTGCGGAATTGCTCACGCATACCCTCGATGACACTTGTAGGAATGTGGTGCGAACGGAAATCCTTGCAGAAATTCTCCCAAGAGATCACTTAACCCGGCCTGGAGTCTTTGTACTGCTGCCACCAGTCAGCTGCTTGATCTTTCAGTTGGAAGGCTGCAAACTTCACATAATCATCTTCCTTCACGTTACTGCACTCAAAATGCTTCTTTATGTCGGTTAACCAATCCTCAGCATCAAGAGGGTCGACACAGTAACTGAAAGCTTTAGGATTGTTTGCCAAGAACTGGTTGAGGGTAGCATGGTGCTGCTGGAAGAAGTTGCCTTGATTCCCTGGAACACCCTGATTAGCTTGCATCTGCTGCATCATCTGCATCATCAACTGAGTGTTCTGGGTAGTAGTCTGCATAATTGCTCTCCAAGCCTCAGGTGGAGGAGGAGGAGAAGGAGGATGATCTGGGACCTCTTCCACCTCTGGGTTAGCGTTGGGAATCCTTTTCGGAGCCATCCTGTAAGAGATGACCACGAATCAGCAATTGATTGACAAAAGGTATAAGCTGAATCAATGGAATGAATTGCAACAAGTCTTCACAATAATCAGTCGAACAATAGAACGAATGAAATCATCCGAACAAGAGGAACGGATGAAATTCTCAGTTAAATGATAACATCAGTCTTCACGAGAAGCCACATAGGGATCAAAATGAAAATAAGAAAACAACAAGGTACGGACGGGAACAAACACAAGAAAGGAGCTTCGTTCTAACATCTTTGTGCTGAAAGCATATGAACGTGTTACGAAAAGGTTTTGCAATCCCCGGATCAGCATAGCCAAGGACCCTTTAAGATGCAACTCCTGATAGTAACATCGGTCATATAACCCCTTCACTCAATGTCGAACCCCGAACTCACTAACCTGCATTCGTTGGAAGAATGCCTACGATCTACTGGATAAACCCACCTATAGATTTCCGAAAGATTCCAGTTATGCAATCAGGTGTTGGGGATACACGGGAAGCACCGCGCAATCAACTCTAAACCTACATCCAGGTGTATCCATCCTTCAACACATAACCAGTCTTTCTCGGAAACTGTGTACCTCGGACCTTCGAAAAGCATCCACTATAACAAGCTATGGCAATACTCCCGAACTACCTCCCCAGTACTGGGTGATGTCGGGGTTATCTTGCCACTGGCCGTATAGGGGAGATTTTCGATGTCGGCCGTCTTAAGTATTTAGTACTGCCGCGATATGCTTGTGACAACAATACCCCGAAGCTCAACTCCTCGGTAACAGGAGGCATCGAGAACAATATCCTTGTCACAAGAACATCGAAACAATCCCAGAATACTCATGGGATTCCTAAAAAAAATTGTGCAATTTTTGAAGATAGGAGAGACAAGAGTAGTCGTCAGGAGTCCTACCAGAGAGAAAGGGGATGAGAAGCAAAGAAATCCTACTCTCCGATATAATATAGGACTCAAAAAGTTTTCAGTGTGTGCCTAGACTCGACCGTCAATGATTCGATCAAACAGTGGGGGCTCCTAGGTCGGAGAAGGCTCTGAATACCAACTTGTAATGCCAAGGATGGAGTTATATCTCCTACGTGTCGAGGCACGACTTAAAGGCATAAATCCATCCTAGAATGATCTCAAGTTCGGTAATCTTTGCACATCTCATGTAAAAGAGGGGATAGTAAACAGAAAATAGTTGGCTTACACTCGCCACGTCACTGAATTACAATTCAAGTCTCAAACATCTTACATTAAGAACATCACAACCCTCTAAGGGCAAAATCCAAATGTCAAAGTACCAAACTTAGATAAATAAACCACAGGCGGATCGAATCCTAGTAAGAGTCTCCACTACTGATCATCCGGGTATCGCACATAGTACCGACTACGCTCCTCGTCGTACTCCCAATCCAGCTCGGTGCCATCACCTGAATAGCTCACAGCTGGACCTGCATCTGGTGTGTGAAGTAACTGTGAGCCACAGAGGACTCAGCAATCCCGTTACCGGGTAACAAGACTATTTAAGCCTTTGGGACAAGGGGTAAGGCTGAAGAAAAGAATAAAAGTCTGCAGCAGCAACTAGCAACTAGCTTACGTGAGTGAGAGCGAGAAGAGAAAGCCTCGGCGAGAAGTGATCACAAAGTGATCCTATCTACAAGCTCAACAAGCATAACCCCTCCGTGTTCAACTCCCGAATCCCTATTCGGAAATTGACAGTCACGGAACACACGCTGGTAGTGTATTAGAAACATTGTGTCAAGTTTTCTACAACCGGAATTAACAAGCTCCCATCTGCCACATAACCGCGGGCACGGCTTTCGAAAGTTCAAACCCTGCAGGGGTGTTCCAACTTGACCCATTACAAGCCCACGATCCGCGGAGTCGCAACTCCAAAGTGGGAAGACCCGAGTATCCTCGGAATCCCGTGCTCAAGATATACCGAGCTAAGGTAAGGCTAATCCAGCAAATCCTCCCG
This sequence comes from Secale cereale, assembly GCA_902687465.1. NCBI lineage: Eukaryota > Viridiplantae > Streptophyta > Magnoliopsida > Poales > Poaceae > Secale > Secale cereale. The sequence goes on from LR738715.1 coordinate 343,609,767, forward strand.
GCGTGCCGACACCCTGATAGTAGCCGCGCGTATCTCGTCTCAGGCCACGACCGGATGAGCAGTACGTACAGATACCGAAGATCCCAGCGAACCGGGTGGTATCCGCAAGTGGCTCTAGTTTGGACCAACACTCAAGTCGAGCACTGGCCCAGGGGGGTTGAATTAATTAAGCCTCAGGTTAATTACTCCCTCGGAAAGTTTTAGTTGTTTAGGCGAATAGTACCAATTTTGGGACTTGCTGGAAAAGACTTAGCACTTAGCGGTTTATCGAGGGGGTCCCATACACCCCAACCGTGTTAGGAACGCATAATCAAGGAACATAACACCGGTTTATACGGTTCCTAACGGCATGACTGGAACAAATCACCAAGCAAAAGGCTTAGCCTTCCACCCTTGCCAATATATAGATGATTTCATTTTAAGCATTTTATATAGTGTGATATAACCCAACCAAACTTCAACATGAAGCAAGCATCTTCGATCTTCACCTGCAACTAGCAATGCTATAAGAAGGGCTGAGCGAAGCGTACTTAGCCAAGCAACGGTTTGCATAGGTAGGTTGGTTAAACATGGCAATTGGTTACAAGTAGGAGGCTGACAAGAAGATCATAGGCATCGAGGCAAAGCTATAGATCGAGACTACTAGCAATAGGCAAAGATAGTAATGTTATCGGGGTTCGGTCATCTTGCCTGAAGAGAAGTCGTTCGGATCGTAAGAAGGGTCCTTGTGCTCAACCTCGTTGGAAACCTCGTGCTCGTACTCGAACTCAGTCTCGGCTTCCGGCTCTAAACAAAACAATCACACCAAGCACCAATCAACAAGATGCAATGCGCACTCGAAAAAGATGAATGCATGATGGATGCACTAAGGATGCACACGGAGCACGTAAAATATCACTCAAGCAAAACACCTCAAAACATGATAACAATCTGATAAAATTAATCTACACAGAAAATCAATCAAGTTTGATATAAGATTCGCTGAAATCGGAGTCACGGGCTAAAAGTTATGCCCGAAACAAGAAATGAGCGAAAGCTGAAAATTACAGCATCATAGCAACTTCGGAGCTCAAAATAATTGAGCTACAGCATTCAAATAACATGCCAAAGGACATGAACACAAACTAGACATATACTACAACAACTAAGTCCAAAGGTGCACCCCCAACGGAGCCACGGATCAATAGCAATGATCTTGGACATATTGAACGTGACAATAAAATTCTGGCAGCAGAATTTTATTGAAACTTTGGAGCAAAAGATAAACATGCTACAGCCACTCAAATGGACATGTGAGGACATGAATGGAAAGACAACAATATATACTACAAGGAACAATCAAGATCCACTCCAAAACTAACATGCTTTGTCCTAGAACATCACACGAACATGGCATCGGAACGTTACAGATTTCAGACTTAGTGAAAAAAAAACACTAAGTCCTAAAAACAGCAATATCATCCTGGCATATAAAAGAGCATGTTTAAGTCACCTCAAAACTAAACATGGCAAAGGGTAAGCACCTCATCAAAGTGCACATGAAGGTGATCCCGAAACACACAAGCATGCATCATTGAGGTGAACACAACGATAGCAACGAGCTCAACAAGATGGCATTTCATAACACTTGAAACAACATCACAACCACATGGCACTTTGCAACGATGATCACAAGGCAATAATAAATCTATCATGCAACCTATCACATACAACACGTAGATCATGGCAAGACGAACACGTGGACATGTCATTTGCATCATTCGGACAAACGAGCTAAAAGATATCACATGGCAAAGGTGGCATAAAACTATCACATAGCAGCAGTGTATATCATGATGCACTCTTGCAACAGCAAAACGAGCACCTAGATGATCTCTAACATGCATGACAACAACAGATAAAACGTAGAGCAAGTCTCCACGAACGTCTGGACATATTATACGCGCGAATCGGAGCAACAGGCAAAAAGTTATGCATGTTTACAAAAGGCATCAGCACACAAAACACAGGGGACTTAGTGGAATTTGGGCTACCTCTGGGTCAACGGTCAAAGTCAACAGTGGCGGCGGGTCAAACGGGCCGGAGGCAGAGGCGGATCGGGCCGGACCCGTTAGGTCAGGGGCGGCCGATCCAGATCGGATCGGGGGATCCCTCGATCCCCACGATCGATCGACGGCGGCGGCCGACGGGAGATCCGCGGCGGCGGACGGCGGCGGCCGGCGGGAGCTCCGCAGTGGCGGACGGCGGCGGCCGGCGGGAGCTCCGCGGTGGCGGGGAGCCACCGGAGGAGGAGAACGGCGGCTCCGGTCGGGGCGGCGACGGGGGCGCCGGCCGGGGCGGCAGAAGCCCGGCCGCGGCGGCGGGGAGGCGAGGTCTCGGCGGCGGGCGGACGCCGGCGAGGCGAGGTGGCGCGGTGCGCCCGGCGGCGGCGAGGCGGGCGCCGGCGACGGGGAAGGCGAGGCGAGGCGGCGAAGGCGACGCGGGCTCGCGCGGGCCGGCCTCGGGCCCCGCGGGCCGCGGCGGCGCGGTGGATCCGGTTGCCCGGGCGGACACGTGGCACTTCGCGGTTGGTCGGACGGCGGCGGGCGGACGCGTCCGGTCCGCTCCGGACGTGTCCGGCGGCTGGAGGAGGGAGAAGCTAGGGTTGGATCTGCAAAAATTCGGGGATGGACACACATTTATAGGTAGAGGGAGCTAGGAGACTCCAAATGGAGTGCGGTTTTCGGCCACCGGATGAGATTTCGATGGCCTAGATGATAGAAGTGGTTAGGAGTGGATGGTGGGCTGTTGGAGGGGGTGTTTTGGGCCTCAAATGGAGGCACTTTGAGCCCACACAAATAACTGTTTGGGTAGCAAACGGACTCGAAACGCGACGAAATTTGACAGGCGGGTTACACACACCAAAACAACAACACACGACAAGTCTCGCGCCAAACCGGTAACGTTACACGCCCAAACAACAAAGTAGACCTACGGGACGTCACAGACACGTGAGGGAGCTCCGGAACGCGAAACGGACAACGGGAAGAAGCACGTGGAACCGGATGCAACCGACAACACAAATGCAATGCGATGCACATGTCTACGTGATATGAATGAATGCCACACACTCACACAACAAAACGACGAAAACCCGAAAGACAAAGAACCCGGAATGGAAATAGATGAAGCCGGAGATATATTATATACCCAAAAGGGAAAGTATTACATCCGGGGCATTACACTTATGCATAGGGGTTGGCACACGTTTTCGTCTCGACTCTCTGGTAGAAACTTTGGGGCACTCTTTGCAGTACGTTGTGTTGGTTGAATAGATGAATCTGAGATTGTGTGATGCATATCGTATAATCATGCCCACGGATACTTGAGGTGATAATGGAGTATCTAGGTGACATTAGGGTTTTGGTTGATTTGTATCTTAAGGTGTTATTCTAGTACGAACTCTATGATACGGAAAGAATAGCTTCGTGTTATTTTACTACGGACTCTCGGATAGATCGATCAGAAAGAATAACTTTGAGGTGGTTTCGTACCCTACAATAATCTCTTCGTTTGTTCTTCGCTATTAGTGACTTTGGAGTGACTCTTTGTTGCATGTTGAGGGATAGTTATATGATCCATTATGTTATTATTGTTGAGAAAACTTGTTGTGACGCCCGAACACCGACGTCCCAGAAAATTCAGAAGATTTCAGATGTTCCGGGTTGCCCGTGTGTTTCAGTTCTGCTTGTGTTATTTATTTTGCATTGCATCATGTCATCATGCCATCATGTCATTTTTTTATTTTGCATCTCAACCAAATAAATCGTGTGGACCTTCGGTCCATTTAAATCGAGGGAAGGATGACTTCTCTTTATAACATATAAAAGTCTCTCAATATTATTTGGGGAGCTATATAATAATATTCCATTTGTTTGGAATTAACCAACACACGTGCATAATTTTCCCCATGCTTTCCTACTTCGAGTTTCTCCTTCAAAACCCTTCCCTGTATATCTTTTCCGTTGTTTCGAGGTTCCTCCGAAAATTCGAACATTTTTGGACACTTCTATAATCAAGTCTTAGTTCAAACCCATTTGATTAATTCAAATATGTTTGAATTATTTCTTACAATCTCGCCTTTTCTATTTTTCTCGGACCGCACTCATTTTATGATGCCCGAGAAAAATACTCCCTTGAGCTAACTTTTGCCCTAACCCCCTCCTCATTTTTTTATTCTCTTCTCTTATTTTGGTTTCTGCTAAAAAACCATATAGGAGAGAGACCCGCAGCACCAGCCTCACTTCCCCCGCAGCCCATCTCCTCCCTAGGCACGGCCCAACTCCACCAGGCCAGCCCACCATCTCTAACCCTAGCCCGCAGCCTACACCGAGCCCCGGTCGCTCCCTTCGCCCCCTGTTTCCCTTCGTACACCGCCGCCACCCCGTTTCCTCTCGATCCCGAGCCCCAGCCTCGATCTCCTCTCGGTCGCTCGTTCCCCAGCGCCGATCTCCTCGCACCTCTCCATCTCCACTCGCTCATCTTCCCCGAGCCCTCCTCTCCAGGGCGCCGCACCTCGACGACGAGCCCCAGCGCCGCTCGCCCCTCTGCCTCGTCCTGGCCGAGCGCCGCACCGCCGGCCGTTTCCTCGAGCGCCAGGACCGGCCGGATCCCGTGTCCCCAGCGCGCGCAGGCCGCTGCTTCGCCTCGGATCCCGCGCCACCAGGGTCGTCCAGCCGCCCAGCGCTCCTCCCTCGTCTGCGCCTCCAGGGACCGCGGGCCTCCTCTGCGCCGGCCGCCGCCTCCCCTCGCGTCGAAGCCGCCGGCCTCGTCCGCCACTTGGAGCGCACCACCAGCGCGAGGAGCTGCGCCTCGCCATCATCCCGTCCTCCTCTGCCGCAAGCTGGCCAGCGCCTCAAGCCTCCTCTGCAGTTCGTGCGCCCCAGCCGTCCTCCAACCGCAGCTCACTGTAGCGCCGTGCTTCCTCGCCGGCCCGACTTTGCTGCCATGGCCTCGTCGCTCTCCCGTGTTGTTTTTGTTTTGTGTTTTGTGTGTTGCTTTGTACTGTTGACTTGTCAGATGACCCGTGTACGAGTAAACCCGGCATTGCGGCAAGTACCTCTACATGACGGCTTGAACCCCTACGGCAAGTACCACGACGATCTTGTGACTAGTACCTCGACGACATGTACAACTACGAACTCGACGCCCGAACGTCTACCGTCGCCCCGTGTACCACTACTTCCCTCTACGGAACGAGTACAACTACCGTCGCTCGGCGACCCGTCAAGTACCTCTTCGGAAACGTGAACAACTACTTCCCTCTACGGAACGGCTACTTCCTCTCCGAATGTGAACGCCTTCTTCCCCTACGTCTCGAACCGCCCCGAAACGCACGCTTCAAAGATATAACGAGACGACCCCGTGGATGACTCGTGGAATGCTTGTTGTGTTGTATGAAATGTTTTCCCTTGTGTGCTCCGTGCCCGTTTCGTCCGTTTGTCATGCTCCTCGGTTGCCTCGTCACCGACTCGTGGGAACCCAGTGACGGGATCGCCCCACCTTTCATCTCGTTTGACTCGCTCACGCCACCTTTTCCTTTTGCACCGGTCTCTCGACGAGTTACCGGAACCGAATTGTTGCGTGGCATCATTTTGGTTATCGTCGCCGTGGCACCCCTTTCCACCACGGTGACAATACTTCACATCTTCTTCATGTCAACTTTTAATAAAATTGCATAACTTGATCATGTCATCCGCATCATTTAACAACATTATAAATGTTAATTGTTGTTTGCTTATAATTACTAAACATGCTCATGGAGATTTTCCGGAATTGTTGTTGTTATTTCCGGCCTCATTTAAAATGTCTAAATAGGTAGTTTGTTTTTGCTTCACCTCTTGCCATGTTAACAAACATTTAACCTTGTCTTGTAAATAACGAGAGTCAACTAAATAAATAACTTGTGATGTTTCGTCAATATGCAACTCGTTGCATATTGACCTCCACTTAACTTGTAGTTTTGTTTGTGCTCTTTGCCATGCCATGCATAATTAAACCGGACATGCATCATACTTGGATGTGCATCGTATGCCATGTTAATGCTTGTATGTTTACCCTGTTGTTTGTTTCTTTCCGGTTTGCTTCTCTTGATAGCTTCGGTTTCGTTCCGGAGTTGTGAGGTTTCTCTCGTCTCTGTTGCTCCGTCTTCTTCATGGATCCGTTCTTCTCCCTTGTGGAATCCTAGGCAAGATGACTGAACCTCGATAACATTACTATCTTTGCCTATTGCTAGTAGTCTCGATCTATAGCTTTGCCTCGATGCCCTTGTTCTTCCTGTCAGCCTCCTACTTGTAACCATGCACCTGTTTAACCACCCTACCTATGCAAACCGTTGCTTGGCTAAGTACGCTTCGCTCAGCCCCTCTTATAGCATTGCTAGTTGCAGGTGAAGATCGAAGATGCTTGCTTCATGTTGAAGTTTTGTTGGGTTATATCACACTATATAAATGCTTAAATGAAATCATCTATATATTGGCAAGGGTGGAAGGCTAAGCCTTTTGCTTGGTGATTTGTTCCACTCATGCCGTTAGGAACCGTATAAACCGGTGTTATGTTCCTTGATTATGCGTTCCTAACACGGTTGGGGTGTATGGGACCCCCTCGATAAACCGCTAAGTGCTAAGTCTTTTCCAGCAAATCCCAACATTGGTACTATTTGCCTCATAATAACAACTTAATTAATTAATTAAATTTGCATAGGGGGTCGCGTCCCCGAGGATTCTTAATTCTACATAGCAGGGGGGGCCAGTGCTGATGGTGTTGGTCCCAAACAGGGGTTCTGCGGGGCCGCCTTGGGGCAACCCGAGGTATCTGGCATACACTTGTAGAATCGCCCATCCGGTCGTGGCCTGAGACGAGATACGCACGGCTACTATCAGGGTGTCGGCACGCCGGGAGGATTTGCTGGATTAGCTTTACCTTAGTTTGGAGTATCTTGAGCACGGGATTCCGAGAATACTCGGGTCTTCCCACCTATGGAGTTGCGACTCCGCGGATCGTGGGCTTGTAATGGGTCAAGTTGGAACACCCCTGCAGAGATATGAACTTTCGAAAGCCGTGCCCGCGGTTATGTGGCAGATGGGAGCTTGTTAATATCCGGTTGTAGATAACTTGACACAATGATTCAATACACTACCAGCGTGTGTACCGTGACTGTCAATTTCCGAATAGGGATTCGGGAGTTGAACACGGTGGGGTTATGTTTGACCGGCTTTAGTTAGGATCACTTCGTGATCATCTCTTGATCGAGGCACTTCTCTTCTCGCTCTCTTTGACGTAAGTTAGTGCTAGTTGCTGCTGCAGACTCTTGTTGTTCCTTCACCTCTTGTTCTTTCTTCAGCCTTGTCCTCACCCAAGGCTTAAATAGTCATGTTACCCGGGAACGGGATTGCTGAGTCCTCTGTGGCTCACAGTTACTTCACCACACCAGATGCAGGTTCAGCCGAGTTTGATGCAGGAGCTGGTTCAAGTGCTTCACTAGGAGCTAGATGAAGAGTTTGGCTGTATGCTGTTACGTTTCGACGATCAGTAGTGGTTTCTACTAGGATTCGATCCTGACCTGTGGCTTTATGTTGTTTGGTATCTTTCTTTGGATCTTCATCCGTAGTCGGGTTGTGTTGTTTTGAATGATGTTTTGCTTATGTAATGTATTGTGTGAAGTGGCGAGTGTAAGCCAACTATCTTCTTTTGCAATTTAATCCCTCTTTTACATGAGTCGTGCAAAGATACCAAACTTGAGATCATTCTAGGATGGGCTTATACCTTTAAGTCGTGCCTCGACACGTAGGAGGTATAGTCCCATCCTGGGCATTACAAGTTGGTATTCAGAGCCTTCTCCGACCTAGAAGCCCCCACTGATTGATCGAATCGTTGACGGTTGAGTCTAGGCACACACTTAAAATGTTTTGAGTCCTATATTATATCGGAGAGTAGGATTTCTTTTGCTCCTCATCTCTTTTCACTCTGGTGAGGACTCCTGACGATTACTCTTGCCTCTTCTACTTTCAAAAATTTCACCAAAATTTTTTTAGGATCTCGCGAGTATTGTTTGGATTGTTCCGATGTCTTTGTGACGAGAACATTGTTCTCGATGCCTCCTGTCATTAGGGGTTGTGGCAGTGTCCCGGGGAGTTGAGCTCCGAGGTGTTGTCGTCACAAATCCATCGCGGCAGTACTAGAATACTTAAGACGGCCGACATCGAAAACTCTCCTATGCGGTTAGTGGCAAGATAACCCCGACATCACCCAGTACTGGGGAGGTAGTTCGAGAGTATTGCCATAGCTTGTATAGTGGATGCGTTTCGAAGGTCCGAGGTAAACAGTTTCCGAGAAAGACTGGTTATGTGTTGAAGGATGGATACACCTAGATGTAGGTTTAGAGTTGATTGCGCGGTGCTTCCCGTGTATCCCCAACACCTGATTGCATAACTGGAAACTTTCGGAAATCTATAGGTGGGTTCATCAAGTAGTTCTAGGCATTCTTCCAACGAGTACATGATATGAAGTTCGGGGTTCTACATTGAGTGAAGTGGTTTTATGGACTTGTTCTGATTGGGAGTTGCATCTTAAAGGGTCCTTGGCTATGCTGATCCGGGGATTGCAAAACCCTTTTGTAACACGTTCCATGAGCTTTCAGCACGAAGATGTCGAACGAAGCTTCTATCTTGAATTTGTTCTATCAGTTCCTTGTTCCTTTTTTTATTTACTTTTTGTTCTCCAAGTGGCTTCTCGACAAGTTGATGTACCTGCGAAATTCATTCGTTCAATCCTCTGTTCGAATGATATTGTGAAGATGATGCTGCAACATAGCTATCCTTTGTTTTTGTTTTGATTCTGGTATTCGAGTTGCTTCGATGTCAAATGTTGATTCCATACCTTTCCAATCGGTGTTCTCATATTTCTATGGGAGTACTAATTCTTCTTCACCATCGAGATCTCCATGTTAATTCTTTTCAACCGGTGTGCCTTCTCTTCAAGTTATTCCATACGGACGTCGTTGAGAAATCTGACGATTTGTATGTTTCATTCATCCGAAGTTGTCTTTGTTTTCCCCACCCTCCCACCCTTCTTCTTCTTGGAGCCAGAAATTCTCAGATGAAGTATCCATTTTATTCTTGTGATGTTTCTTCATTCATTTCCTTCAATGTTCTTATCCGGTGATTATCGTGAAGATGCTCAAGAGCTTCAAGTTCATCATTCTTTTGTTCTCAAATTCTTCCGGTGGATGTAATTCAAGTTGGTGTTGATCTTATCCTTTTTCCTCTTTTCACAATGCTTTCTTATTCCGGTGCACCAATTAATCATTCTCCTATTGTTATTCATATCCGGAGTGCTCAAGATTCGTGTTTCAATTCTTAATCCGTTCAAGCTATTTTGAGGTTGCTATCTTATTCAAGCCATTTAATTCAACCGGTGCAATATCTCTTAAGCAATCTTTTCCAACGGTGATTTCTTTGAGTGGGCCCTAACCCACAGGTCTTTTCCCAGGATCTTACCTGACTCTTCTAACTTTTCCGGAGTTATACTCAAATTCTTTTCAAAGTGTGACGTAAGAATGATTTCCATCAGTCACATGCCTCCTCCAAGATCGCTTTCAAATTCTTTACATCATTGGTTCAACCTTTTTAATTCTTCATTCCGGAGTGCCTCAACAATTCATGGTGGTGTATCTCATCGTCTTCTCAGTTTTTGAAGAACCGAAGACGAGTTCCTCTTGAATTCTTATCTGTTCTTCCAAGATTCGTGGTTCTAGCTTCTTGCCATTCTCATTATTGTTCTGATTATGAGGAATTCTTTTTATACCCGTCCGAAGCATTTCATGAATTCTTTTCTTTGTGATCCTCCGAAGGCCATCATTTCAGAAGATTTTTTCGTTCTCAGTTTTCAACTTCGTCCTCCAAATATTCTTCTTTGATGTCTCTTCGTTCGTCTCCATATTCTTACGGTGGTTCTTTCAAGTTTTCTCTTCCTTTGTTATCGTTTTAATTCATTTGTCCTTTTCATAATTCTACCGGTGCTTCGTTGAAGATTTACCCAAGCTTGTGTGAGATCTCTCTTTAATTCTTTCCAACGAGAATAAGTAGTATGCCAAATCCTTTGGTTGTCATCAATTTAAATTGGTGAAGGATAAGCACACAGTAAATCTTATTCTTAGTTCCTCGAAGTGATTAATCTCTTTTTCCGGAGCTTGTTCATCATATCATATTCTCGGTTCTAAGTTGTTCATCTTGTTTCCGGAGCTTCAAGCTATTTAATTATCATTTCAAAGCTCCATCTAATTCATCGCAGGCTTTGAATCTTATTCTTTTCATCTTTCGCTTCTCATGCTTTCATTACCGGAGATCTCATGGTGGTTCATCATGTTTTAATTAATCCTTGAAGTCTTCATCAAGATTCTTGCTGGAGCTCAAGCATTTTCATCATGCATTCCAATTGCAATCATTTCTACCTTATCTTTTCAGATGGTGTTATGTCATTCTTGACAATTCCTTCATGTTTCATGATTCACGAGTTATCAAGAATGAGATATTTAAACCCATCATTTTCTTTGTTCAGGAGATCTTTCCAACCATTCAATTTATTTGTTGGAGTTATCTTGGGTTGTATTTCACCTGAAAGCTTTCCTTGAGAATTGTTGCTATTATGGTGCTTATAAATGACCCAAGTTCTTCATTTATCATTCCGGTGAAATAAGTTTATCGTCTCCTTGTTGATCTCAATCCAAGCAATTCGCTTCTGTTAGTGGCTGGTGGTCACCTCATAATTTTGAGATGTTTTCCATAAGCCCACATCAAGCTTATTCTTTTCGTGTTGATTTTTCCATCAACTCCATTCAACCCTTCTTCGTAAGGATTTTTTTCTTATTCATTCGTGGGAGAAGTTGTCATTTTCTTCTCCGTTCTTTTCTTTCCAACGACCTATGCTATTCTTTCATTCCGGAGGCATTCTGATGTTGCTCTCTCCAAACCATCATCTCGTTTTATCGAGATCTTGTTCTTTTCCTTGCTTATCATTTAACTGGAATGTTGTCACCTACATTCTAGTTCCCTCATCTTATCTAGTTTTTGCCTATCTTTTTTAACCGGAGTGCTGTCTGAATCCTTCTTACCCTTGTGCCATTCTTTTAATTTTTTCGGAGGCAATGTGTTGTTGTTTTCATCAAGTATCATCCCAACTTGGCAAGTTCATGTTCAATTCCTTTGATTTTCAGTCGGAGTGCTGTCCAAATTTTGTCATTCTTATTCCTTGGCTATACCATTGTGGTTTCATATTCTTTTGATTCGTAAGCTCTTGTTTCTTGTCTTTCAACCTGCAAGGTTCTCGTAGTGCTCCTTGTTCCTCCTTTTACCGGAGTGTTTTCATCTTCGTTCATCTCCGTTGTATTCTTCTTTCAACTTGTTCAACCTCTCAGGTTCGTGGTTTCACTCGTCTGTCAAAGAAGCAACTTTCTTTACCTATTCTTCCATTTTTACCCGGTGCTATCTCTAGGATCTCGGGTCGAGATCCTCTGTTAGTGTGGGAGAGTTGTGACGCCCGAAGACCGACGTCCCAGAAGATTCCAGAAGATTTCAGATGTTCCGGGTTGCCCGTGTGTTTCAGTTCTGCTTGTGTTATTTATTTTGCATTGCATCATGTCATCATGCCATCATGTCATTTTTTTATTTTGCATCTCAACCAAATAAATCGTGTGGACCTTCGGTCCATTTAAATCGAGGGAAGGATGACTTCTCTTTATAACATATAAAAGTCTCTCAATATTATTTAGGGAGCTATATAATAATATTCCATTTGTTTGGAATTAACCAACACACGTGCATAATTTTCCCCATGCTTTCCTACTTCGAGTTTCTCCTTAAAAACCCTTGCCTGTAATTCTTTTCCGTTGTTTCGAGGTTCCTCCGAAAATTCGAACATTTTTGGACACTTCTATAATCAAGTCTTAGTTCAAACCCATTTGATTAATTCAAATATGTTTGAATTATTTCTTACAATCTCGCCTTTTCTATTTTTCTCGGACCGCACTCATTTTATGATGCCCGAGAAAAATACTCCCATGAGCTAACTTTTGCCCTAACCCCCTCCTCATTTTTTAATTCTCTTCTCTTATTTTGGTTTCTGCTAAAAAACCATATAGGAGAGAGACCCGCAGCACCAGCCTCACTTCCCCCGCAGCCCATCTCCTCCCTAGGCGCGGCCCAACTCCACCAGGCCAGCCCACCATCTCTAACCCTAGCCCGCAGCCTACACCGAGCCCCGGTCGCTCCCTTCGCCCCCTGTTTCCCTTCGTACACCGCCGCCACCCCGTTTCCTCTCGATCCCGAGCCCCAGCCTCGATCTCCTCTCGGTCGCTCGTTCCCCAGCGCCGATCTCCTCGCACCTCTCCATCTCCACTCGCTCATCTTCCCCGAGCCCTCCTCTCCAGGGCGCCGCACCTCGACGACGAGCCCCAGCGCCGCTCGCCCCTCTGCCTCGTCCTGGCCGAGCGCCGCACCGCCGGCCGTTTCCTCGAGCGCCAGGACCGGCCGGATCCCGTGTCCCCAGCGCGCGCAGGCCGCTGCTTCGCCTCGGATCCCGCGCCACCAGGGTCGTCCAGCCGCCCAGCGCTCCTCCCTCGTCTGCGCCTCCAGGGACCGCGGGCCTCCTCTGCGCCGGCCGCCGCCTCACCTCGCGTCGAAGCCGCCGGCCTCGTCCAGGCTCCCTCGTCCGCCACTTGGAGCGCACCACCAGCGCGAGGAGCTGCACCTCGCCATCGTCCCGTCCTCCTCTGCCGCAAGCTGGCCAGCGCCTCAAGCCTCCTCTGCAGTTCGTGCGCCCCAGCCGTCCTCCAACCGCAGCTCACCGTAGCGCCGTGCTTCCTCGCCGGCCCGACTTTGCTGCCATGGCCTCGTCGCTCTCCCGTGTTGTTTTTGTTTTGTGTTTTGTGTGTTGCTTTGTACTGTTGACTTGTCAGATGACCCGTGTACGAGTAAACCCGGCATTGCGGCAAGTACCTCTACATGACGGCTTGAACCCCTACGGCAAGTACCACGACGATCTTGTGACTAGTACCTCGACGACATGTACAACTACGAACTCGACGCCCGAACGTCTACCGTCGCCCCGTGTACCACTACTTCCCTCTACGGAACGAGTACAACTACCGTCGCTCGGCGACCCGTCAAGTACCTCTTCGGAAACGTGAACAACTACTTCCCTCTACGGAACGGCTACTTCCTCTCCGAATGTGAACGCCTTCTTCCCCTACGTCTCGAACCGCCCCGAAACGCACGCTTCAAAGATATAACGAGACGACCCCGTGGATGACTCGTGGAATGCTTGTTGTGTTGTATGAAATGTTTTCCCTTGTGTGCTCCGTGCCCGTTTCGTCCGTTTGTCATGCTCCTCGGTTGCCTCGTCACCGACTCGTGGGAACCCAGTGACGGGATCGCCCCACCTTTCATCTCGTTTGACTCGCTCACGCCACCTTTTCCTTTTGCACCGGTCTCTCGACGAGTTACCGAAACCGAATTGTTGCGTGGCATCATTTTGGTTATCGTCGCCGTGGCACCCCTTTCCACCACGGTGACAATACTTCACATCTTCTTCATGTCAACTTTTAATAAAATTGCATAACTTGATCATGTCATCCGCATCATTTAACAACATTATAAATGTTAATTGTTGTTTGCTTATAATTACTAAACATGCTCATGGAGATTTTCCGGAATTGTTGTTGTTATTTCCGGCCTCATTTAAAATGTCTAAATAGGTAGTTTGTTTTTGCTTCACCTCTTGCCATGTTAACAAACATTTAACCTTGTCTTGTAAATAACGAGAGTCAACTAAATAAATAACTTGTGATGTTTCGTCAATATGCAACTCGTTGCATATTTACCTCCACTTAACTTGTAGTTTTGTTTGTGCTCTTTGCCATGCCATGCATAATTAAACCGGACATGCATCATACTTGGATGTGCATCGTATGCCATGTTAATGCTTGTATGTTTACCCTGTTGTTTGTTTCTTTCCGGTTTGCTTCTCTTGATAGCTTCGGTTTCGTTCCGGAGTTGTGAGGTTTCTCTCGTCTCTGTTGCTCCGTCTTCTTCATGGATCCGTTCTTCTCCCTTGTGGAATCCCAGGCAAGATGACCGAACCTCGATAACATTACTATCTTTGCCTATTGCTAGTAGTCTGGATCTATAGCTTTGCCTCGATGCCCTTGTTCTTCCTGTCAGCCTCCTACTTGTAACCATGCACCTGTTTAACCACCCTACCTATGCAAACCGTTGCTTGGCTAAGTACGCTTCGCTCAGCCCCTCTTATAGCATTGCTAGTTGCAGGTGAAGATCGAAGATGCTTGCTTCATGTTGAAGTTTTGTTGGGTTATATCACACTATATAAATGCTTAAATGAAATCATCTATATATTGGCATGGGTGGAAGGCTAAGCCTTTTGCTTGGTGATTTGTTCCACTCATGCCGTTAGGAACCGTATAAACCGGTGTTATGTTCCTTGATTATGCGTTCCTAACACGGTTGGGGTGTATGGGACCCCCTTGATAAACCGCTAAGTGCTAAGTCTTTTCCAGCAAATCCCAACATTGGTACTATTTGCCTCATAATAACAACTTAATTAATTAATTAAATTTGCATAGGGGGTCGCGTCCCCGAGGATTCTTAATTCTACATAGCAGGGGGGCCAGTGCTGATGGTGTTGGTCCCAAACGGGGGTTCTGCGGGGCCGCCTTGGGGCAACCCGAGGTATCTGGCATACACCTGTAGAATCGCCCATCCGGTCGTGGCCTGAGACGAGATACGCGCGGCTACTATCAGGGTGTCGGCACGCCGGGAGGATTTGCTGGATTAGCCTTACCTTAGTTCGGAGTATCTTGAGCACGGGATTCCGAGAATACTCGGGTGTTCCCACCTATGGAGTTGCGACTCCGCGGATCGTGGGCTTGTAATGGGTCAGGTTGGAACACCCCTGCAGGGATATGAACTTTAGAAAGTCGTGCCCGCGGTTATGTGGCAGATGGGAGCTTGTTAATATCCGGTTGTAGATAACTTGACACAATGATTCAATACACTACCAGCGTGTGTACCGTGACTGTCAATTTCCGGATAGGGATTCGGGAGTTGAACACGGTGGGGTTATGTTTGGCCGGCTTTAGTTTGGATCACTTCGTGATCATCTCTCGACCGAGGCACTTCTCTTCTCGCTCTCTTTGACGTAAGTTAGTGCTAGTTGCTGCTGTAGACTCTTGTTGTTCCTTCACCTCTTGTTCTTTCTTCAGCCTTGTCCTCACCCAAGGCTTAAATAGTCATGTTACCCGGGAACGGGATTGTTGAGTCCTCTGTGGCTCACAGTTACTTCACCACACCAGATGCAGGTTCAGCCGAGTTTGATGCAGGAGCTGGTTCAAGTGCTTCACTAGGAGCTAGATGAAGAGTTTGGCCGTATGCTGTTACGTTTCGACGATCAGTAGTGGTTTCTACTAGGATTCGATCCTGACCTGTGGCTTTATGTTGTTTGGTATCTTTCTTTGGATCTTCACCCGTAGTCGGGTTGTGTTGTTTTGAATGATGTTTTGCTTATGTAATGTATTGTGTGAAGTGGCGAGTGTAAGCCAACTATCTTCTTTTGCAATTTAATCCCTCTTTTACATGAGTCGTGCAAAGATACCAAACTTGAGATCATTCTAGGATGGGCTTATACCTTTAAGTCGTGCCTCGACACGTAGGAGGTATAGTCCCATCCTGGGCATTACACTTGCACTAGTGAAAGTATGAACCCTAGGCCTTGTTTCCTAGCATTGCAATACTGTTTACGCTCACTTTTATCTTTAGTTACCTTGATGTTTTTATATTTTCAGATTACAAAAACCTATATCTACCATCCGTATTACACTTGTATCACCATCTCTTTGCCGAACTAGTGCACCTATACAATTTGCCATTGTATTGGGTGTGTTGGGGACACAAGAGACTCTTTGTTATTTGGTTGCAGGGTTGTTTGACCGGGACCATCTTCATCCTACGCCTCCCACGTATTGATAAACCTTAGGTCACCCACTTGAGGGAAATTTGCTACTGTCCTACAAACCTCTGCACTTGGAGGCCCAACAACGTCTACAAGAAGAAGGTTGCGTAGTAGACATCAGCCATCGAGCTCCTACCGTTCGAAATATCTTATACGCCACGCCGGACTATTAAATCCCAGGTGTTGGCTGACTTTGTCATAGAATGGACGGAAGCCGAACTCCCTAAAGAGTACGGCTCATATTCCCACTGGAGACTCTACTTTGATGGTTCCAAAATGCTAGCCGGGTTGGGGACCGGCGTAATATTGATATCTCCAACATGGGATACAGTCTGGTACATTCTACAGATTATGTACACGGACTCGAACAACGCGGCTGAATATGAGGCCCTATTGCATGGTCTCCGCATAGCTATATCCATGGGCATACAATGCCTCGAGGTGCACGGAGACTCAAACCTCGCTATCTCCCAAATTAACGGCGATTTTGATGCGAAGGATTCAAAAATGGCAGCTTATCGCAATGCTATATTAAAAATGTCAGCTAGATTCGAGGGTTGGAATTCCATCACGTAGCCCAGGATAATAACCAGGCCGCTAACGTACTCGCTCGTATGGGCGCTAAACGCAACCCCGTCCCGCCTAACACCTTCATGGAAAGGCTATTTAAGCCATCAGTAACATGGCAGGACGCGGGCAGCGATATGAATTCGGATCCGAATACATGATACGTCTCCTACGTATCTATAATTTTTGATTGTTCCGTGCTATTATTTATGAAGTCTTGGATGTTTAATGGGCTTTATCATTCACTTTTATATCATTTTCGGGACTAACCTACTAACCCAAAGGACCAGTCCAGATTGCTGTTTTTTGCCTGTTTCAGGGTTTTGCAGAAAAAGAATATCAAACGGAGTCCAAACGGAATGATACCTTCGCGAGAGATATTTTTGGAGAAAATCACGCACACGGAGCTTGAGAACCACGTCAGGGGACCGAGGGCTGGCCCACGAGAGTGGGGGCGCGCCCCCCTTCCCAGGGCGCGCCCCCTGCCTCGTGGCCCCCTCGAGCGTCCCCCGGTGCCCTCCTTCTTCCTATATAAGTCTACGTACCCCAGTAACTCCGTGAACAGAGAGAAAACCCTAATTCCACCGCCGTACCTTCTGTTCTCGTGGAGATCCCATCTTGGAGCCTATTTCGGAGCTCCACCGGAGGGGGATCCATCACAGAGCTCTTCATCATCATCATCATCGCCCTCACCATGAGTTGTGAGTAGTTTACCACAGACCTTCGGGACCATAGCTAGTATCTAGATGGCTTCTTCTCTCTCTCTTGATCTCAATACAAAGTTCTCCTCGGTCTTCGAGGAGATCTTGTGGGGACCCCGACTCATAAGTCGTGATCACTGAATGCACGTGTACAGTGATCCCAGAGATCAATGCTCACTGAACACACAGAAGCTGAATAACAAGAGTCTTACATCCATACATACCGTATTACACAAATAGGACCATTATGGTCAAGCCTTGAGTATATCATCGCAGCGGAAATCTTTAAGGACAACTGGGACCCACGCCATCTGCCTTAACCCAACAGGCATTCTGACTGGGAAGCGTCCTAGCTCGCATGCTCGTCGCCAAGAAACCTTCATCATAACCTGTTCTCTCCCGCCTGGCCAATAAAATAACCAGTGGCAAGCCAATGAGTACATTGAATGTACTTGCAAGCAACCCAAGTGTGTTAACAGAATAATTATGCAAGTCTCTACTGCTAGGTTGGCAGTTTTGCGGAAAGCTAGTTTTTCATATGCAAGTATGATCAACATGTAACATGGATATGCATGTGACTGTAACAAGTATTAGGAGGTCACAGACATCAATATCGAGAAAGAGTTGTAATCAACTCATGCTCAAGCTCATTGTGACTTCCTCAAGAATCACATCATCAACATCACCGAACCATGTTGCTTCCTCACACACACACACACCAGGTTCCGTAAATACTGGACGTAGCCCAAGAGCGGTTACCCAACTGTCCATGACCGTGGACACGGCTATTCGAATAGTTTTACACTCTGCAGAGGTTGCACACTTTACCCACTAGATCCGAGGAACTTCCGTGTCATCCACGACCCGCGGTACCTCAAGTACCCGGGGTAAGCACCCGATCACTACCTTTCCCTAGACGACACTAACATAGAGTCCACTCGATTGGTAACAGCCCCGTGCCAAACATTTCACATCTCAAGGTTCGTGGAGACTCGCTCCGATATTCATCACATACCACTGACACGGGGTACCAACGGTGTGTCCGGTGCCCTGTAAAGACAGTCATGGCCACCTA
Source organism: Secale cereale (assembly GCA_902687465.1). Lineage (NCBI taxonomy): Eukaryota > Viridiplantae > Streptophyta > Magnoliopsida > Poales > Poaceae > Secale > Secale cereale. Next base: position 343,628,169 of record LR738715.1, read on the forward strand.
TCCAAGCGCGACCCCGTCCCGAGAGTGACCTCATGTCACCCCCGTCACTAGTAATGCGGGAACCATGCTAGTATCGGCCTAGGTAATCAATAATGCCCTTTCCCATATAAGGGTAGAGTGGTTGCGCATGTAAGGTTGGAATAACGGTCGCAACTTAAACCAATCCGTTTTTCAAAACAACACACACACTTTCCTCGGTACACCACTTCGTCATCAAGTGGTTACCCAACTCACCATCTCCCTCGGGCATAAATGGCACCCGACGGGGTTTTCGTAAAGTCTTTTGAAAGTATTCTGCCTCCGTCACCATGCATATACCCGTCCCATTTGCGTAGCCACTATTAAAGCAACCTAACTACTCCCACCCACATAACCCTCATAGGAAGGTAGGGTCATGTTAGATGCAAGTTTCAATAGTAAAGTAACAGAGGTAGCAACCAAAGTGGTTTCCACCTCAACATGATTCCGATGCATTTGATAATAAGGTGCTATGAGACATGCATAAAAAGGGTTCTTGAACATGGTCAAAGGGCTGCTTGCCTTATTCTTCCGAGTCTTCGAACCTTCTGGTCCATCTTCGAGTATTCCGTTTATTTCGTCAACTAACGATGGAAACAATCATAATAAGCAACACAATCAGAGCAAAAATAAAAGTTCTCTAAAAATAGGAGTTGGACTTTTCTAGGATACCTCTGGTCATATTAGAAATGACCAAGGTGGTTTCATAGGTATTGGATCAATGGGTGATTTGGAAAATTCCAATATGATGGAACCAAAGGGTTTATGGATTTGGAAGAAGTATACAGAAATATTTCCTTGAATGATGAGAAAAGGTACCCATCATCAAGTCATGATTTTAGAAGCATTTAGGAGTTGGTTTCACTGGATTTGGGTTTGAAATGAATTTCCTAGGATTTTGCAAAGCTGATAAATATGAAGAAATGGCTCAATATTTGGTGGGGTACAGAAACTATTATTAAAAATGTTCCAAAACTAAGTTTGGACATGACAAGCATCTAGGAACTTGAATCACTGCATTTGGATCAAGATTGAGCTCTCTGTGATTTTCTAAAGTTCATCACAGAAATGAAATAAAGGCATTTGATAAATATTTGTGTAGGGAAAGTTTCTGGAATAATGTGCATGTTGCACCATGCGATAGAGCATGATTTATGGAGCCATAGGAAATTTGAATCATGCAATTTGGAGTTCATTTGAATTATCTAGGCATTTTTTGAAGTTGACAGAATAAAGAAAAAGAAAAGGAGTAAGGGTTCAACCTTATACAGTGCGCAGGGCGAGGGATAGCTCGCGGGCCGGCCCAGCTGCACGGTCGTGCGGGCGGAGGCGGTGACGTCGAAGGCGTCATCTCCGGATGGCGTTTTCGCCTGGGAAACACGGTTCCCGCCCGGCCCGTCTCCACTTAAAGCGCGGGCCCTGCCGGCCGGGTCGCTGCCAGGTAGGCCCCCCCGCAGGGTCTTCTTCCTCCTCCCGCTCCCGCAACAGATGGGAGGGGAGGCTCGGGCCGCGCGACGCCGACGCCCGTCCCCGGCGGCACAGGCCACCTCTGGCCAGGGCGCGGCCACCGGAAGGGTCCCCGGGGAGCGGCGCATCCAGGAGGTCCCTTGGGGCGGCAGGGGAGGGGCCGGAGCACCTCCTGCACCTGACCATGGCGGCGGCCTCGTCGGTTGATGGTGGAGCGGGCACCACGGGGCACGGGAAGAGCAACGAAACGTCTTGGGAGTTGCACGGGAGTGGGAGAGTGCGAAATAAGGTGCAAGGGGGGCTCGGGGTGCCCTTTAAGTAGGGGGGGCGTTGGTCCACCGAGGCGCCGTGCGCCGGCGAGCATGTTGCCGTCGTTGCAGGCCACGGGGGCAGCAGTGGGCGTGTCCAGGGCGTTCCTGGAGCTGGTCCACGCCTAAAGGAAGAGAGAGGAGGAGCGGGGAGGCGCCAGAGAGGCCGCGCATGCGAGGTTGCTCACTGGAGCCCGTGGTCGGCCGGTGCGCGTGCGATCAGAGGTGAGAGAGGGGGAGAGAGGAGGGGGCCGACCGCCTGGCGTGTTGCGGACGTCGAGGCCGCCTCGGGGGACACGAGGGGGAAGCCCAAGGCTGTCGGGCGCCCCTGATTGGAGGTGGCTACAGTGCGCCAGGGAACTGTAGCGTGCTCCAGAGCGCGAACTTTGCATGCCATGGCATGCACACGGTGTCATTGATGTGTCCTCTTGTGTCCAGCCGTGTCCAGAGGGTAGAGGGAGTAGTAAAAAATTGCCCAGATGGCCTGGGATGCCCTGGAGGCCACTGGAGTGAGGAGAAAGGTGAAAGAGGAGGAGAGTGTGGCTGTCCACAAGAGTAAAAATGGGGTTTTTACCCCCCCAATCATTTAGCTGAGGACATGGGGAATTAACTGGGGGTAGGAGATGATCAGGGGAGGCTGTGGTAAGAAATTGAGGTAAGGGGAAATAGTAAAAGAGGTCCAACCACTTGTTTTGGTAATTGGACAGAAGGTGTTTGATCAGGTTTTTGGAGAGCAAATAACCTCCACTTGGCATGAGACTTAACAGGATCAAATGTCACATATAATTAGGCCCCTTCACCAAATTTGAGCTCATTTGGGCAAAGTGGCCAATGTAACTTTGGTGAACCCTAGAAATCAACAGAAATGGTTTCACCATGTTTGAGTTGAGCTATTCATCTCCCCTTGATGCACCACTTAGTGTAGCATCATCATTTGGGGTTATGAACATGCCCAGAAAGTTTGAGGCACCAGATAAAAAGTTGACAATGTAAAGTTGTTCAAATTTGAATTTGAACAGAAGTGGTTTTGGGGTGATCTGATCAAGTTGCTCTATTCCAAATCTTGTGCCATTTGGTCTCGATGCCTTATTAGGCCATTCTAGCATGTGCACCAAATTTGAGAGTATTTGGACAAGTTTGGCAATGTAGAGTTGCTCAAACTTCAAATATGGACAGAATGGTTTTGAGGGGATTAGAGGATGTTTCCTTGATCTTCAAGGCATGAGGCTTTGCAAGATCATCAAATATGTCATATATGACATGATAGAATTTCCCTGGAATTTTTGGAGAATATTTCCTTTGTAAATATTTCAAAAGCTTGAAATATCCAGAAAGGGTTTTGGAAGGATTTGTCCAATATTTTGAACATGACCGTGTGTTGAAACTCTTATATATGGACAATATATGTCCTATGAGTCTCCCTGAATTTTGGAAAATTTTGTTGAAATGATTAAATAATTTTTTCCCTATTAAAGACCATTTCTGTCCTTAAGAAAAAGCTTTTAAATAAAATATAAAAATAACTTTTAAAATTATAATTTTGTGGTTTCTGGGAGTCCTATACCTAATAGGATTCAAATATACTTTTTGAAAGATTTTTCACACCCTCAATAAGGTACTTGCAGCAAACCTCAATTCAGGGGTTTTTGGAAAACTAATTTTAGAAAATACCATTTGGCCAAAATATTTTTATAAGAAAATTCTATACTGGTATATACACATGGCATGATCATTGGGAAAAGGTTTTGGGTCAAGGAGATGAAGTATAAGAGTTGGAGGATTTATTTGATTTTTAGAGCACTAGCAAACAACAGACAAAACTCAAATCAAGCAAAGTCAAAAACACTCAAATTTTTTTGCAAATCCACATTTTTAACATGATAATTAGCTTAAGCAAAGTGTCATGAAAATCAGGGTGTGACAGACCTACCCCCCTTACAAGAATCTCGTCCCCGAGATTCCCAGACTAGGCGTGGAAAGAAAGGCGGAGTCTTGGATACGGGGTAGTCTTCACTTCTTCTTGTTGGTTCTGCTTCCGAGTGGTGCTCCTTGGAATCTTGAAGTGCTTGATGGTATGGCTTCTTGCTTGATGCCTTCCTTGATGGAGGTTGCTGAGGGGTCTCTTGCATAGGTTAGGTTGGGTTAGCTGTCAAAGGCTCGGTGATCGATGTCCTTGCGGGCATCGGGCTAGCTAGGAGGTAAGAAGTACTTCCAGAGTGGGGGCTCGTGGAAGATTTGGTGCACGGAGGGTATCTCAGGTGGTAGATCTAGCTGGGGAGCCATCTACCACATGAATTGCAGTGATCTCAAAGGGTCCAATGAACCTTAGTGCGAGCTTCCCCTTGACGTGGAAACGCTTGGTTCCCTGCAAAGGAGTTACCCGCAGGTACACGTGGTCCCTGACATGGAAACTCATGTTCCGACGGTGAGCGTTAGCATAGCTCTTCTGCCTTGACTTGGCTGCCTTCAAACGTTCTCTGACTAGTTGGACTTGCTCTTCCGCTGCGTGGAGAATATCCGGTCCAAAGACTAGTCCTACTCCAGCCTCTGACCAGTTGAGGGGTGTGCGACATCAGCGTCCGCACAACACCTCAAATGGTGCCATCTGAAGGCTCGACTGGTAACTATTGTTATAGGAGAACTCGGCAACAAAAGGGGGACAATCCTCCCACTTGGCTCTATATGCCAAGACACAGGCTCGGAGCATGACTTCGAGAATCTGATTGACTCGTTCTGTTTGACCTCCGGTCTGGGGGTGGAAAGTCGTGCTAAAAGACAACTTGGTTCCCAAGGCTTCTTGGAACTTCTTCCAGAACCTTGAGGTAAACTGGGTTCCTCGATCTGACACAATCTCCTTGGGAATACTGTGAAGACTTACGATTCGGTCGATGTAGAGAGCTGCCAGCCGGTTGCCATCATAAGGGGATCTTGACCGGAATGAAATGGACCACCTTGGTCAAATGATCGTTTATGACCCAAATAGAGTCATGTCCTCTATCCGACCTTGGTAATCCAGTGACGAAGTCCATTCCGACTTTATCCCACTTCCACTCAGGAACCTTGAGTGGTTGAAGCAATCCAGCGGGTCGCCGATATTCAGCTTGACCCTTTGGCACACATCACACTCTGCAACATAGGTTGCAATCTCTCTTTCATCCTGTGCCACCAGAATCGTGCCTTCAAGTCTTGATACATCTTGGTGTGAGTGTTCCTTCGACACGGAAATGCTCGGCTCCTTTGAGAGGGGTGGTTTGCAGATATGCCCGGTCTTCATCGCGGAAGTTTTCTTCTTGATGACGGTGGTTGGTGTAGATCTTCCTTCTTGACAGGGCGGTCTTCAAATGTCTTCTATCCAGCTGTCCGTCTCTTCTTTGTCTTCGGGCAGACAAGTAGGCCATCAAATAATGATGTTACCCAACTTGTCCACTTACTCCATGAGGTCTAAGGGGGTACGCAAGGTAAGCTTGTAATGCCCAGGATGGAGTTATACCTCCTACGTGTCGAGGCACGACTTAAAGGCATAAGTCCATCCTAGAATGATCTCAAGTTTGGTAATCTTTGCACAACTCATGTAAAAGGGGGATAGTAAACTGAAAATAGTTGGCTTACAATCGCCACGTCACAGAATAACAGTACAAGTCTCAAACATCATACATTAAGATCACTACAACCCTCTAAGGGCAAAAGCCAAATGTCAAAGTACCAAACTCAGATAAAAACAACCACAGGCGGATCGAATCCTAGTAAGAGACTCCACTACTGATCGTCCGGGTAGCGCACGTAGTACCGACCACGCTCCTCGTCGTACTCCCAATCCAGCTCGGTGCCATCACCTGGATAGCTCACAGCTGGACCTGCATCTGGTGTGTGAAGTAACTGTGAGCCACAGAGGACTCAGCAATCCCGTTCCCGGGTAACAGAACTATTTAAGCCTTTAGGTGAGGGAAAAGGCTGAAGAAAGAACAAGTCTGCAGCAGCAACTAGCATCTAACTTACGCAAGTGAGAGCGAGAAGAGAAGGCATCGGCGAGAAGTGATCACGAAGTGATCCTAGCTACAAGCTCACAAACATAACCCCTCCGTGTTCAACTCCCGAATCCCTATTCGGAAATTGACAGTCACGGAACACACGCTGGTAGTGTATTAGTATCATTGTGTCAAGTTATCTACAACCGGAATTAACAAGCTCCCATCTGCCACATAACCGCGGGCACGGCTTTCGAAAGTTCAAACCTTGCAGGGGTGTTCCAACTTGACCCATTACAAGCCCACGATCCGCGGAGTCGCAACTCCAAAGTGGGAAGACCCGAGTATCCTCGGAATCCCGTGCTCAAGATATACCGAGCTAAGGTAAGGCTAATCCAGCAAATCCTCCCGGCGTGTCGACACCCTGATCGTAGCCGCGCGTATCTAGGTATCAGGACACGACCGGATGGGCGAAGCTACGGGTTTTTACCAGACCTTGAGTTTCCTCGAGGTGGCCCCGCAGGCTCCCCGTTTCGGACCAACACTCATGTGGAGCACTGGCCCGGGGTTGTTGATTAAGAAAAGGGTTTATAACTCCCTATGCAAGTTTAGTTTGTTATTAGGCAAATAGTACCAATGTTGGGACTTGCTGGAAAAGACTTAGCACTTAGCGGTTTATCGAGGGGGTCCCATACACCCCAACCGTGTTAGGAACGCATAATCAAGGAACATAAAACCGGCTTATACGGATCCTAACGGCATGAGTGGAACAAGTCACCAAGCAAAAGGCTTAGCCTTCCACCCTTGCCAATATATAGATGATTTCAATTAAAGCATTTATATAGTGTGATATAACCCAACCAAACTTCAACACGAAGCAAGCATCTTCGATCTTCACCTGCAACTAGCAACGCTATAAGAAGGGCTGAGCGAAGCGTACTTAGCCAAGCAACGGTTTGCATAGGTAGGGTGGTTAAACATGGCAATTGGTTACAAGTAGGAGGCTGACAAGAAGAACATGGGCATCGAGGCAAAACTATAGATCGAGACTACTAGCAATAGGCGAAGATAGTAAAGTTATCGGGGTTCGGTCATCTTGCCTGAAGAGAAGACGTTCGGATCGAAAGAAGGGTCCTCGTGCTCAAACTCGTTGGAAACCTCGTGCTCAACCTCGTTGGAAAACTCGTGCTCAACTTCCGGCTCTAAACACAACAAACACACCAAGCACCAATCAACAAAATGCAATGCGCACTCGAAAAACATGAATGCATGATGGATGCACTAAAGATGCACATGGAGCACGTAAAACATCACTCAAGCAAAACACCTCAAAACAAGATAACAACCTGATATTATTAATCTACACAGAAAATCACCCAAGTTTGATATAAGATTCGCTGAAATCGGAGTTACGGGCTAAAAGTTATGCCCGAAACAAGATTTGAGCGAAAGCTGAAAATTACAGCAACATAGCAACTTGGGAGCTCAAAATAATTAATCTACAGCACCCAAAAAGCATGGCAAAGGACTTGAACACAAACTAGATATAATGTACAGCAACTAGGTCCAAAGTGCACCCCCAACGGAGTCACGGATCAATAGCAATGATCTTGGACATATTGAACTTTGAAATAAAATTCTGGCAGCAGAATTTTATTGAAAGTTTGGAGCAAAAGATAAACATGCTACAGCCACTCAAATGGACATGTGAGGACATGAATGGAAAGACAACAATATATACTTCAAGGAACAATCAAAATCCACCCCAAAACTATCATGCTTTGTCCTACAACATCACACGAACATGGCATCGGAACGTTACAGATTTCAGACTTAGTGAAATTTCACTAAGTCCTAAAACAGCAATATCATCATAGCATCAAAAAGAGCATGTTTAAGACACCTCGAAACTAAACATGGCAAAGGGTAAGCACCTCATCAAAGTACATATGACGGTGATCCCGAAACACACAAGCATGCATCATTTAGGTGAACACAACGATTGCAACGAGCTCAACAAGATGGCATTTCATAACAAGTGAAAACACAACATGTGAACATGGCACTTTACAACGAAGATAACAAGGAAACAATAATTCTACCATGCAACCTATCACACACAACACGTAGTTCGTGGCAAGACGAACACGTGGACATGTCATTTGCATCGTTTGGACAAACGAGCTAAAAGATAACACATGTCAAAGGTGGCATGAAAATAACACATAACATCAGTTTATATCATGATGCACTCTTGCAACAGCAAAACAAGTGTCAAGATGACATCTAACATGCATGACTACAACAGGTAAAACGTAGAGGACAACTCCACGAACATCTGGACATGCTACACGCGCAAAACGGAGCAACAGGCAAGAAATTAGAGCAGTTCAAAGATTACATAACAGATTAAACAGAACAGAGACTAGGGTTTGAAATAGACCTCAGATCAGATCTGAGATGAACAGTAGCGGGCCGGTCCGGATCTGGAAGTCCACGGGCCCGGGAGGCCGGATCTGGCCCGGCTGCGGAGGGCACTGTGCGGCGGCCCGCGGCGCGCGGCGGCTGCCCGGTGCGGTGGCCCACTCGGGCCGGCGGCGGGGTACGGGCCTGGCCCAGCCGCGGAGAGGCGAGGCGAGCGCCTAGGCCGGGGAAGCGGCGGCTGCTGCGGCCTGGTTGCGGGAGCGGTCGGGCCTTGGCCCAGGCGGGGTGACGGTGAAGCGGGCCGGCCCGTGCGGCGAGGAGAGGCCAGGCGAGGCGCTGGCGATGCGGGCGTCGAGGGGAGCGGCGGCCACGCGAGGAAGTGGTCCCGCTGGACCACTTCGACGGATCGGCCTGGTTGGGCTGACGAAGCCTGGCGCGCTGAGAGCCCAGGCGGCGGGGTACGAGCCTCGCGGCGCTGGACTGGTGAATCGGGGCGCTGGCGCGTTGACTTCGGTCGGGGCCGGCGCGGTCGATCGATCCCGGGGATCCCGGCGCGGCGTACGAGGGAGATCGAGGAAGCTGGATCCCTCGGTGGCTGCGGGATAAAACTTGGATCTGGGAAAAAAAAGGAAAAAAAAGGAAGGGGAAGAAGAAGGGGATGCCCAAATAGACTAGGGGGGGTCTATATGTAGCAGTTTTAGACTAGGGTTTGGAGACTAGGGGTGTTTAGGAGCCCTCCGATCGTGATCCAACGGATCCGATCGCGGGGATAGAATAAAAGGGCCTAGACGGAGATAAAAGAAAGCAGTGGGGGTATTTCCGGGACACGAAGTGAAGGCACATCGGACCCACACGGACAACGGATGGAAAAGTCAACGGAGTCCAAACGAGACGAGATTTGAGAGGCGGGTTGCACACAACAAAACAACAACACACAACACAACCTCACGGCACACCGGTAACGAAAAACGCCCGAACAACAAAGTAGGCCTACGGGACGTCACGGACACGTGAGGGAGCTCCGGAACGCGAAACGGACAACGGGAAGAAACACACGGAACCGGATGCAACCCACAACACAAATGCAATGCAATGCACATGTCTACATGATATGAATGAATGCCACACACTCACACAACAAAACGACGAAAGCCCGAAAGACAAAGAACCCGAAATGGAAATAGATGAAGCCGGAGATATATTATATACCCAAAAGGGAAAGTATTACATCCGGGGCATTACAAAGCTGGCGTATTGGTGGTGGTCTCGGTTGAGTATTTGCAGAGGCCTTCCTGACTTAGAGCGAAGGCCCGTGGTCATAATCTGACCAGGTTGTGGCTCAGTGGGGCTTAAGGGTTTCAAGGATTCTAGTGAATGAGTGAACTTATATCATCTTATCCTTAAGCACAGTTTCTGAGATGCCAATAGCTCTATCTAGTACTCCGAACGGAAAAGCGGCCTCTCCCATAGACCAACTTCAATTACCACTCATGCCATACATATCCTCATGACTCTCAAGAGACGGTCTAACAAAATTGTACTTGTCTATGATCCCCAAATCTATATGTATGTCTACCTCTAAAATCCAAAGGTAGATCATACAAGCTGCTGAGCTTAAATTAAACTCCACAATCCAAGCACTCAAACTAATCTTGCAAGGCTCACGATAATGCATCTCTATTCTAAGGAAACACGTCATATGCCACTCCAAGATTTTGTTTCCTTCCTATAGATCAAATCCAATAGCCCGGTAATTACCATCAATCACCACATAATCCAACAATTCTACAAATCCGATGTCTACGGTGTTTCGCAAGATCTCAAGTCCCTATAATCCCCAAATACTCGGAAGGACTACGCATTATGACAGTAAGTCCACCAAATTCTCATCATCCGGGTCAAGTAAACTCCAAGATCACGATTATATAGATTCCTAAATCATCTCCGACAAATAATCCAATCTCCTAGGTTATTGTCCACCGAGAAGCATGATATCATAATCAAGATCATAGGCCTAAATCCAATTTACTCTGAACCATGCAGACATATCAAGCATTTATACCAACCAGAATCACCTACATAAATCCAAATCTCATGCCCAACGGGCACTTCTACATACTTCCCCAAAGTCATGATCCCACCAATATGAAAACCTCACAATCCACCAAGGCCTCAGATAGTTCCTCGAAGTCACTGATATAAACCACCAGGTCATCTGTCTAATATCCTCGAACTGGTCTATCTATGGCATCATCAGACCTCATGCTATATTAGGATGAAAAATGTGCTCACTCATCGTGTCCACTAGTTCCTTTACGAACCCAGTGTTGTGCATGGTTACAAAGGCTTAACAGGTTCTCTCGCCTTACCATGGGTGAGGCACATGGTTAAGGATTCGTGCTGGAGCGTCCCGCGAAGTCTCAAAGGGTCTAGGAAGAGGGTTACTAGTCTGGAGGGTTAAACATAACTCTACAGGGTTGCAATTGATCGCGAAGGTTGTAGCAGAAGTCTTCAGTGCCAGTTGGTTGCCGAGGTAGAATCCTTGGTGCATCTTGTCTTGCGGGTCTTCAATTGGGGAGAGAGAGAATAGAGGAAAGAGGCAGCGTAGAGGAGGGAAATGCCTAAAGGGGGTTCAATAGTGCAGGTGCAACAAACAGGTGCAAAAAGGTCGAAACAAAAGAAACAAGGCAAGGAAGGTGATATAGCCATGCGCTTGTTGCCTGGGGCAAAAGTGCGACTTATATCAAAACACAAACGAATAAAAGCAAACAACACACAATCATGGTTCTATTCGAACCATCATATGGACTCGACTGCGCATAGGGGGTACACGACTCATCCTACCCTAGGGGTTCTCGGACTCAGTGTCGTGACTTGTGCCTCGTGCAGTCTTCTGAGCTTCCTCGGGTGTTGCTATGTCCCTTGTAGTTGCTTGATGAACGATCCGGGTTGAGCCTGAAGAATCTTCAACAACTTCTCGCCTGATGAGGTGATGTGGTGAAGGTGCCTCCTTGTAGCTGGCGTTGACTTGTCTTCTCTTGTCTCTTTAATCATGACGATCCCTTGTGCCTTCTAGGGCGTCGAGGGTACCAGGTAGGCAATCCATATGCAATGACAATAACAAGGCATAAGAGAGGTCCAACATGTCGGTTTTGTTGATGAAAACATCGACACCAAGAGCGGGGGACGAAGAGAACCGTTTTCCTGCTCACTATAGTGAGGCGGACCAAATGGCAAGGTTCTCATCCACCGATGGTTGTCGATACAACAACGGTAGTGACAGGATTACTCTATTAGCGATGCATATCATGATTTTGCATAACCTTTACCCTGGTCATTTATAGGCCAAAGTTGCACCATCTTGGGGGTTCTTGTCAAGGGTGTCCCCCATCTTCTGGGTCTTCACGTCCTCATCCACCGAGGATGTAATTTCTGTTGGTACCGTCTTGTCGTGGTGTCGTCAATCTTGCGTTCAGAAGAGGTGGGTGAGTGTTTGGCAAGGTGCACTCCACGAGGATTACAGAAAATCCAGTGGTCTGGGGCATAAGGGTTCTAGCGACCAAGGTTTTGAAGGGGAAGAGATCAAGTATAGCCTAGTTTTCGAAAAACTGAGAAGGGAAGAGGAGTATAGATAGTTTTGAAAACTACAAATAGTTTTGGAAATAGTTTTATCCTAACTAACGACCATGCTAACTAAGGCTTCCTACAGTCAGGATGGCTCTGATACCAGCTCTGTGGGGACCCCGACTCATAAGTCGTGATCACCGAATGCACGTGTACAGTGATCCCAGAGATCAATGCTCACTGAACACACAGAAGCTGAATAACAAGAGTCTTACATCCATACATACCGTATTACACAAATAGGACCATTATGGTCAAGCCTTGAGTATATCATCGCAGCGGAAATCTTCAAGGACAACTGGGACCCACGCCATCTGCCTTAACCCTACAGGCATTCTGACTGGGAAGCGTCCTAGCTCGCATGCTCGTCACCAAGAAACCTTCATCATAACCTCTTCTCTCCTGCCTGGCCAATAAAATAACCAATGGCAAGCCAATGAGTACATTGAATGTACTCGCAAGCAACCCAAGTGTGTTAACAGAATAATTATGCAAGTCTCTACTGCTAGGTTGGCAGTTTTGCGAAAAGCTAGTTTTTCATATGCAAGTATGATCAACATGTAACATGGATATGCATGTGACTGTAACAAGTATTAGGAGGTCACAAACATCAATATCGAGAAAGAGTTGTAATCAACTCATGCTCAAGCTCATTGTGACTTCCTCAAGAATCACATCATCAACATCACCGAACCATGTTGCTTCCTCACACACACACACCAGGTTCCGTAAATACTGGACGTAGCCCAAGAGCGGTTACCCAACTGTCCATGACCGTGGACACGGCTATTCGAATAGTTTTACACTCTGCAGAGGTTGCACACTTTACCCACTAGATCCGAGGAACTTCCGTGTCATCCACGACCCGCGGTACCTCAAGTACCCGGGGTAAGCACCCGATCACTACCTTTCCCTAGACGACACTAACATAGAGTCCACTCGATTGGTAACAGCCCCGTGCCAAACATTTCACATCTCAAGGTTCGTGGAGACTCGCTCGATATTCATCACATACCACTGACACGGGGTACCAACGGTGTGTCCGGTGCCCTGTAAAGACAGTCATGGCCGCCTATCCAAGCGCGACCCCGTCCCGAGAGTGACCTCATGTCACCCCCGTCACTAGTAATGCGGGCACCATGCTAGTATCGGCCTAGGTAATCAATAATGCCCTTTCCCATATAAGGGTAGAGTGGTTGCGCATGTAAGGTTGGAATAACGGTCGCAACTTAAACCAATCCGTTTTTCAAAACAACACACACACTTTCCTCGGTACACCACTTCGTCATCAAGTGGTTACCCAACTCACCATCTCCCTCGGGCATAAATGGCACCCGACGGGGTTTTCGAAAAGTCTTTTGAAAGTATTCTGCCTCCGTCACCATGCATATACCCGTCCCATTTGCGTAGCCACTATTAAAGCAACCTAACTACTCCCACCCACATAACCCTCATAGGAAGGTAGGGTCATGTTAGATGCAAGTTTCAATAGTAAAGTAACAGAGTTAGCAACCAAAGTGGTTTCCACCTCAACATGATTCCGATGCATTTGATAATAAGGTGCTATGAGACATGCATAAAAAGGGTTCTTGAACATGGTCAAAGGGCTGCTTGCCTTATTCTTCCGAGCCTTCAAACCTTCTGGTCCATCTCCGAGTATTCCGTTTATTTCGTCAACTAACGATGGAAACAATCATAATAAGCAACACAATCAGAGCAAAAATAAAAGTGCTCTAAAAATAGGAGTTGGACTTTTCTAGGATACCTCTGGTCATATTAGAAATGACCAAGGTGGTTTCATAGCTATTGGATCAATGGGTGATTTGGAACATTCCAATATGATGGAACCAAAGGGTTTATGGATTTGGAAGAAGTATACAGAAATATTTCCTTGAATGATGAGCAAAGGTACCCATCATCAAGTCATGATTTTAGAAGCATTTAGGAGTTGGTTTCACTGGATTTGGGTTTGAAATGAATTTCCTAGGATTTTGCAAAGCTGATAAATATGAAGAAATGGCTCAATATTTGGTGGGGTACAGAAACTATTATTAAAAATGTTCCAAAACTAAGTTTGGACATGACAAGCATCTAGGAACTTGAATCACTGCATTTGGATCAAGATTGAGCTCTCTGTGATTTTCTAAAGTTCATCACAGAAATGAAATAAAGGCATTTGATAAATATTTGTGTAGGGAAAGTTTCTGGAATAATGTGCATGTTGCACCATGCGATAGAGCATGATTTATGGAGCCATAGGAAATTTGAATCATGCAATTTGGAGTTCATTTGAATTATCTAGGCATTTTTGAAGTTGACGGAATAAAGAAAAAGAAAAGGAGTAAGGGTTCAACCTTATACAGTGCGCAGGGCGAGGGATAGCTCGCGGGCCGGCCCAGCTGCACGGTCGTGCGGGCGGAGGCGGTGACGCCGAAGGCGTCATCTCCGGATGGCGTTTTCGCCTGGGAAACACGGTTCCCGCCCGGCCCGTCTCCACTTAAAGCGCGGATCCTGCCGGTCGGGTCGCTGCCAGGTAGCCCCCCCCCCCCC